>JARQSW010000246.1:0-125001 GCA_030142375.1 Calameuta pallipes
GAAGGGTGGACGGACGAAGGTAACGTAGGTTGGTTCTCGCAGATTGTCGTTCTCGGATTTTAGCTATCGGTATCGGGCCAAGGAAAAAAATACGTTACAGAACATACAAAAAACACTTACGTATAAAAAATTATGCCAAGTTCAGGACTGCTGTGAATTCCTTTAACAAAAAGTATTGAAATCAAATTATTAATGACAAGTACATAAGTCACTACTGCTTATTATATAATCTAGCACTAGCTCATCATTTTAATTGTATTTTCAATATTTCTCATGACGTCTTTGCTACTCATTTATATTACTACTGCTTCTCGTATTTAATTATGATTAAATGGTCGTTTAATATTTAATAAAACTTTAAGGAATTCCTTATCGAGTACTACTTGGGGGGTCCGTGCCAGAAATTCTAAAGTACTTACTTTGAGCGTACTAATAGTATTTAAAGACTATATATTTGTTATTAGGCTTTTACCGTGGTTATTTTTGACGAGTTATTGCTAATACGCTCTATACATATAGAAAGTTGACGTTGATTTTGAATTTGAAGACTGGCATAATCAACGCAAATTCGTTCCTCCAATCATAAATATATATTGCGTTGTCGAAAATGTCTAAAGGCATACAAATTTAATTTATAGGTCGATTTAAAAAAAAATATACAGATTTTAAAAGAAAATGTAATCTTGAATGCAGTCTAGCGCCATTAATGGTGTCCAGCTTATTGACGCCGTGTGGTAAAGGTAAGAGAGAAGAATATGTAGGATTATTTAAGTATCTCAGGCCGTGCGAGCAACAGACAGGACACTATGGTGTGAGCGAAACGCTAAAACGTCGCTCGCTGCGTCCTTTTCGCAGAGCATTAGTGCGAACGAGTCGGCAATATGACGCTGGCGTAGTTCTCGCAAGGATTGGCCTTTCGCTCGCACCGTAGTGCTTCCTCCCTTGTAAGCACATGTGACACGTAAACAGTTACCGTTCGTTCACTCCCCTCTCTTACCTCACCACACGGCGTCCACAAGCAGGATACCATTAATGACACTCAGTTACGTGAGTTGCTTCGTCGACTTGGCTGTACCGCCGGTTTTCTGTACTTGGCACAAGACTAAAATGCGTATCTTAATCAGCGCCATCTGATATGTAAAAAAGTAAGTGGACGTGCGAAGAAGACGACGACGACGACGGAACTGAAGTAAAATCATTTCGTTCGCCATCTCAATACTCTCTGATCTCGTACACTAATCGTACTGATTTTGGTGGCAATCACAGAGTTGAGCAGGGAGATGCACAACGCTACGGTTTTAGGCGAAACCAAAATCATGGCGCTAAATCGTCGGGGGTTACCCTTCCGCCTCATCCACTGAGCTTGCTCAGTGGGTCGGGCCCAAGTTGTGGTCGCAACGGGACCCTATGGGTCTCCCGACGGGGGCCTTGAGCCCCCTTCGGGTACGCTACTGCCATGGTCTTTCGTATAGTGATTCTAATCAGAGTGTCTAGCTCTCGCATATTTAATATAATTTGTTCGCTTTGATAAAAACGCTCCAACATGTCGTTGACCCTCGAGCACTCGTGTGGGTAAAGACGATCCTAAGTGTCGGTGGGGAGGTCGTGCGGGGTAGTCCATTGGCTCTGGGTAAAGTTCTACTTTTCCTTGTGTTCTTGGGCAGGAGGTCTGACAAATTCCAATAGGTGTATATACATTTCTTATCGCAAGAAATCAGGTGGCACCACTGGAAGATTAATTATTTTTCATAATACAGTGATTTGAAGTGACGCTCCGAGAGTCTTATCAATATTTCAATTCTATTTTGCAATACAACAGATAAATATTAACGCTTGTATTTAATCATTTATTCACTATAAAGAAACTTATCCGAAGAATCTTCATTTCTAGAAATTTCCAGATTACTATTTGTCTTTTTTGTGACAGTCATTACATAATATTTCTTAACAGAGACAAGTACGCCATAGAAGTTCTAAAAACCTGTGAACAGAATCGTATTTAATAGTGAATCTTCGGAGATGCAATTCATTTTCGGTCTTACATTTGTTAACATTTCCAGCGAAAAGGCGTCTCCACCGACATCAGTAATTCTCTATGCCTAGAGATTTGCTAATTTGTAAGACGTATCGCAAAAAAAGAAATTAGACTGTCTTAAATATATAACTTGGTAGCAGAGAAGACATCAAGATGTCAGCACTGCGTCATTGACGTACAATGAATTTTTATTTGTATGACATCCATGATTACAAAAATCATATTCTATATAATAATCTTCGTTGGATTTCACTCTGTCCGGCAACAGTTTGGACTTCTTTGATCGGTTATTTAATGAAAATTATGATTTTCAACTGTCTTTATTTTATATGGCATTACCGTGCATGCATACTTCATCGTCCATACGCTTTTTGAGGTGCGAGACAAGTGAAAATATTGAATGCTCAGTGAAAATTAATTTATTTAATTGAGGGGTTACATACCTCAAGCCGAGCGAAAAAAGAGTCATTTTAGGAAATTTTTTTTTCAAGGGTGTTAATATTAAAAATAAAATACAAATTACACATTTTTTATTGATTCGTTAACTGTTTAAAAAAATTTTGTTATATAACTTTTTCACAAATTTTAACTTTTTTTGTTCACGTCTCCTTCACCCATGCAGTTGGAACATGGGGCATTACTGTCTGCATGATTATTCGGCAAAAAATCACTTTTTTTCAAACACAATAGATTCTTTTTTTAAAATTCAAAAATCTCCCGTGACAGACTATAACGGCAATAGTACTTTACAAGAATCTTTTGGAATTTTGCAGATTCATTCAGTCAAAAAGGTGGAATCATGCGAACACTAATGTCGTGTTCCAACTGCAGGAATGAGGAAAACCTTAACAAAACAAAGCAATTAACAATAACACTAGTTTATATAACAAAATTTTGTTTAAACATTTAAAGGATCAATAAATAATGTGTAATTTATAATTTATTTTATTTTTATTATTAACATCTTTGAAAAGAATTCCCTAAAACAATTCATTTTTCGCTCGGCTGGAGGTGTGGAACTCGTTAATCTTTAATGTTCTTGTTAATTCTCTAATAAGATAAAATTCATGAAATCAATAGAATTACACGAATAGAATTTTTTAATACAAAATCTAAATCTGTGTTTACTAAAACTGCATAATTTTTCATTCATGATAACGCGAGCTACAGGAAAGATCGTAAAACGGATAAATATGCCATTGCCGTCTTTAAAACCTGTGTGAAAAATAGTTTTAAAATAATGTTAAATGTCACAATAAATTAGAGTTACCATTACATTACTTCTTACTTACGTCAGTTAATGTACTTAAACAAAAAATTCCAAATTTGCCAGATGTCAAACAAAGCGGCTTTTGTGATCGTGCCATACAAAGAATAATTAGTCTTGCATTTTCCGTTGGAATATTGCACCAATCACAATTATACCAAGCTTCGTAGACTCGGGTACTCTAAATTACACAGTAATAAAAATAAAATAATTTATATAAACATTTATTTGCTATTAAAAGAACTGTAATACCTCTTGAACGAGACTCTCGCCAACAGTACAATGTGCATAAAGCACAAGAAGAACCAAAAATGCAAAAGTTAAAAATGTGGCGAGATCGGCATTTTGTCCGTGTGCAAAGTTCTGCATTAATATGGCTTAGCATTATACAAGATTATTATAACATAAAATAATTTAAAAAATTTTATCACCGTCAATATCTGATATCCGAGCACACAGACCAAAGAGGTTGCACCTACAAGGTGCCCTAATAAAATGGCACTGAAAGCTTCGTCTATGGTTTGTCCCATTCTATAATAAATCAATTTTCACTTATTCACTGGTTATGTTTATAGGTTATTCGATAATCAAACTCACCGCAATAGTCTCTGATGAGTCACCACGACGTCCTTTATATCGTGATAACATTGTGACGGGTCGCTGTTGATATTGCTAATTCTTAATGTGAGCACAGACAATTGTCCGCAAACATGAAAAACCAGCGTGACCATCAGACAATCCGCTGCGCTCTGACCAAAACCACTCACAAAGACAAATGGGAGATGAGAAAGATAAGTTATCATATAAGTCTGTGTGTCATTGACATTATACAGTAAGTAAAAACGGTATGGCAATTCAAAAGTTAACGTTGAATTAGTACTTTCACTTTCGATTGGATCTATAATAAGAGTGATAACAAAAGAATAATTTTTTTTTGCGTTCTCCAGAGTATGCAAACAATTTAAACAGTCATTTACACTGTTTACTTAAGCATGTCCATTACTCACCATTTCCCAAATTTCCAAGTATAGGCTTTAAGTAATACGATGATGCGGTTAGTGCAACAAACGCCATTAAAAGTTTCATAAACGTTTTAGACTTTGAATTGTAGGATAAAAATATTTTTTTCTCATCGACAGATCTGTAATTGTGAGCTTGAAAATCCTTTCTCATTTCCATTATCAATTCTCCTAATTTACGATTATATACTCGCATCATGAGCATGCGGATAAAAATTTGTGAGAACGCCATGTTCTCGGTTAGGTTCATGACTACATGCTCGAGATTTCCGATAAAGAGAAATAGATCGACGTATTCCATTGTCATGTGATACGCAAAATAACCGAAGTTTATCCAGAACCAAATATCTCTAGGTTTTTCCGGCCAAAATCCGAGCATCGCGAGAAGCCAATGATTCCAGTTCATGATATTTGCGGCGCGATCAAAGTCATCTTGTCCCTAATTAAATAATTTCTCTAACACAATTAGTTGTTTAGTAATATACAATTATTAACGTATAATGCATTATGACGTTTGCGAATGCAGTACATATTAAATAAAAAAAAAAAAACTTTTAATATACAACTCGAGAGTAATATAATAATAAAATTAATTTAATTGAAAAGCAAAAGTGCAGTTTTCAAATATTTAACGTCAGTCTAATTCACACTCACGTGCATCGTAAAGGCAATTGTTTTATGTGTCCAGTTCACTACGTGGCAAACTGCAGAATAATCAGTTGCAACGGTGCAAACAAATCGTCAGAATGCTCCTATTGGTCATACGATGCTACCAGTATCCAATCACAATGCAAGCAGTGAAAACAATTTCCTTTCGAATTTAATGTGCATATTTCATATGCACCTGCTACCGTCTCCGGCTGCGGTGTTGCATACATAATATTTCTCTTTTCCCAGTGAAAGCAATTTCTGTGCATGGTCGATAGATAATGCGAGTAATGATACCTTTATATACTAAAAATGTTATGCGGTAGCAGAACTGAAATTACGCGAAAACTTGGTAGGCAATTTGCAGTATAGTGCAGCGAAACATGTGCAGTGCAGTTACACCAATGAACGTTACATCATCGAGAAACTAGGATTTCATTGATATATTCATTGTGCCATTTGCAAATATAAAATATAGTCAGTGCGCTTTTTTTACCAGTCTTATAAATAATAACTATGCAATATCCGTGCATATTTACTCATACATGATTCTTACAAAATTCCTTAAGAAGGTGCTTGTATTCATTTCAGATTTTATGTGATGTTTCGCTACGAAATGGAAATCATCACTTGCAATCTTATTGCTGTGGCAACACGGCAACACAAAAAATGTAAATGAGTTATTTATTTTAATTCAAATGAATAGGTGATTTTAACTGAAAATGAATATCATACTTGTACTCAGTGTTAAAAATCCATTTCGACGAGGTAGGAATGACTTGTCGATCCAAAGTATTATATTTTTTACACCAGTTAACAGATTATGGATCCAGCGATGCACATCACGGCTGTTACACGCCCAAATCTTGTTACATGCACATATTACGAATCTTTGTTAATCTTCACTTATTTTCCAGAATTAAGTCCTAGTCTTGTACATCAAACATAAACAATTTTAAAAATTGCAGATTATCATGCATGCTTATTATTTTCAATCGATACAACAGTAATAATTTTATGTAGAATGCTCCTATTGGTCCTTTTATCATGCATGTATAAAATCATTATGTATCATTAATGTATAAAAATTGACCATGAACAAAAATGAAAATTAAACTATTATCTTCGATTAAATATTTAGATGAAGCGAGAGCATTACATATGTTATATGATTCTGTGATTCTTCTGTCATAATTATTAAAATTTCATACGATGGAATCGATCGGTACGAATGCGTGACGAAGTGAGACCAATGGTGATAGTTCGATGAGTTGCTTCAATCTTGCAGTCTTGAATAGTGCAGGCACAGTGCACTGTGAAATCTGGTTCGTGCAACATAGCGCTTCGGTAGTCTTAAGACAGTTAATAAAACTTAAACGCAGTTTTGCTTAATTTTTGAAACACAATTTTTCCTGAATGAAATTTCCTGAAATTTGTAGCACTGTGATAAAAGTAATAAGTGATGTTTATGTAAAATTTGTCCGTGGATAGTGAAATATTATTTCTTATCAAAACAATGCTGGACACATAGAAAACCGTAGTGAAGTAATATAATATAGCTTAATATTCATGGTTTCCGGATGGAGACGGCGTCCGTGTTCAGCTTTGTGCCGACGTTTCGCATATGTTTCGTAGGTAATCAATTGATCAATTAAAAAATTTTTACTTACTACAGTATCTGAGTCTCCTAGACCTGATCATGCAGACTGAAACGTTTGTGAAACGTCGGCACAAAGCTGAACACGGACGCGGCTTCCATCCGGAAACCATGAGTATTAACGATAATATTGGCCGCAAAATCCTAAAATCTCATACTATAGCTTACTTTGAATGTTTAGAAAATAATAAATGATTAGAGTACATTGAGAATGACAGAAAAACGTGCACTAATTATATAACAGAGTAAATATGTTTTTTTCTGTGTTGTGTGAGACAGTCTCAGGAGAAGAACTAGAGATAGATTATTGCCAGACATATTCGAGACGTATCTTATCTGCAATCTGACTGCACATGCTTACTTAACCTACGATACTTACTTCATTAAAGACAAAATGGTTGGTAAATTTAGATATTAAAAAAGTGAAGATTTCGAATTTAAGAAGCTTTTATGAGGTCCTTTATAAGTGTTACAGTGTATCAGAGATTTACGTGTATATCGAAGAAAATTTTTCTTTGGTTAAACAGATACTGACTGTCCGAATGAAACCTTAGTTTGATATAGCTTTCAGACGCGATAATGGAAAACGCTATATTTGAAGAAATAAATTGATTGCAAAATTATCAATTCACATTATTTGACATCTATTTTTAAATTATGTTTTGTACACTTTTCTCTATGCATTTTCACCAATTATACCACAGTGCGTAACATAGATACATAAGCGAGGGATGTTTTAATGACCTGGAAAGTTAAAATTCAATGATTGTACAAAATGAAAATTCATTTCGTGCAAATTCCTACAAAACTTCCAAAGACGACTCACATTGCTGAAACTGTCTAAAGAAAATACGTAAAATTTCGCAGCCGTCAATTGTAAAGGCCTTTGTGCACGTAGCATGCACATTATTAACGATTTTTGGTAGATCAGTGGCATATTATACCATGTGCATTGAGCACACGCTTCGTGTATCTTTGTACTCTATAAAAATTCGGTTATTGTCATACAATAATCATACCATATTTGACATATTTTACCTCGTGTATCAGACATTCGCCAACAAAGCAATATCCGTAAAGCAATAAGATCATAGAAGATACATACAGCACAAAGCAGCATAATGCTGATATGTCAGCTAAATCACCACTATTCTAAAAACAATTATTAGGGCTGCTTATAGGGTAACTCGAATTAAGTATAAAAAGGGGGATTTAAGATTAACAGTATGTTCGTTTCAAAGAAAACCAAATGTAAAGACAGGCAAAAAAACTTTCTGCTGTCATTTATAATGGATCCGTCATTGTAATGATAAAAAAAATTTATATAATATAGGTAGGTGAACTTTTGTCTAAAATATATAATGCATATTGTGGTTCTTGAAGAATGAACAATTTTTATAATGAAAGATGCATACCGCTATAACGTTATAGCAAGTGAGGCCGAGAATAACTGTAGTTCCTAGTACTTCTAAAAGCAAAACGAATTGGAAAGTATCTTCCAAAGATCTAGCCATCCTGCCAAAGTCAAATGGGATACCATTATTTGTTATTCTCATGTTTCAAAATTAACTATTGTCTTACCTAATGTATTTAACATGTTTCTCGATTAAACTCTTAATAATTCGATTATCGTGTTCAGGTAAATTTCCTCTTAAATGTTGGATTTTATATGATACAATAGCTAACTGACCACAAACGTGAAATATAAGAGTGACCAGTAAGCAAATAGTTGCCCCCTGACATGCAATAATATAAACCATTGGATATTCAAGTATATACAGAAGTATGTAAGTATTAGGACTTGTCAAATTAAAAAATAATTTTGTTCTGTATGGAAGAACAAAAGAAGTTGTCGCTTCGTTGTTCCACACTAGAGAAAATATTTTTTAAATTACTTTAACTTTCTCGAGACAGGATACAAGTCATTATATTTTTAATATGCGTATAATTTTACCTGAGAACAGATATGTTTCTAATCCTTTGAAGAAGTATACGTGAACGGCGAACACTACACATGGCATTGTTATTTGATAGAAAATTTTGCCTCGTTGATAATATTCCAGAAAGCATTTTTTCTCTTCCAGACTCTCAAAATCTTCAGCTGTGATATCTTCTTGGACGTCAGTAATTAAACGTGCCAGTGGTTCACTGAATCGAAACAGCAGCAGCTTCGCAAGTATCAAGCTTTGTATCACGCTGTCTGAGAGATTCAACAGCATTTCTTCCAAATTGCCGAAAACTTCATACAGATCCACATACAGGAGGCTGATATTCAAGGTAAAGAATGACATCCATATGGAGAATCTGAAATAAGTTGGTTCTAGGGGCCAATTTCCACCAATGGACAGAAATATTTTGTTCCATTTAAAAACGATTTTAGGTATATCGTTATTATCCTGAAATAAATGAGATTTCTGTTTTTCGTAAAAGAAAATGAAATTTCGTATAGCGATTAGGTATCGTTTTGAATCGATGCGTGATGATTATTGAAAAATGAAGTAACAAAACATGTTATGAAATGGCAAGTACTTTAGAAAAATATACATGGTTAACAATGATGATTTAAAAAAAAATAATTCACTAGTTTCAATTAATGAGCCAGACCTAAATAATGAATTAGATTCTATCATTAGGTTTCGTAATTTCAAAATACACCATGATTGATTTTAGGTATTTCAAAGTCTCAAAGACATCGTTAGTTACGTGTTAAAGTGTAAAAAGAAATTTGAATATCATATAATGCACTTCAAATAAATTTATGTCAAAAGTCAAACTTGCACATCATTATATTTCACGTTTGGATCAACTCAACAAATCTCTGATGATAACTGAAGCGATTTCTCTCCACTCTTACATTCATCACGAAGTTTGTTTTTTTCGGTAGGAAATTTTCTTGGAGACTAATTCAGAAGTTCCCAGATCGATCACGCTATGGCTATTGTCTCTAGAAAATTGCTATGACGTGTCGACCACTTTTATTTGAAAATTAATGTTTGCATTACATATGCATTTCTTCCTTTCATATCTGACATGGGGACGATCGATCTTATTCTTATATCTTATGCTTGCGAGACGACCATTATCTTGATTTATTTTGTCCGCAAAGCGATCTGAATTGCTCAAAAGAACGAACTTATTCATGACACATTATTTTTGATTAGACGTATCAGTGGCTCAAGCGTATGGCGTCATTCGTGATTTTGATAGTCTAGAGATACAGTGCATACGACACTTTTATATGATATTTCGCCTTGGATACGCCTAGTGAAACATCGATTGTACAATAATTAATTTTTAACGCTCGGCGTATGGGTCATCGTATGCAGACAAATAAATAAACGCATCATAACAATTGCACAGTCACTTCGTGCAAGTATTAAGTTTTCACATTTGACATTAAATTTCGTGCTACTGAGAAATAGTGATCTGATATAATCATACCAACTGTGACAGATGGATGAAGTACATATGCCAAGCCACTAAGGTAATAATCACACAGTTATTAACATGCGTTCATAGAATTGTACATAGTAGTTATACAATCGTACAACATGATAACACTATAACAAATTGATTAGTTTGTCTGTACAACGTTATAATTTGTATCTGGACATTGTGAAAATTACACTATGAAAAATATGTGAAATGACACAAATTCGTATTGTTGGATATATTTGATCATGAGACAATGAGATAAAAGCATGTGATGATTGGGATGCTCAAAGTGAGGGATCTAGCAACTCTACCCACTGATCCACCAAGCGACCATTGTAAATATTCTGCTTGATAATTATTACAAATAAGGATAATACGATAAAAGCATTTGACAATGATATAGAAAATATGCTCAAGCAAAAGACGATTGGATACAGTATCCATATGTTTTGAGATATGACGTGTTCAATAATAAAAATAAGAAGAATTAACGATATAAGGAAAATTACGATTGAATTTGATCTTATATGTCAATAATGTTCAATTTTAGCAATTCTACTTTGATTACGTATTAATTTGATTATTTTTTCGTTCACAGTTATAAGTCTTATCCATGGAAATATTTAATGAATAAAAACTCGAAATTAAATACATATGTCCAATGCCAAGATAATTGAGAATCGATATATTCCAAAAAATTCAACAAATTACATCAACTGTAAGGATCAAGCGATACGGTACGGTATAATATAGATAGGATACATTTCTTATAGGCTTAAATCCAGCAATTATTAACAAAAAAATGAATTATATTTTTATTCAAGGTGAATTCGACATTCCACTTTGAATGGTTAGAGCGTCATTGTACGTGTCCTTCGTGTAATATTAGTAAGCTAACGAAGTCGCTATGTCGCTCACAATACTGAAAGTGGAATGTCAATTTCAATTTGATAAGATATCACACAATTTTTGAAAAATTTAAATTTCTTCTTTGCTTCTTTGCTGGTTCTAAACTCATAATAATGCACCACTGATTTATTCGTATCATGATTTTATAAGCATTAATTTAATTTTCTTGACTTTATTTATATATACGCGGGTTTTTGGAATAGATTATTATCATGAATTACAATTGTTTTCGAGAACACATGATATTGCTCAGCAATATTATTTAGGCAATCTGTAATGCCATTCAATTAGTAATATCAATATATTAAATAAATAAACAATCAATGTTTAATATTAATTGCTTCTACTTGAATTAGGAACTGTGCAATTATGAACTTGGAAAATTAGACGATAATCAAAGTAAAAATGACTGTTATCGAATATGCCTAAATTACAATGATCGGTCATACTTACGTGCATAATATATTATGAATATCTACATCCCAGTAGCTTTATGACGTATGATAATTTTTTGAAAAATTGGATCAAGTTCCATAAATAGTATTAAGGCCACATCTCAATATTCCATTTGATATCGAATCAACCCATACATTTCCATCGTTGCTGAAGTTAGTCCTGCTTCCTAAATTGCTATTTAGTTAATTGAAATATGTGTGGAAAACGTTGGTGCATTATTGACATTAAAGACAAATTCAGTTTTATGGTAGAATAGTGAAGAAAAAATTTGAACATGTAATAATATAATAGATTACATATTCAATAAAATTAAACAAATTTTCGTAATACTGATAGGTAAGCTGCTGACGTTTTCATTATCTGAGAATGGATAGTTTATTCGGATTAATTCATCAGAGAAGCAAATGATGAGAAATCTTTACAATTTTGCCTCCTTACATTTGCAACGTTCACAAATCACCTCTTGTAAAAGAAATTCTCCAATAATACAGTAACTAAAAAGTAGCGAGTCTACTGAGAAACTGTATAGAATATATACAGTTAATTCATCATTATTCGAAATCTGATTACTCTAAAATAAAAAAGATGCAATCAATCGCACGAAAGACACATTTTTGTATAAAGACTCAACGCTCGTGTTAACATAATCTAAATTGTCAATAAGAGCATAAATAATTACCGCAACAACGTGATAACCTGTGAGACAGAGAAGTAAAGTAATTCCAATAGGTTGTTGAAGTAATATAAAATTAAACGCTGCGTTTAAGTTACTAGCGATTCTGAAAAAAGTTAAGAATGATAAGAGACTGATATACGTATTATGTGTTACGAGAATAGAATTCGACATATACAAGGTATCAACTTTATACCTTATCAAACGACAATACTGCTCGACAATTTCTTTGATTCTAAAATTGTAGTCAATAGGTGGATTACCAGCAGCAATATTTTTGACTCGGTAATTCAAAACAGAAAGTTGACCACAGAGATGCAATATCAATGAAACCAAAACACAATAACTTATGAGTTTAAGAATGTGTTTGTTCCAAGTTAGAAGTTTTTCAAGATGCAAAGAGCAGTTTGCCTAAAAACAATTTTTTTTTACGAAAATACACTAATTTTTAGTTTTATAAATTTGGTGTATGTGATATAATTATGCAACTGCTAGTACTTGCATGGTTGAATGTTTCACGGCCGATGATTGGCAAGCTACTGATCCGAGGAAGCTTGACGTGTGATCGATAAACTATAGGTAATGATAGGTTGGTACATGTAATGAGATCCAATCATGCAAACTACCCTATTCAATTATTTTCATCAGACTAAAATTATACAGTCCTGTAAGTACCTATAGACTTGTATAATAGGAAAATAAGATAGAGAGATTTTTTACTTCGGCTTAAAATAAAGCCCGGTGCATTTGTGATGTAGCAATCATATCATTTTATCCAAGCTATACATTTTATAAATTTTTATCGCCATTAAATGAATTATTAGTCATAGACTTGTCCTGAATAATCTTATACTTACAAAATTTTCTCTACAAGAATTTTCACAAGACTGATCAGTATACTATAGAAGTTTTTATAATCTTGGAATAATACCAGAATTTCCATAACATTAGAAACATAATTGTAGATTAATATACGAAAGAATGCGAATACGAAATACTGAATCAAGACAGCACAAGTCATATCAACGAAACTATTTATTGAAAAATCATAAAGTCTTCCAGCTGTTAATATCGTAGTCATTTGTGCTCGTGTCATATAAAAAGAATAAATTTCATATACACTGACTGTAGATTCTACCGCTTGCAATTGTAAAATTTATCAAGAGAACTCGTGCTCTAAATATAATGGTACAATAAATTGAATGACCTTGGAATAATTATAATCGCTGAATTCCTAATGAAAGGGACTATCACTGTACGTATTTAAAAAAGGGTCCCGGTATATATAAAATATATGTACACGTACCTTCTTGCAGCAATTTACAGCAGACTTCCAGTTATTAAATGCTTGATAACTGAACGCTTCTCTTCCGATTGTTTGCATCTCTTGCGTTTTGGAGTATTCGGATTATATCCCCTGTGTTAGCTACCGAGCGTACCGGTGTACAAGCGCGGAACGACTGAGCCTTTGGAAACAAGTAAGGACAACCAATTCTGCTAAAAAAAACTTTTAAAGAATGAGGGTTCTCATTAGGTAAGCGTTCTTTTTTCAAGGTGTCTTTCTCAATAGCCTGGAAAGAACGGTCACTTAATGAGAGACTGCTGTATATGTATTGTGAAAACCTATGGATATAATTCTTCGGTGGTGAAACCAATTTTTGTAATACCAGTTAGGTAATACACGTTAGGGTTTGTCAAGTAGTGTTAGAAATGTTAGTGTAAAAGTAACCGAATGGGCAAATTGTGCTAGTGAATTTACGAATTAATGACAGAGGCTCTAAATCGAGTAGACAACACTGGCAGAATAAAGACATATAATTATGCATAATGAGATAATATTATTCTTAAAATAATTTCACGAGACTGAATTATATTTTGTATTTCTCGTGCAACAATAAGTAATTAAACGTGCGAATTTGCATGTTGAGTACGCAGTCGATCCACGAGTAAAATATCTGATCTAGGCGATTCTTATGTTGAATATCGCAGAAAGATAGTCTCTCAGAAACAGATTTTTAGTCGTGCAAGGAATATGTCTGGATACTATCAACTTTCTTTAAAATCGTGGACTTATTCAAGTGCATTCACATTTATTGCCATTGACTATCAAAATTTTGTCTAAATATGTGATGAGTGTTCTATAAGAACTTTCGAAGTAGGGATAAATAGGCCATCGATGTTTTCATAACCTGGAAATACGAAAGATTGGAGAGTGAATTCATTGGAAGTAATTAATGAATCAAAATTAATTATGACGCCATCCGACTTACACTCGTGAAATTGTCCAATGAAAATATAAAGAACTCTCCAGCAGTTAATACGAGAGGCCTTTGCGATCGAGTGACGCACATGATAAATAATTTTACGTTCACTGCTGGTTCGTCATACCATTCGTAATTGTAAAATGCATCGCACAAGCTTTTGCTCTTTACCAAATAGATCACATTAAGAATTATAAACTAACAATTAAATTAAGTATCATCTTCATGTACGTTAAATATTTTGCAGAAAAATACCTCATTCCTAAGACATTCGCCGATGTAACAAAAACCAAGAAGTTGAAAGATCACCGTAACAGTGTAGGATAAGAATGCCAAAAAATGTCCAGTTTCATCTAAGATAGGAGTCTGCAATGCAAGAAGTAATAATTATTTTATTATCACTATCTTAGTTCTTCTAATTAATCACTCTGTAATCGTGTAATATTACCGCAATAATATTGTAACCGCCTAAGCACAGAAGCAAAGTAATGCCAATGAGTTCCTGAAGCAAGAATGTAGCATACGTGGAGTTTAAATTCATGCAGAGACTGAAAAAACATTCATAACAATATTAGCGTGATAAATTTGTATCTATTCATTGGGAAAATTAGATGTAAAAATTACTATTGAAATTTTACCTTATCAAACGACGATGTTTTATCACAATTTGTTTGAGCTGATGATTTATAGTTTCTGGATTTTTTATCAAGTTTTCCACTTGATATGTCAAAATCGAAACTTGTCCGCAAATATGTAGCACCAATGTTATCAATAGACAACTAGGACCAGCATATCCGCATGTAACCAGCGGAATCATAAATATTTCACAAGCATATACTATGTAATATGTTCTTGCTTCGGTCAGATTAAAGAACAATCGGATATGATATGGCATCAAGAAGGCACTTGAAGAATTTCCTGTGGCTTTAAAATGAGCAATTGGTAATACAAACGTCAGCGCTGTTTATTAACCGTTAACGGTCACACTTCAGTAGAGTTTCGATAAGGATCAGATATTACGTTGGGGTCACCGAGACCCCATGTGACCGTCAACGGTTAACGTGGATTTAAAATTCTTACAATCATTGTCTGCCAGCGCTTGTCCAGTCAATGGACGAATATAAAAAAGTACAGCAGCAGCTCCACACACTATGGATATACACTGAACCATAGTCTTTGACAATGAGTTATATTCCAAAAATATTTTAATTTCTTTTCTTGTTTTGTACAATTTACTTGAGTAATCTTCCTGAATATTCTGTATCAATTGAAGCAATGGTTTCGTATTAATTCTGGACATAGCCATTTTAAAAACAATCATACTGAACACAATGGTTTCTGTTAAATTTGCGACAACGTAGCTCAAGTCGGAAATATGTTCCAGTAAGCCTGCGTATTGCAAGAAACATTGAGCTGTTACGTAAGTAAAGAAAAACATGAATTTTACATTATTTAGGTCGAAGGGCCAAAGTCCTAGGATACCGAGTAACCGATTATTCCATTGTAAAACTTTCGTGGCCCCGGAAATATCCATTTTGAATGCACGTAAAAATTGTCAATATTACTTGATGTAATAAGGGAAATCAGTCGTTAAAGTCTCGAGCCTCAAATGGGTTTTTATAAATTACACAGTAAGACTCATAGAATATTTTTCACCAAACATAGCAAATCAGATAGAACCTGCGCTTGTCACATTGACATATTGTCTCGTAAAATATTTGAAATTGCAAATCAGAACTTATGTTTTTTCAGAGAAAATGTTTGTAAGAAAACTCGATGGAAACTGAGGGGTAAATTTTTTTACAGTCCCTGAAATAAACTAGGTCTTTGCTGTGATTCACGAGATATGTGTTGGTTGGTAGGCCACCACTGGAACTATGCAATTTTCATATGTAATAAATAAGTATCCCGCAACCTCACGTCTAGCTCAACCCAAATCTGAAGACGTAATAAGGGGTTGCTTCATGTGAATTATCCTTTATTTGGAACTCTAGACGTGTATCATGCTATGTAGATAATGATACCTTATTGCATTCCTCGGTTTTATGATTCATCCATCCGAAGCGACCCTCTCGAGGGAAACTAGTCAGTCAAAATTCAATCATACTTTTATGTGGCATTTATGTTCTGTGCACTTGTAATGAGGAGAAAAATTAATGGACGTTTTGTGAAACGTATGTCATCAATTCACTGTAATAACATGTTACAACTATTTTTCGACAAGAAGGGGTAATTTGTCATCGTACACAAAATTAGATTAATACTGCTAAATGATTTGAAGAAAATACTATTTAACAAAGACAAGTGAATATATGTATAATGCATGGGATCAATTAAGAGAATTCATTTGAATTTTCTATTTTCTCTGAAACGGTAAATATCATATCAAATTATGAGTAATGATGTAGAAAAAAAAAGATAATTTTATATAAATTCATTGTAATAGAATTTTGAGTGTTTTTGATGAAATAACTTTCAATAAAACTTAGGAAATTGTGAAGTACTTCAAGTGCTATAACGTTTCAAATGTACTTTCATCATCGATAATGTGCCATAAGTTTTCTATATAAAATTTCGAAGAACCGACAAATAAGCCATTGATGTTTTTATAACCTGCGAATACGAAAGTTTAAATAGTAAATTTATGGATATAAAGTCCTTGAAAAAAAAAATCATTAGCACCTTCCGATTTACAATTGTAAAACTTTTCAGGGAGAACGTAAAGAATTTTCCAGCAGTTAACATGAGAGGCTTTTGCAATCGTAACAGACACATTATGAAAAGTTTTAAATGATCTGGTGATAAGTTGTACATACCATTCACAATTGCAAAACGCGTTGCATAAGTTTGTGCTCTTAAGAGAATAATAAAAATAAAAATTACAAAATTAACAAATCATCAAACGACAATGGCAAGGTAGAGGCTTGTGACTACGGAAGAATTGACACGGTCCGTACGTTGAAAAATAACTAGATAGGCTGCGCGCGCATCAAACTTTGCCTGTAATTATTTTGAAAATGATGCTCTAATTAAAAAAAAAAAACTATTCTTAAAAATCTTCTTATTTTCTGCAAAGGTATCACCTGCTTCTCGGTTGTACCACCATTTTTTGAATACCCTGCATAGCAATTTTTATAGCAATCACGCTAAAGACGATGGTTTCTGTTAAATTTGCGACAACATGTTTTAAGTCAGAAATGTGTTCTATCAAATCAGCATACTGTAAGATACACTGAACTGTTATGTAGGTAAAAAAAAAATATGAATTTGCTGTTATTTAAGTCGAATGGCCAAATTCCTATAAAACGGAGCAACCAACTATTCCATTGCAAAACTGCCGTGGCCCCGAAAACATCCATTTTGGATACACGTAAAACTTGCCAATATCACTTGATGTAACTAGCGTAAGAAATTTTAAAGTATCGTGCCTCAAAAGGCCTTTTAGGAATTACACAGAGTATTAGAATACCTTTTTACGAGAGCTACACTAAACCGAATTGAACCGATATTTGTCACATTCACTGGCTGCAGCCAGGGCGATGCATTTCTAAAATCCTAAAATAGTTCAAGAAATGAATAATATCGCGACATAAATGTAAAATGTGTCATATAATTATGCGCTCTTGACAGTATTAATGTACGTTAGAGAATAGATTGGAGAGACCTTTAGTTAGTTCGAGATCACTTGACGGTTGAGGACATATAATCCACTAGTTGTACATAATGAGATTGTACAGGTAGTTGTAAATTACTGCATATGATTAAGAATGAATTCACAGAGATGCATTTACAGTTGATATTTTCTATATGCTTGAATGAAGATATTTAGTGAAACGATTAAATGTGTAGATTGCATACTGTGTGTACAGTTGGGTTGTGAGTATAGTCGGTCAAAGAGATTGATGTGATTTTTGACGGATCGAAAACAATGAATCTCCAGCAAGCTGCACGCGGCTCTCCATAACATTTTTCTTACAAAGTATGCATGTGCCTGGTTTTGTATTGAATTATATTTTATTTCGCTATTTTAGCATATACTTCTAGATTTTTATGAAAATCCGCATTCTATTGGTTAAGGATTGTATTCTTCGGGAACTGTAAAAAAAAATACATCAGACTGTTGGACCGACTATGACATATAAAAATTAAGGAAACTTCGAACTTCAATATATCATAGCTGCTTGAAACATTTAAAATATTTACGTATTTCAAGTGCTATGAAGGTTTCCATTTACTTCCATAATGGATTATGCACTATAACTTTTCTATATAAAATTTCGAAGTACCGACATATAAGCCATTGATGTTTTCATAACCTGCGGAAAAACGAAAGTTCAAATCGTAAATGTTTTGTGCAAAAGTCCGTGAGACAAGAATTCATTACAGTTTTCTGACTTACCAATGTAAAATTTTCCAAGGAGAACGTAAAGAATTTTCCAGCAGTTAATAGAAACGGCTGCTGCGATCGTAATAGGCACATGACGAAAAGTTTGGCATGATGTGGTGGTACGTTGTACCATTCGCAATTGCAAAATGCGTTGTACAAGCTTGTGCTCTTAACAGAACAATAAAGTTTTAAATTAAAAAAAAATGATTAATTACAGCAGGTTAATTAACGTTATAATGAGAAAAGTACCTCAGTTATAAGGCATTCTCCTATGTAGCAAAAACCCAAAAGTTGGGAAATTATGCTAAGATTATAAACCAAGACTCTCAAAAAGTTTGTGACGTCTCCGAAGACAGATGCCTGAAATAAAATAATATGCAACAGGGATCTTATCTCCAAATTTAAAAATTTCATAACAATATTAAATAAGGATGTAATACCGCCAGAACGTTGTAACAGCCTAAGCATGTAAGCAAAGTGATACCGAAAAGTTCTTGCAGTAGGAATGCAGAATAAACCGACTGCAAGTTTTCAAAGAGACTAAGAAAAAATAAGTACACTTCAAGTTTGTCATTATCTCTAACAGTGATATCCAGAGCAAAAAAATATCATTAAAATTTTTACCTTATCAAACGACAGTGCTTTATGACGATATCTTTGAGCTGTTGATGTACAGTTTTTGGATCTTGTATCATATTTTCCACTTGACTTGCCAAAATCGATAGCTGTCCACAAATATGTAGCACCATTATTACCAGTAGAGAGTTAGGACCAACGTATCCAGAGGTAGATATCGGAGCAAAAAATATTTCGCAAGCGTATATAATATAATATGTTCTCGCTTCAGTCATATTGAAAAATAATCGAACATAATATGGCAATGCGAAGGCACTTGATGAATTTCCTATAGCTTTAAATTGAGAAAAATATAATAATAATAATAATAATAATAATTATAATGTCACCGCTGTTTTTTTAATATTAATGTAACAAATCTTACAATCGTTGTATGCTAATAAATAACTAGTCAGTGGCTGAATGTAGAAAAGCACCGCAGTAGACACAGAGAGTAACGAACACCATTGAACAATAGTTTTTGCCAATGAGTTATATTCCAAAAAAATTTTCAATTCATGTTCTGTACTATAAAGTTCTTTAGAAAAATCCTTCTCAACGTTCCTTATTAGCTCACGCAGTTGTCTTGTACTAATTCTGTATATAGCAATTTTTAGAGCTACCATACTAAAGACGACGGTTTCAGTTAAATTTACGACAACATGGCTCAAGTCAGAAATGTGTTCTATCAAATCAGCATACTGTAAAAAGCACCCAATCGTTAAGTAGGTAACGCAAAATATGAAATGACCATTATTTAAGTCGAGGGGCCAAATTCCCAAAAAACCGAGCAACCAACGACTCCACTGAAAAACTTTTGTGGCCCCGGGTATATTCATTTTGAATACAAGCAAAATTTGCCAATATCACTTGATGGAATTAGCGTTATAAATTTTAAAGTCTCGTGTCTCAAAATTGCTTTTACGAATTACACAGTAGAACTGGTGGAATATTTTTCACAAGAAATACAGCAAATCGAATTGAACCGATATTTGTCACATTCACATATCAACTCTCCAGTCAATCTTTATAAGTCAAGCACTTGAATTTACAAATCGGAACTTATCTCCAGGTAAGGACTATATTAGTTTGACGGTTCAATGGAAACTGATAGGGGATTCTTCTCCTATCTCCCGAAGTAAACTACGTCTTCGCGCTGATTGGTCAACGAGAAACACGTAGGCAGGTCGGCCACCCCCGCAAGTGATCGATTTTCTTAAGTAGTAAATGAAAAGCATGAAGAAGCTCACGGCTAGCCCGCCCCCAATCTGACTATCTAATGAAGGGTCGCTCGAGACTAAGTATCCCCTGTTAGAAACTCTACAGGTGTACCATGCCGCATATACATATAATGATACCCTTATTGCGAACCTCGATTTTACGATTCGTTAAACCGAAGTGACCCTTGGGAGGAAAACCATCCGTTCAAAGTTCAACGATATCATTACAATACATTTATGTACCCTATATCTGTGATGATAAAAGAAATCAATGAATGATCGGAAGCGCATACGACAACAGTATGATATTGTAGTAGTATAGAACAAGTCTTTTAACAAGGTGGGACACTTCATCATGGAACACAAAATCAAACTATTGCGATATTATATTATTTAAAGAATTAAAGAATATAAAATTTAATGAAATATAACATTTATTGATTGGAAAAAATACCTATATTTTGGAGCATATCGTTCAGAAATGATCCATTACAAAACTCGCGCCTTCATGCATATTAAGTGTCTTTTTTTTGAAAGATCGAAAACGAATTATCTAGCAAATCACACGTCGTTCTGGATAAAATTTTTGATACAAACTATGCATGTGCATGATTTTGCATTGAAATATATTTGATTTTTCTACATTACCATACATTTCCTTGATTTTACGGGGAGTCTGTATCTATGAGGCATCGTTGAAGATTTATTGACATGTGATTAATTGGTTGTCTTTTATTGCATATTCTGCTGTGAAACAATAAATATTACGTGAGATTATTAACTGTGCAGAGCGTATGCATTGTACGTAGTCAAGCTACGAATAAATTACGAGACGTAGAAATCCGTCTTATATTGAATATCATAGAAACTCAGTCCCTCGTAAACATATACTTAGTCGTGGACATACTATGAATATCAAAATTTTCTAAAAACTTTTGGTTACTACAATAAAAACTTCAAATTATTGCCATAAGCAATTATCTGTTATGACTATTTTATATGAATTTTTGAAGTATCGACAAATAAACCATTGATGTTTTCATAACCTGCGAATATGAAGGTTTGAAGAGCTAATTTATTTAAAAATAATCCCGGACGAAAGTTAATTAATAATTTTCGACTTACGCCTGTGAAATTTTCCAAGGAGAATGTAAAGAATTTTCCAGCTGTTAATACGAGAGGCCTCTGAGATCGTATAATACACATAAGAAGCAATTTTCTATGCACTGTCGATGTATTATACCATTCATAATTATAAAATGCATCGCACAACTTTACGCTCTTGACAAAAAGAAATTAGAAATTAATAATTAAATAAGGTATCGTATAAACATATCTTTCTGAATACCTCATTTACAAGGCATTCTCCCATATAACAGAAACCAAGAAGTTGAACAAACACGGTAAAAACATAACAAGAAAATGTCAAAAATTGTACAGTTTCCTCTAAGATATGATTCTGAAATTTTACAAATAATACAGACTTTCATCTTTCGAAGTATCTTTAATTAATGCTCAGTGACGACCAATTACCACAGTAATATTGTAACTGCCTAGACACAGAAGGATAGTAATACCAATGACTTCTTGCAATAAAAATATAGAATACGTGGAATTCAAAGTAGCACAGAGACTGCAAAATATAGACACAAAAATTGCTACGTTTAACAAATTTTTCTTTTTCAGATAAATGGAAATTTTTTAAAATAATATTGAAATATTACCTTATTAAGCGACTATGCTTTATGACGATTCGCTTGAGCTGCTGCTGTAGAGTTTTTGGATCATGCATCATATATTTCACTTGAGTAGCCAAAATCGAGATTTGTCCACAAATATGTAGCACCAGTGTTATCAGTAGACAGCTGGGTCCAACGTATCCACATGCAGACATCGGAATAATCAATATCTCACAAGCATATATAATATAATATGTTCTCGCTTCAGTTAGATTTAAAAATAATCGGATATGATACGGCAATACGAAGGCACTTGATGAATTTCCTGTAGCTTTAAATTGATCAACAGTTAATTATAGTAATGTCAAAACCATTCTTTCATGTCAATTTAACGTATCTTACAGTCTCTGTATGCTAATAAATAACAAATCATTGGCTGAACATAGAAGAGCACCGCAGCACACACACACAGTATTGAGAAGCACTGAACAATCATTTTTGACAATGAATTATATTTCATAAAAATCATTTTTTCCTTTGCTGTTTTATAAAGCTCATATGAATAATCTTCTTGAATATTCCGTATTAATTCGCGGAATTTTTTCATCTTAATTCTGTATATAGCAAGTTTTAAAACTATCATGCAGAAGACGATTGTTTCTGTTAAATTTGCGACAACATAACTCAAGTCATAAATGTTTTCTACTAAGGCGGCATACTGCAAGAAACATTGAATTATTATGTAAATGAAAAAAAAAGTGAATTTTGTATCATTTAAATTTAAAGGCCACAGTCCCAAAAAGTCAAGAAGCCATTCGTTCCACTTCAAAACTATCGTGGCACCTGATATGTCCATTTTTAATTTACGTAAGATTTGCCAATATCATTTTATTTAATCAGTGTAGTGGCCTTTGCCAATAATACGGTAATGGACAAAATATGTTTTCCAATAAATTGCACGAATTAAGCATAACTGATATCTGTCACATTCACGTATCGATTCGCCAATGACGCTTCAAAGATAAAGCATTTCGCTCTGCACATCAGAACTTATTTTCTTCGAAAGACTCGATTAGCTTGAAGGTTCGATAGAAACTGATAGTGGAATCTTTTTCTACCCCCGAAGCAAGTCTACCTCTGCATTCTGATTGGTCTACAAAGATACGGGTACACCCAGTCGAGTTGGCCACTCCCGCGACTGATCAATTCTCTTAGGTAATATATGAACAGCTTACAAGCTCACGTCTAGCCCACCCTCAACCTAACTACGTAATGAGGGGTGGGTGGCATGAGGTAAAGTACCCCTTGCTGGAAACTCCACAGGTGTACTATGCTATATAGCTAATAATACTTTACAGTGATTCTTTTCTTTCTGGGGTAGAATGTTCCGGTCAAAGGTCAACTGCACATTCAGACGTGTCCACTTATATTCAATACACTCATAATAAGAAGAAAAATCAATAAACGATGGAGCGCGAACGTGACAATTTTACTATACTACTGTTACAGTCAAATTGTTATTTATAACCTTATAACCATGCATACTTATTACTTTATTGATACAAACATCTTTTAAATTGGAAGATATAATAATAATTACCGGTTAACGTGTTCATGGATTTGTATATCTAGCTCTGGACCCAGAAGCCCATACAGGAACACAATGCTTAGGAGCTGACGATCAAGATGTCATGATCCGACGCAAAAATTGTTTCAGGTAATTTGAACAAATTGACATTCTATTCCTCTCGTAATACAAATGACTGAATGACTGAATGCGTTTTTAAGAAGGAATCATTTTGATTCTGCGAATTATGGATGTGTCGAAGAATGTAGGTGCTTTGGTAGAAGGTGCGATTGGCATTGGGCATGTGTCTTACAATTATTTTCGAATAATGGAAAGATGGTGAAGTGATGGAATATCAAGAATTGAGTGAGTCTTTCTTTTCTTCTTATAGTCATGATGCACGACAAAATACAGAAGCGTATTGAAACCATGCGCGAGTGTGCATTCAATAACTTATAGTTCTTAAAATTAAGTCTTGTTCCACGATATATCTTAATCGATCTATAAAAATTTTCGCATCACCGATAAGTAACCGATGGACGTTCTAACGACCTGTGAATACGAAAAAGTTCCGCTGGATCATTTATCGTAAAGAAATGTCTGAAATGGCAATTAATAAGCGATGTTTGACTTACACTTGTGAAATTTACCAAGGAGAATGTAAAGAAATTTCCAGCAGTTAATGTGAGAGGCTTTTGCGAACGTAATATGCACATCAGGAAAGGTTTTGCATGATCTGGTGATATGTTGTACCATTCACAATTGTAAAATGCGTCGCACAAACATGAGCTCTTAAAAGAATAATAATAATTAAAATTATAAAATTAACAATTACAAAAAGTTAATTAATGTTAAGATAGGAAAAGTACCTCAGTCATGAGGCATTCCCCTATGTAGCACATACCAAAAAGTTGAGAAATTAAGGTAAGAATATAAAATAAAAATCTCAAAAAATTTGAGCTGTCTGTCACGGCAGAGGTCTGAAATAAAATAAAAACCGATAATGATCACCAGTTATTTACAGGTTAAAAAAATAATATTAAATAAGGATTTAATACCGCGATAACATTGTAACTGCCTAAGCACATTAGAAAAGTGATACCAAAAAGTTCTTGCAGTAGGAATGCAGAATACGCGGACTGCAAATTTGCAAAGAGTCTAAAAATATATATATTTTATATTTTACGTTGTCTCATACAGCGATATCTATAATAAAAAATAATATAAATTTTACCTTATCAGACGACAATGCTTTATGATGATCCGTTTGAGGTTATCACGTAGATTTCGTGGATCGTCCATCAGAATTCTCACTTGCATTGTCAAAACCGAAATTTGCCCACAAATATGTAGCACCAGCGTTATCAATAGACAATCGGTACCAATGAATCCACATAAGACCAATGGGACAACGAATACCTCACAAGCATATATAATGTAATATATTCGCGCTTGTGTTAGATCGAAGAATAACCGAATGTGAAATGGCAATATGAAGGAAGACGATGAATTTCCTGTAGATTTAAATAGAATACATAACAATAAAACTATGGCAGTAATTTTTGATTACTAATATAGAGATTCTTACCCTCATTGTGTACCAATAGTTGAGTAGTTAATGGCTGCATGTAAAAGAGCACCGTAGTAAATCCACATGTCATTAACAAGCACTGAACAATTCTCTTTGACAATAAGGCATATTGCAGAAATTTTTTGATTTCATTAGCTGTATTGTAAACTATTTCTGAATAATCCTCTTGAATATACTGTATTAATTCGCGCAGCTCATTTGAAATAACTCTGTATATAAAGATTTTGAGAAAAATCATACTCAAAACGACGGTTTCTGTTAAATTTCTAACAACGTAGTTTAAGTCGGAAATGTATTCTACTAAATCGGCATACTGTAAGAAACACTGAACTGTTATGTAAATAAAGAAAAAAGAGAATTTGACTTCATTTAAGTTCAAAGGCCACAGTCCTAAAACATCGAGCAATCGTTTGTTCCACTTTAACACTTTCGTGGCCTCGGATATGTCCATTTTGAATTTAAGTGAAATTAGCCAATATCAGTGGATCTAATTAACGCAGTAAAATTTACAATTTTATGCCTCACAATGACTTGTGAGCCACAGAGCAAGACTGGTAGAATATTTTTTCACGGGCAATATAATATGATTCAAATAGAAATGATATTTGTCACATTCGCTTATAATTTGTTTAATGAAACTTTATAAGTCAAATACTTGGATATATGAATCAGAACTTCTACTATTGTGAGGATTAGTTTAGTCGGAACGCTCGATGGAAACTGATAAGAAAATCTTTTCACACTCCCGAAGTGAACTACGTCGTCACTCTGATTGGTTCGCGAGATACACGTAGGCAAGTCAGCCACCGCCGCGACTGATCAATTTTCTTTAGTATTGAATATTGAATGACCAGCATGTAAGCTCACGTCTAGCCAATCCATTATCTGACTACTTAATGAGGGGTGGCGGGCTTGAAACAAAGTATCCCCTATGGAAAATTCAACAGGATTTCCACGCTGTAAAGAAAATGATACCCTTATTCCGATTCTTGGGTTCACCGTTTGTTGAATAAAAATAACTCCTGGGAGGGAAATGGCCTAATCAAAGTTCAACGATACTTCAATGACTCACGTATATTCTGTACAGGATTCGAAAAAGATGCAACGAATTATTACAAGTGCATGTGACAAATTTTATCATAGCATCCTGTGGCGCGTATGTTCTGTGACGTGATTTTTCGACTCGCGGTCACAAGACGACCCCAGTTACCGATTTAGATATAACGTTCTTGCTTTCTGGTTCTCTACGAGTCGCCACCCTGCGAAAACTGCGCCACCCTTTCGTGAGGACTCACAATTTAATAACTGGTGGAAGGATTTCGATTTTATAGCTCTGATTCGTTCTGCTACATTCTCGATCAATTGATTTCTGTTTCCGGTACTAATTACCTGACGCTTACTCCGACCCTCTCTACCTCAACCTAGCAGCCTGTGCGGCCGTGCATTTCCGTAAACTTTCGCTTCCGTTTGCTGATTTTACGCGTCCTCCAAAATCGACAGGATCCGTTAAGCTATCGTCTTTTCTGATAGGTTCCGTCAGAACTCCCGTTTTGGCGGAGTTGAGACTGTTCCACCTCAACTTCCAAGTCATAACGGCTCGTCAGTTCCCTGTGGAACAGGAATTGGCTGACGTCCGCCTGGCATACGGATGCATGGATGAAGGGTGGGCGACTGAATATGAAGTAGGTCAGTTCTCGGTATCACGTTATCGGTGTCGGGTTAAGAAAATACGTTACAGTTCTGATAAGGATGCATACTGTAGTTCAATATCCCTTTAAATGGGAGTTATTGACAGATCCAATTACTGTGTTCCAAAAGTAGCACGTTTAGCACACGACCGAGATCAGTTTCTTCTTATGAACAAGTGATCGTTTAGGGAGGCTGAAATTTTAAGATGGGCAGTTTTGAAAGTGTATCGTGAGGGTTCAAAGCGCATGAATCTTTTGGTAGAGAATATTGGTGAACATTGTGCAAGAATTTTTACCGTGTTGTAGAAGGGTATCGCAACTGGATTTGGTTTTGGTTATCACAAAGATTCGTAAAATCTTTTCTTGAAAGTCCTGACTCACAGACTGGTGCAATACAACTGCAACTTTAGTATAAATTTTCTAGCAGTTCCCTAATTGAATCAAAGTATTGGTTAACATGTGCTATCAAAACCACGTCAAAGGGTATTCAGTGCATTTGCTGGATTACACAGTTACAATGTCAATATATTTAACGTCCTCGGCTTATATAGATACGGTCATGTAGAGCCATGAAAAATCCAAGAACTCTATCTATAAGGAGAGTCTTTAGCTTTTCTTCGCCTAGTCACCATGTCTATACAACAATATAAATAAGCATGATGAAATTTTGTATAGTGAAATTTAATACATATTTTAAATTTCACAAAAGCAAGTCCTAGTTCCTGACATATCTTGAGAGTCATCTATATGGAGTTTCGTATAACTGATAGGTAAGCCATTGATGTTCTTATAACCTGTCAATGCGAAAGAGTTTCGATGAATAACCGATAACAGAACATGTTTTGAATCAAAATTAATAAACAATTTTTGACTTACATTCGAGAAACTTTCCAAAGAGAACGTAAAGAATTTTCCTGCGGTCAATGCGAGAGGCCTTTGAGAGCGTAATATGCAAATCAGAAGAAGTTTTCCATGATGTGGTGGTACTTTGTACCATTCAAAATTGTAAAATGCACGACACAAAGATGCATTCTTGACAGAATATTAATATTTGGGATGACAATGTTATTAATTATAAAGATTTAATTAAAAATATCGTGAGCTAAATACCTCACTTCTAAGACATTCTCCTATATAGCAGAAACCATAAAGCTGAGCAATTACGCTAATAATGTAAAATAATAATGACACAAAATTTGTAGTTTCTGTCAGAATAGGAGTCTGAAATATAATAAATAATATTGATTTTCTTTCTTAATTTGCGATGTCTTATCAATACTCAGTCTTGATGCAGTACCACGATAACGTTGTAGCTAACTAAGCACGTAAGTAAAGTGATACCACTGAGTTCTTGCAGTAGAAATGAAGAATAAGTAGAATGCAAATTACCAAAGAGCCTAAGAAAATGTTTACCCCAATTTTTAGCATAAACCGTCACAGTGAAATTAGAAAAAAATCGTCTTTCACAATTTACCTTATCAAGCGACGATGTTTTATGACAATACGTTTGAGTTCATCGTGTAGTTCTCGTGGATCGTACGTCAAATTCTCCACTTGGATTGTTAAAATTGAAAATTGTCCACAGACGTGCAGCACCAGAATTATCAGTAAACAATCGGTGCCAACAAATACACATACAACTATCGGGACGGTCACTATTTCACAGGCATATATGGTGTAATACGTTGACACTTCCGTCAAATCGAAAAATAACCGAATGTGAAATGGCAAGGTGAAGGAACTGGATGAGTTGCCCGTGACTGTAAGTGAAAAAGAAACTATGAATAAGATTTTAACTAATTTTTCTGTGCTAAATTAACTAATGCTTACGATTATTGTGAGCCAGCACGTGGCCGAACAATGGCCGTATATAGTAGAGACCAATGGTAGTCGCTCCTAATATTGATAAGCAATATACAATTATTTTTGAAAATGAATTATACTGCATGAAAATGGCCATTTCTTTTTCTGTACGGTACAGTTCTCTGGAGTAATCAGTCCTAACGTCACGTATTAATTCAATAAGTCGTCCCGTATTAATTTTATATTGAACAATCTTGAGAAGTGCCATGGTAAACGCAATACTTTCAGTTAAATTTACGAGAACATATTCAAAGTCACCGATATATTCTATTAAATCAGCGTACTGTAAGCAGCAGTGAACTGTTATGAAAATAAAGAAAAAAAAGAATTTAGTATTGCTTTTTTTCGTAGGCCAGATGCCAACAAAATCGAGCAAGCACTTGTTCCATGTTAAAGCTTTCTCGGCTTCAAAAATATCCATTTTGAGGTTAGGTAAAATTAGTGGATGTTACACGATACGGTTAATCTCGAAATCCGATGCTTGGAGATCACTTTTCAAAACTTTGCATTAAAATTAGAAGGAATCTTTTTCATAGCAACTGTAACAAATTCAACTCTGTACCCGGATTCAATCTAAGCACTGAAACTTTTATATTTGGGAAGATTATGTCAACTCAACGGCTCGATTGAAACTAAAGGAAGAATCGTTCCCTACCACCGAAGTAAAGTATGTCTGCAATCCGATTGGTCGACATCCGTACGTCGAACCAAACTATGAGACAAACCATCCCTCAGTCCGATCAATCTTTTTAAATAATAAATGGCCAGTATATGGGCTCACGTATAGCCCAACTCCAATCTGGCTAAATAATGAGGGGCTTGCCGTCCCCCATTGAAAACTCAACAGGTGTTCCATGCGATACAGATAATGATAGCTTATTGCGATCTTTGGTTTTACAATTCGTTAAACCGAAGTGACCCTCTAGAGGGAAATAACCGAACCAAAGTTCAATGGTAGCTTGAGAAAGTATCACCGTATACACTGTGAGGCATTTCCCGTCCTACGTCACTCCGATGATCCCAACGCTGCGCTTCGCGGATCCCTTGGGCGCCAGGTGGATCCTTGCATCAGCCCGACTCATCGGGCTTTTAAGTTTCTAATCCGCTGTACGTCAACACCGGAAGTCCTCTCGACCGATTCTTCCCGCTAGCTCCTAATCAAACAGTGGTAAAGGGGAACGCAGGGACGGCGAGTCATCCGGCATTTCCGAAGGAAATAACACGGTGAGTTTTGATTCCAACAATGGCAATTTATTCTATCTAGGTAAACGAGTACAATACGAGCGCGGCTCTGTGCAATGCTAACAAATAACGCAGTCGCGGCGGTCGTCTCTGTTGTTCTTCTATCGCGAGGACATGTGGCGGGGCCCGCGACCCCCCACTATTCGTGCCGGGATGCACCGGCGGATGCACCGCAACCCCTGCCGGTGCGCTGCATGGCCCCGGGGGTGGTAGTTTGAATTCCACTTACCGATTCTCCCAGTGCGCTCTGTCTCATCTTTCTTGCCGTTGGCTCCGCGGGTGATCGGTCTCTCGCTCTCTCTTTCGGGCTTTACCGGTTCACCCCACGAATCCCAGTCTCCGTCATGGTCCAGTGAAAACACCAAGCCGTCGAAATCTAAGTTCGCTTCACACACGAAAAACCTAAAACTCGCGATAGCGCACACGAAAACCCCTCGGGTCTTCCGTTACACGGTTTCCAATGACCTGACCTCTTTCGCCCCCCCCGACCCGAGGATTCCCGAAGTCTGGTCTTCGCTTTTCGGCGCCCACAGCCCGCAAGTGTCCAGGCGTCGCCGCCGGTTTCTCTTCCCGGCTTTCCCTCGCCAGGATCCTCCGTCGTCGTGAGCACTGTCTTGGCGACTTTCGTCGGCCACGGAGCTCTCCGTGCCCCTATGCTTCTTATGTAACGGGCGTCTCGCAGATGACACGTTACAACACCCGTAAAAAGAAAAAATCACTGAAAGATGGGAAGCGCATGTCGCAATTTCACTGCAGTAACATTTGAACTAACAGACGCATTTATAACAATTTTCTATCAAGCAACGTAATAATTCCTTCAGTAGAACATCATCAGAACAGAATACATCCTTCAGTAGAAAAATCCAACGTAATAATTATTGCTTTGCATTCTTTAAGAAAAAGATTAAATAATGATTTACTTGCTTCGTAAAACATAAATTTTAGCGCACAATGAGCCTAGAACTAAGAGAAGGGAACCTCACGTATTTTTCCTCATCATAAGAACAAATTCAAGATACACGTAAAATATGATAGCGAGAATCCTTAAACGTCTGTAAAAATGATATTAAACAGAAACTGGCATCCAGCGTCACTCACCGTTTTGTAGAAGCTGTTGAAATCCCAAGAAACATTCCATCCAGTCGAATCCCTGGATTCTTCTGTGGTGTCTGCGAATCCTCCATACGTCTGATGACAGTTTTCCTTGACGTGGCCTGGTTCCGCTTCGCCGCCGCAACTTCTTAAAGAATTAAGTACGGTAAAGATGACAAATTTTTTGGCCATAGGAGTCGGCCTGGGCGATGTCCTGGGCCTTTGCCCTGTTACTTTCAGGGCTCCGATAGATAGTTTTTCTGGACCTCTTGAATTTACGAATTTTGCAAAGTCCTTTCAGGTCCGCCTAAATAAAAAAAGTAAACACCTCGACGTAGAAAATTAATGCAAATTCTTGAAATAAAGCAGTCTAACACTTTCCATCAAGCCTCATCACAGAACCTCTCTTTGCCTCTTTTGTACCGCGCTTCCGTGTCTAAAGTAATTCAATATATGAATAACATCACAATATAATTGTAAAATGTGTCATACAATTATACGCTCTTGACAGTATGGATGTACATTACAGTATGAATAGTAGAAACCCTTAATTATAGTTCGACATCACTGGATAGTTGAGGGCATATCATCCGTCGATTGTGCATAATTAGATTGTCCAGGTAGATGCACATTAATGCACTTCGCAGAGATACATCTACAGTTCACATTTTCAGTAATAAAATAAATATTAAATCAAATGATTAACTGTGGATTGCATGCTTTGTGTATAGTTGTGTTGCGAGTAACATATGAGAATTAAGGAACTTTTGAATCAAAAAATCATATAATCGGTCCACGAGTTTGATGCGTTTTATGCTAGATCGGAAACAATAAGGTCTCTAGTAGGGAAATACGTGTCATTTCATAAAATGTTTGCTACAAAGTATACATACATGTAATTTTGCACTAAATATACTTTATTTTTCAATTTCAGCATATATTTCTCATCTGACCTACAATTGTAAAACTTCCCAAGGAGAAAGTAAAGAATTTTCCAGTATTTAATGTGAGAGACCTTTGCGATCGTAACAGGCACATTATAAGAAATTTTGCATGATCCGGTGGTACGTTGTACCATTCGTAATAACAAAATGCGTTGTATAAGCTTGTGATCTTTAGCCCCAGAGTGGGCCAATGGCGACGCACACAACCGAGATCACTTTCCTCTTCTGAACGAGTGATCGTCTAGGGAGGCTGCAATTTTCAGATGGTAGTTTTGAAAGTGTACCGTGAGGGTTCAAAGCGCGTGAATCGTTTGGTAGAGAATATCGGTGAACATTGTGCAAGAATTTTGACCGTGTTACGAAAGGGTAGTATAGTAAATCAATATCACAACTGGATAATAAATATATCACTGGTTTTCATAAAGATTCGTAAAATCTGTTCTTGAAAGTCATGACTCACAAATTAGTGTAATATAATTGTAACATCAGCAGAAATTTTCTAGCAGTTCCGTAATTGAATTAAAGTATTGGTCAGTAATATTGAGGCATTTTATTAAAATGTGCCATCTAAACTACGTTAAAGGACATTCAGTGCATCCGCAAGTGCATTTGTCAGATTATACAGTCACAATATCAATGTTCAATATGTTTGATGTCCTCTGCTTGTATACGTAGATAGGGTTACAATCTGGAAAAATCAAAGAACTCCGTCCATAAGGAGAGTCTTTAGCTTTTTGATGATGAAATTTTTGTATAGTTAAATTTAATACATATTTTAAATTTCAGAGAAGCAAGTCCTAGTTCCTGACATATCTTGAGATTCATCTATACGAAGTTTCGTATAACTGATAGGTAAGCCATTGATGTTTTTATAACCTGTCAATGCGAAAGAGTTACGATGAATAACTGATAACGGAACATGTTTTGAATCAAAATTAATAAATAATTTTTAACATACATTCGTGAAACTTTCCAAAGAGAACGTGAAGAAACCTCCTGCAGTCAATTCGAGAGGTTTTTGGGTGCGTAATATGCACATCATAAGAAGTTTTCCATGATGCGGTGGTACATCGTACCATTCAAAATCGTAAAATGCACGACACAAAGATGCATTCTTGACAGAATATTAATATTCGGAATAAAAATATTATTAATTATACAAAGTTATTTAACAATATCGTGAGATAAATACCTTGCTTCTAAGAGATTCTCCTATGTAGCAGAAACCATAAAGCTGAGAAAGAATGCTAAACATGAAACATGAAAATATGATAAAAGTTGTCGTGTCTTGCATAATAGGAGTCTGAAACATAATAAATAATATTGATTTTCTAATTTATGATGTCTTTATCAATACTGAATCTTGATGCAGTACCGTGATAAAGTTGTAGCTGCCTAAGCACGTAAGTGAAGTGATACCAATGAGTCCGTGCATTAGAAATGCAGAATAAGCAGTATGCAGATCAGTAAAGAGCCTAAGAAAATGTTTACCTCAATTTTTAGCTTTAACCATCACAGAGAAATTAAAAAAAAAACGTCTTTGAAAATTTACTTTATCAAGCGATAATGTTTTATGATGATACTTTTGAGCTCATTATGTAGTTCTTGTGGATCGCGCGTTAAATTCTCCACTTGGATTGTTAAAATTGAAAATTGTCCACAGAGGTGAAGCGCCAGAGTTACCAGTAAACAATCGGCGCCAACATATCCACATACAAGCAGCGGGACGGTTATTATTTCACTGGCATATATGGCGTAATACGTTCGCGCTTCCGTCAAATCGAAAAATAACCGGATGTGATATGGCAACGTGAAGGCATTGGACGAGTTTCCCGTGGCTGTAAGTGATAGGAAAACTATGAATAAGATTTTAACTATTTTTTCTGTGCTAAATAAACAATGCTTACGACTAGTGTGAGTAAGCACATAGCCGGGGAATGGCCGAATATAGTAGAGGAAATTGGTAGCCGTTCCTGATATTGTTAAGCAATACACAATTATTTTTGCAAATAAATTATACTGCATGAAAATAGCCTGTTCTTTTTCTGTACGGTACAGTTCTATGGAGTAATCCGTTTTAATGTCACGTATTAATTCAGCCAGTCGTGCCATATTAAGTTTATATTCAAGAATCTTGACGAATATCAGGCCAAGCACAATACTTTCAGTCAAATTTACGAGAATATATTGGAAGTCATGCTTAGGATCTATTAAATCGGCGATCTGTAAGCAGCATTGAACTGTTATGAAAAAAAAGAAAGGAAAGAATCTAATACTGCCTTTTTTGCTAGGCCAGATTCCAACAATATTGAGCAAGAACTTGTTCAATGTTAAAACTTTTTCGGCTTCAGAAATATTCATTTTGAAGTTAGGTACAATTAGCGGATGTTGTACGATACGGTTAATCTCGAAATCCGATGCTTGGAGATCACTTTTCAAAACTTTGCATTAAAATTAGAAGGAATCTTTTTCACGGCAACTTTAACAAATTCAGAAATACCGCTATTTCGTTAATTTTGCAATTAAATGTTACGGATCGAGTACCGGAATTTAATTCAAGCACCGGAACTTTTATATTTCGGAAGATGTTCGTATGTCAATTCAACGGCTCGGTGGAAACTAACGGAAGAATCGTTCCCTACCACCGAAGTAAAGCACTTCTGCAATCCGATTGGTCAACATCCGTACGTCGAGTGAGACAAACCATCCCTCCGTCCGATCAATTTTTTTAAATAATAAATGACCAGTATATAGGCTCACGTCAAGCCAATTCCAATCTGGCTAAATAATGAGGGGCTTGCCGTCCCCCATTGAAAACTCAACAGGTGTTCCATGCGATACAGATAATGATAGCTTATTGCGATCCTTGGTTTTACGATTCGTTGAACCGAAGTGACCCTTTAGAGGGAAATAACAGAACCAAAATTCAATGATAGCTTGAGAATGCATCTTTACCCTTTACACTACAACGCGTTTCCTGTCCTACGTCACTCCGATGACCCCAACGCTGCGCTTCGCGGATCCCTTGGGCGCCAGATGCATCCTTGCACCAGCCCGACTCATCGGACTTTTAAATTTCTAATCCACTGCACGTCAACACCGGAAGTCCTCTCGACCGATTCTTCCCGCTAGCTCCTAATGAAACAGAGGTAAAGGGGAACTAATCAAACGTGGTAGAGGGGAGCCTAGGGACGGCGAGTATTTCCAGGAATGAACCGGCATTTCCAAAGTAAATAACACGGTTCGATTTAATTCCAGCAATGGCAATTTATGTACAAGAAAGAATATTACTCTCCGAATGTTAATAATGTTCTTAGGACGAGTTGAAAAGTAAGGATCGTGATGGAAGTGGTGAAAAACGATTTTAATGAGAGTTAAGATGTTTCATTAGAAAGGGATATCAAAAATACAGGTTACGGACACGTCCGCACTGTTCGACAGTTGAACTAACTCTAGCCTATCTCCCAATATAAATTCGTACCCAAAATCACTCGCATCTGTTTTACATTCATTCATACTTGCATTCTTTCCTTTTCCTTGGGACTTTACTAACGCCGGGCAGCCTGAGCCGTCGCGACAGTCAAGTACTCGTTACCACCTTGCAACGAGTCAAGCTGATCTTCAATTAACGATAGGCACATAACCCGTAATCAACTTATCGATCTCTTCACGATAATGAGCTTCTTTAATGTGAGATAAGTCAACGTCTTCCGTCTCGTCTACTACGTTGATTCTGCTGATATGCGGTCTGTCAGGACCCTCTGTATCGGTACTTTCATCGTCAAGTTTGAGAAACGTCACGATTCCACGCTTCACGCGGAGCTCTACGTGGTCAAGAAAATCAGTACCCAAAATTATACCGTGTCTTGTAATCGAATCTTTTACAACATGAAAAGTAACGGCAAATTCGTAATCTTCTACGGTCATATTGGTGGTAAACTCACCTAGCGTTGTATTAACGTCAGAGCCGAAGCCTTCAAAACATACCTGGCGGCTCTTTAACGGTGGTGACCCCATCTGTTCATACTCAACCAGACGCATTAGCGTAAGATCACTACCTGTGACAAGTAAAGCTACGATCTTACAATCCTCTAATTGCACTTCTTTCTGATATTTTCGCTTCTCTGGACGCGACACAACATACACTTCCCTTCGTCTTCGACAAGGGAAGCGAGAGATGGGAAGCGCATGTCGCAATTTCACTACAGTAACATTTGATCTAACAGACGCATATTAGTAATTTAACAATTTTCTACCAAGCAACGTAATAGTTACGTATATCGTGTGTTTTATAACTATCACATCCTTCAGTAGAAAAATCCAACATAGCCGATTATATGTAGCCGATTACTTTGCGTTTACTATGAATAAGATTAAATAATGCTCAGTGGCGCACTTCGTTATTGTACGCGAAATTGGATTAGGACCAGAATATAAAAAAATATATATATAATGATTGACAAAACGTAAATTTTAGCGCACGATGAGCCTGCACCTAGAAGAAGGGAATTTCACTGGGAGAATCCTTAAACGTCTATAAAAATGATAGTAAACAGAAACTGGCATTCAACGTCACTCACCGTTTTGTAGAAGCTGTTGAAATCCCATTGGTGGTCTGCCCATAGCCACCGAGAAACAATTGCGAGGAAAGAAAACTCAGAGTTCGTAGGTCACTACGTTTCTGTTGACACTTCGCTCTGATTGGTCAACGTTGACCTGCTCCAATTTAAAAACTAGAGCTTCCGGACAAAACGAAGGTCATTTTCGTGATCAGTGATGCCTCCCGAACATCGCCATACCCCTCTGGTCAGATAGTTTCCCAACACCCTGTATATACATACGTATAATGATTGAGAAAACATAAATTTTAGTGCACGATGAACCTACACCTAGGAGAAGGGAATCTGACGTATTTTTCCTCCTCATAAGAACAAATTCAAGATACACGCGAATTATGATAGCGAGAATCCTAAACGTCTGTAAAAATGATATTAAACAGAAACTGGCATCCAGCATCACTCATCATTTTGTAGAAGCTGTTGAAATCCCAAGAAATATTCCATCCAGTCGAAACTCTGGAATCGTATCGTATTCTACAATGTTTACTATTTAAGAAAAATTATTATCATAGAAAATATTTGAAATTGTTGCAGATTAGCATGTCGAGATCCAAGTTCGGCCATGCATATATCAAAATCGGGTCTTTTCAGGACCACCTAAAATGTAATACATTGGTACAACCGTCTTGTCAGATTAAGGGAATAAAGGGTACTTTCCGAAATTCAGTGACGTTACAGCGAGCGATTATATCTCACTTAATTACATGCAGATAAACAGGAACACTACGATACTCTTAGTGTTATTGGTACGATACTCTACGATACGATACTCTACAATACGATACTCTTAGTGTAAGCAGGCCTTGCGGGATTGCTGGCGACGTTAGCTACGCTCCGCTTAAACGCGTTCTCATCGGTCATATTACTGCAACGTAAACGTTGATTATCTTGAAATTTTTGATATATGAAATAAAAAATACAGAAACACGTATTCCTTAAAATTCGACAAGGAATGCAACGGTATTACCCCATTGCGTTTCATAATGAACACCCAGTATATTGTGATGTGAAATTTCAAATTCTCGATTCCTACCGTGTAGGGAACCTAGAATACTTAGAATCTAATATGCTCCAAACGTTATTCCAAGACACACAGATTCTTAATTTTATTATTACCGCTTCTGTCCTATTATGCAACTGTAGATTGCTGTCCGCTGCTTTTTTTTTCCATTTCTATTGCTTCAATAATTTTTGATAATTTCATGTGACAAACGCCTGAGCTAGAATCCACTAGCTTATAGAATGAGAGAAAAGAGTATCTGATTTGGTGTATTTTGGAGGTCGGTTGTCGCCATGGGAAGGATACTGCAGCTTCTGCACGATATAATTTAGAGTATATAGAATACTTCTGTTAAGTGGACTACTCTGGATATGTAGGAGTTACTTTCGAAAAAATTTAGGGAAAATAGAGGGGGTCACGAAGGACGACCAAACTACAGAAAAAGATTTTTTACTCGAATAGGGAAGTCAGTTAGGAATAGAGGATGGAAAATCAAAACTGCACGGGCTGAATAGTGCATAAATATTGCGTAATTCCTATATCTTTTAATTCCAATTTATGCTACGATTAATGTATGGGGCGCCAGATGGTCGTCTCCAATAATCCAATTCCGATTCCAATTCCAATTGGTTATTTTCATTTTTCGTTTTACACGAAATGTCTCAATACCGACAAGTAAGTCATTGCCGTTTTGACCACCTAAAACCATTAAATGAATTTGTAAATTATGCCATATTAAAATGTCAGGGAAATTAGGTTTTTCTTCAACTACAACTAAATAGATTACGCAGTCGCACTTAATGCACTCAATTTGTAGAAAAGAAGAAATCCTAACTGTCATAGCATCTTCGATATCCAGAATCTAATTTAATCCACGACACTTAGTTCGATCCGTTTATCTACACGCGTAGATTCTTTTTATGGAACTCGTAAATGCCAGAGACAGTAATTTCAACATAATTTAATCCTGGGAGGAATTAATTTACGCGTGGTCCATGCACATTTATCCGAAAGCAAACGAATGTACAAAGTACCACTACATATTCCTTGCAGCAGGGCTCCAAAGTGCTAAATCCAAACTTGTTCGCATATTCAAACTCACATCTGTGAAACTTTGCAGGGAAAATGTACAAAATCCCGCAGCAGTTAATACAAGTGGCGCTTGTGCGCGTAGTATGCAAAATGAAATAAGATTGACGTATACCGGCGACAAAACGTACCATTTGCAATTGTAAAATGCATCGCTCAACTTTAAGCTCTGAATAGAAATAAAATATTTATAAATACTATTTATAAAAATTTATTCAATTTATTGAAAGGCAATGGATCAAGATTATTTTTAGAAAATCACCTCAGTAATAAGTAGTTCTCCGATAAAAGAATAACCCAGAAGCTGCACAGTCACCGAAAAACCATAGAAGATAGACCCTAATAATTGAGCAGTCTGACCTGTGGCATAATTCTGAAATGTTAAATATTTGTTAGAATTTTCAAAAATGCCTGTTTACATGAAAATCATTACTTCTCTTCTGACCATCAGAATTAACTAATATCTAAGGAAATAATGCTGAAATATTACCGTTAGAAGATTATAAATAGCCAGACATACTACTAAAGTTGCACCCACTAATTGTACGAGCAGAAAGTAAGCAAACGCGCTACGTAACTTTAGCGAGAGACTGAAATATGTCCGTATATATATTAATGCAATATTATATTAATTAAAGGAAGATTTCCACAGTGATACAAAGTGCAAAATTACATGATAATTTACCTTATTATTCGAGAATGCTTGGTGACAACTTCTCTTAGATGATTATGAAATGTAGAGAAATCGCCATTAAAATTTTCCACTTGATTTGCTAAAATGGAAATCTGCCCGCACAAATGTAGCGTCAGCGTCACTAATAGACAATCGGTGCCGGAATATCCACATGAGATAATCGGTACGAGTATTCCTTCGTAAGCGTATACATAATAATATAACGGCGATTCCGTAATGTTGAAAAACATACGCACGTGATAAGGCAAAATGTAGGTAATCGACGAATTTTCTGTTACTTCAAAACAAATAATCGATCAAGCAGATGTTACATAAACTTTTTCTTATACTGATATGATATTTCTTACATTTTCTGTGGGAGTTTACGTGCTCCATTAATGGTTGAATATAATAAAGTGTCGTTGCAATGGTCGTTATTGTTACTGAGTATTTAATGAAGTACTTGGACAATCTGTTGTATGCTAGAAAGATAGACTTTTGTTCCTCTGTGTTGTACAGTTCTATTGCGTAATCCTTTTCGACATCAATTAATATTTCGTTCATTAATCGCCTGTTTAATCTGTACAGACCAATTTTAAAGCACAGCAAGGTTAATACAATATTTTCCGTTAAATTTTCAACGACGTATTTAAAGTCGTAGATACGATGAACTAAGTCCGCATAAATGAAACAAGATACTATAGACACATTAAAAAAGAAGAAGGAAAACGTAAGAAAACTTTCGTTAAATGGCCAAATTCCTAAAAAGTCTAGCACCCATTTGTTCCACGTAAACACTTTCATAGCTTCTGGCATATTCATGTTGCATTCGCAGACTTTCCAAATCGCTCAATGCACTGTAAGTTTAAAGATTTTCTTTACAAATTTTACAATGAAGATAAACAGTTGATGGGTTGATAAGGAACCTCAACTGAAATCACAATGTCACATTTATACGCTACTCCTTAAACGAAATATTTGAAAGATTTAATTTCAGATCATACATTTTACGATCAATTTACTTGTCTCACAGCTAAGATTTTATCCGTTTGCAAGATCAGTGGAAACTGAAGGAAAAGTCTCCTACAACCCTCGAAGTAAACTGTACCCGCGTTCCGATTGGTCTAGAGAGGCATCCCTACTTAAGAGGGATGACCCATCCCTTTTATCGATTTTTTTTTAACCAAGGAAAGAATTGTCTGGCTACTTAGTGCAGCCCTGACCTTCTCCACTAACGAGGGGTTGTCCGAGACAAGGTAGCCCCTATTGGAAACTTCACAGGTGTACTCTGCTACATAGATAATGATATACTTTGCAGCGACTCCAAGTTTCTTTATTCGATGAACCGAAGTGACCTCTCAGGGAGGACTGATTCGATCGAAGTTCAATGACATATACAGGGTAAGGTATTCTAGACTCCGAATATGGGAGGAGCCTCCCTATGTATTAAGTGGGCTATTCTCGAATCAGATTAACCGCAGCTACAGGCAAGGTGTTCTTGATATCGAATATCGTATCCTATATACTATAACGTGTTTTTTTAACTCGACACCGATAGCATAAAAAAATGAGAACTATTTTCGAGAATTAAACTACGTCACCTTCGGCCGTCCGCACTTCGCCCATGGGTCCGAAAACTAGGCGGACGCCAGTTAATTCTTATACCACCGGCAATTGACAAGCCTATATCACCTGACAGCTGACGTGGAATAGTCCTAACTCCGCCAAAAACAGGTGCTATGGCGGAAGCTGCCAGAATAGACGGTAGCTTAACGGATCCTGTCGATTTATGTACGACAGGTAAGAACGCAACCGTAGGAGCTGATTTTTGGGGTCGCACAAAATCAGCAAACGCAGCTGGTTACAGAAATGCACGGTCGCTCAGGCTGCTAGGTTGAGGTAGAGAGGGTCTCGAAGTACGCATAAGGTAAATACCGCCGGAAACAAAGAGCAATTGATCGAGAAGTTAACGGAGCAATTCAGAGTTATAAATTCGAAATCCCTTCACCAATTAATAAATTGAGGGACTCACCGGAGCTGGTTCAGCTAATCCATGAAATCCAAGAACTGTATGCAGAGGACACTCAGAAGGGCACAGCACTGCACCTCCGAAACACAAAGAAAATCAAGAGGATTTCCCAGATACAATGAGAGCAACGCGAGAACTACACAAACGAGAACCTTCTACACCGCACACGAAACAGAGCTAAAAAAACTATCAACAAATAGCACGAGGACGCGAGCCGGCTCGAGGCACCTCGAACGGTGTCCCAAGACAGACTGTTTTAAAGCAGTCAATTGACGATAGTCAAATTTGAGAATCAATCACTCTGATTGGTCAAGATCCTTATGGCCGGTAACTCTTACCCTTTCCTTCGGATCGTCTCTTCAAATTAAATCGATAACGTTCCTTAACAAATCGTTACGTAATTCTTGAAAATCCTCCACGGCCGCTTCCTCGGGGCATCAGGCGACAGCTGGGTACCACATCCTCAACTGGGGTCAGGGGGTCCCTCCCCTGCTCTTAACCGTAAGAGAACTGTATCTCCGCCCGCTCTACAGCCCTTTGCCTCTCTGCAGCGGGGCGCCTGTATATTATTCGGGCTTCTGCCGGTCTTTGGGGATGTCCCCGTCGGTTACTCTCCTCCGTCGGGCAAGTCGTTGCATCGAGGCTAACTTAGAGAATGAGAGAAAAGAGTAGCTGATTTGGTGTATTTGGGAAGTCGGTTGTCACCGACGTCATAAGAAGGATGCTGCAGCTCCTGTACCACACAAGTCGGAGCATACAGAGTACTTTCAATAAGCGTATTACTTTGTGTATGTAGAGGAGGTGACTTTCTGAGACATTTAGGGAAATTAGAGGAGGTCGCGATGGCGACCAAGCCGCAAACAAATGTTTTTCACTCCAAGAGGGAAGCTGGTTAGAAATAGGAGGTGAAAAATCAAAAGTGCATTGGCTGAATAGTACATAAATAGTGCGTAATTCCTATATCTTTTAATTTCAATTTATGCTATGATTCATGTAGAGAGGACTGGATGGTCATATCCAATAATTAAATTCCATCTTTAATTCCAATTGGTTATTTTCATTTTTCATTTTACACGAAATGTCTCAATACTGACAAGTATGTCATTGATGTTTTGACCACCTAGAAACGTTAAATGAATTTCTAAATTATACCATATTTAAATGTCAGGGAAATTAGGTTTGTCTTCAATTACAACTAAATAGATTATGCAGTCGCACTTAATGCACTCAATTTATAGAAAAGAAGAAATCCTAACTGTCATAGCATCTTCGATATCCAGAACCTAATTGAATCCACGACACTTAGTTCGATCCGTTTATCTACACGCGTAGATTCTTTTTATGGAACTCGTAAATGCCAGAGATACTAATTTCAACATAATTTAATCCTGGGAGGAATTAATTTACGCGTGGTCCATGCACATTTATCCGAAAGCAAACGAATGTACAAAGTACCACTACATATTCCTTGCAGCAGGGCTCCAAAGTGCTAAATCCAAACTTGTTCGCATATTCAAACTCACATCTGTGAAACTTTGCAGGGAAAATGTATAAAATCCTGCAGCAGTTAATACAAGTGGCGCTTGTGCGCGTAGTATACAAAATGAAATTAGATTGACGTATACCGGCGACAAAACGTACCATTTGCAATTGTAAAATGCATCGCTCAAATTTAAGCTCTGAATAGAAATAAAAAATTTATAAACACCTCTCTATTTATTTGATTTATTAAAAGGCAATAGATCAAGATTATTTTTTGGAAATCACCTCAGTCATAAGGCGTTCTCCGATAAAAGAATAACCCAGAAGCTGCACAGTCACAGTAAAACCATAGAAGATAGACGTTAACAATTGAGCAGTCTGACCTGTGTCATAATTCTGAAATGTTAAATATTCGTTAGAATTTTCAGAAACGTCTGCTTAGATGAAAATCATTACTCTTCTACTGATCATCAAAATTAACTACTGTCTAAGGAAATAATGCTGAAATATTACCGTTAGAATATTATAAATAGCCAGGCATACTACTATAGTTGCACCTACTAATTGCACAAGCAGAAAGTAAGCAAACGCGCTACGTAACTTTAGCGAGAGACTGAAATATGTCCGTATATATATTAATGCAATATTATATTAATTAAAGAAAGATTTACACAGTGATAGAAAGTGCAATGTTATATGATAATTTACCTTATTATTCGAGAATGCCTGATGACCATGTGTCTTATTTGTTTAGGAAAATTAGGCAAGTCCCCGACAACATTTTCCACTTGATTCGCTAAGACGCACATCTGTCCACACAAATGTAGCGTCAGTGTCACCAATAGACAATCAGTGCCGGCATATCCACATGCGACTATGGGAACGAGTATTCCCTCGTAAGCGTATATAGAATAATACAATGGCAATTCCGTAATATTGAAAAATAGGCGGATGTGAACAGGCAGAGCGTAAGCAGCTGATGAATTTCCTGTGACTAAATAAAATAATCAATGAAGCAAATGTTAGAGAAATTGGTCGTAGTACTAAATCAATGATTCGTACAATTTCTGTATGACATTACATCGTCAATTATTGGTTGGGCGTAGTAAAGTATCGTTGAAAAGGTAGTTATTCCTACTGAGAATTTTACGTATGTCTTGGACAATCTGTTGTAGAATAAAAAAATAGATTTCTGCTCCTCCGTATCATATAAGTCTTTTACAAAATCATCCTTAATATCGAGCACTATTTCATTTAGTATCCTTCTATTCAATCTGTACAGACCAATTTTACAACACACCAGCGTCATGACTATGCTTTCCGTTAAATTTTCAATTATATATTTAATATCTGAGAGACGGTAAATTAAGTCCGCGTAAACTAAGCAAGAAGCGCTTGATATAAGAAAGAAAAAGAAGGAAAAAAGAAGATGACTTTCGTTAAAGGGCCAAATTCCTAAAAATTCCAGCACCCACTTGTTCCACGTTAACACTTTAATAGCATCTGACATATCCATGTTGAAGTTACAGATCTGCTAAATCAATCAATGCACTTGGTTATAAGGTCCGACAAATTAATATGTCTTTTTTACGAATTCTAAAATTAAGGAACCTCAACCGAAAATAAAACGTCACATTTACAAGCTACTCCTTTAGAGAAAATTTATATTAAATATCACATGACACATCTTATGCTCCATGCACTTATTCCACAACCAAGAGTCTATCCGTTGGCAGGTTTGACGTAAACTGACAGGAGAGTCTCTTACAGCCGTGGAAGTAAGCTACAGCCCTGTTCTCATTGGTCTAGAAGTATCCCTACTTAGAAGAGACGAACCATCCAATAATCAATTTTCTTAACCAATGAAAAAATTGTCTGGTTACGTAATGCAGCCCCGACCTTCCCCACTAACGAGGGGTTGTCCGAGACAAAATAGCCCCTTTGGAAACTCCACAGGTGTACTTTGTTATACAGATAATGCCTCACCTTGTGGTGACTCCAAGCTTCCTTATTCAATGAATCGAAATTACCTTCGAGGGAGACCTGATCCGATCGAATGTTCAGGGACATATATGTATATTTTGACCTATTTCTGGGTTAATTGAAACCCAGGATAAGCGTCAAACGCAAAAACATCAAACGTAACAAGGGAGAGGATAAGCAAAAGAGGGAAACACGAGGTGGAATTCAAAAGAATTAAAATATAATTAAGTGGTAGGAAAGAATACAAGGCGCGAAAAGAAACAAAAAGATAACAAAAAAGATAATTCTCGAAAACAATAACTTGGGCGTCGGCTATTGTCACGGTGTGGCACCGACGAGTGACTTGCGCAGGACCTCGAACGTTTACTCGACTCTACTTGGCAGCACGGCTAGCAAGGGGAGATTCCCGAACGCAACGGCTTCTTAATTATTACCTCGGACATTAATATTTACAAAAGCAAGAGAGAAAAGGATACAGGGGGTTGTTTGAAAAAGGGCGCAACATACTAACTCTAATCCGCAAGCAATACACTGCTCGCTCTCGTGCTATCGGCAGAAGGCTGGTCTCAAATTCAAACGTGCTAACGAAAAAGGCTGGTCCGCGTCCACACAAAAAGGGTGCAAAAGAGATGGGCATGGAAAAAGGGAGCTAAAGGAGGACTCACTCAAACTACAAAAGTACTCACTCGAAATAGGTCGATCTCACAATAATCCAAAATCAGTATCCAACAAAATCGAACTCTCATTCGGAATCGCATTCCGTTGCCTAGGCTACGTAGTCACTTTCTCTAGATCCTTTGATCTCGGGTGATTGGTCTTCGGGGATGGCCCTCGCAGACTCCGAGCCACTGCCCCAGGAGATACGGAATGTGGAGGGAAGAGTGAAGGGCAGGGGCCTTATCCTAATTACAATTGTCTTAAAACACTACAATACGCAATAAATAACAGTATTCGCAATAGGTAGCGCTCGAGGCGGGTGATGCCCTCGAGCCAGGTGACGGGGATGAGTCTGCAGTAACATTTTTGCTACAATATATGTCTTGAACTTAGGTTGTCGAGCACAGTCATATCACTGGTCCTAGACTCCGTCAAACCCCCCCTTTTCCCGGCCACCCCCCTCCCGCCCTTTGCGGCCAGTACCCTCTTCTAGTTATACACACACGGTACTCTAGTACTTGAGTCCCATAAAGTAGGAGAAAGGGTCAGGATCTTACAGTATCAACGCATGGGTGTATGGACATACGACTACAGACTTCAAGCGAACGTTCTGGACAGGACGAGTCCGCGTCATTCTCGCACGGGCGAGTATCTGGCTGGACCACAAGCTCTCATTCCTCTTCCAGAATGACTCGTCCTTTGCCAGATCACACTTGTCCCGCTTGCTGTGGGTGTCCTGATCTTAGTACTGGTTCTCACCCCAGACGCAGTTGAACCCCTGCAACTAATGCTCTCTCGGCTTCATCCCCGTCCGCCAGACCCCCAATTACCTCCTTATATTATTACTCCCGTCTGGATAAGAGTGGGGCGATGTGGAATGAATAGAACTTTATTATTACCTTTACATTTTTATTATTCGATATATACAGTTTAATATTAATTTCAATAATGTTATCCTGTACTGCTCAACATCTATAAGTAAGAGGAATTAGGTTTCACGTGAAATAGGACTTCTGATTCGATAATTTCATCTTATAGGTTTTTAACTTTAAAAAATCAATTTCTTTTATGCGCAACTCGTATCATAAGTACAAAGGTTCTATCGTAAGTCCAGAGCCTGCCTAAGTCTTTACTGAACTAGTAGAGGCCTAAATAAGATGTTGAAGCATCCTGAATTTTCAAAATAAAATTTGTACTAGAGGTGCCGCTATCCTTATTCGATTTCTGGCACCAAGGCCTCTGCATGTCCGTCAGTTGTCGAAAACCTAGTGCGCCAGAAAAATCTACAATGGGATCTCTCGTTAACTTTATCACACAATGAAATTTCACCTAGCTTATCTAATGTGGAGACATGTAAACTATGTAAAGAACTAATCAAATACAAGAAATGGTCAGAACGTTTCCCTCTTTTTCGCTGCTCTGACAAATCAAAACGTTAAGACGGGCCCCTCCACTTATCTATGTAAGCTGGATGGAGGTAAGCTAGGCGAGGTTCTACTTTATAAGAATAAGAATAGTGTAAATTTTTTAAAAACGGGAAACAAACTACCCCTCTTGTATATCCAGGAGCCCTCCACACACGCATGAAACATAGGTAGTTTACTCTCTCCCTCTCCCTTTCTGTTTTCGAATCCCATCCAAATCCATAATAAACCCAAACCCTGATCTACTCTCGTGGATGGCATATTATCAAAAGTGCAGTGTGATTTCGAGAGTCCACGTATTGCAACTGTCTGTAATAATATTTATTGCAAAGTTATTAAATAAACATTTTCATTCATTAATCTATCTGATTTTTATATTAATTTCGAATATTTTCGTAAAAGTATTCATGCAATTAATTGCTTAGAATGTAATCTTTCTGTACTGCGAATATTTGAAGAATTAGTACCAATGTCAGTTTGCAGTTACTATTCCTTAGTTTCATTTTTGATTTCACACGAAATTTCGCAGTACCGACAAATAAGTCATCGACGTCTTCACTACCTACAAATAATATAAATTTTCAGAATTTGTGACATAATAAAATATTAAGTAAACAGGTTTGTTTGAACCACGAACGCAAGTATAAACCTCCTAGAGGAGTTAGATTTATGAATGGCAATCGAAAAATATTAGGCACATAGTAATTTACCGCAAATTCACCCAGAAACATGCATGCTTAATTTGGAATGAAAATGAACGTGTAGATTAGTAAATGATATACATATGAAATGATCTCACGTGCTGCCTGCTTTCGTGCTTCATAATACTTAAATCCAAATTAACTCATATTTTCACACGTACGTCCGTGAAACTTTGGAGGGAAAATGTATAGAATCCTGCGGCAGTTATTACAAGTGGCGTTTGTGCACATAAAATACAATATGAAATAAGATTCACGTATTTTGGTGGTAGGGCGTACCATTCGCAATTGTAAAATGCATCACCTATGTTTAAACTCTGAATAAGATAGTAAAATTTGTACAATTATTTTGATTCATCTGAATTATTAAAAAAAACTGGTTCAAGATTATTTTTGGCAAATTACCTCAGTCATAAGGCACTCCCCGACAAAACAATAACCGAGAAGCTGCAGAATCACAGAAAAACCATAGAAGATAAACGCCAATAATTGAGCAGTATGAGCTGTGGCGTAATTCTGAAATGTGAAATATTTTTAGAAACTTTGTCACTAATCCTTTTATGAAACGTTGTACTACACAAATAATGATTAAATATTACCGTTAGAATATTATAAATAGCCAGACACAGTACTAAAGTCACACCAATTACTTGCACTAGCAAAAAGTAAGCAAACGCGGTATGCAACTTTAACGAGAGACTGAAATATGTCCGTATATACATTAATGCAATATTATATTAATTAAAGAAAGATTTACACAGTGATAGAAAGTGCAATGTTATATGATAATTTACCTTATTATTCGAGAATGCCTGATGACCATGTGTCTTATTTGTTTAGGAAAATTAGGCAAGTCCCCGACAACATTTTCCACTTGATTCGCTAAGACGCACATCTGTCCACACAAATGTAGCGTCAGTGTCACCAATAGACAATCAGTGCCGGCATATCCACATGCGACTATGGGAACGAGTATTCCCTCGTAAGCGTATATAGAATAATACAATGGCAATTCCGTAATATTGAAAAATAGGCGGATGTGAACAGGCAGAGCGTAAGCAGCTGATGAATTTCCTGTGACTAAATAAAATAATCAATGAAGCAAATGTTAGAGAAATTGGTCGTAGTACTAAATCAATGATTCGTACAATTTCTGTATGACATTACATCGTCAATTATTGGTTGGGCGTAGTAAAGTATCGTTGAAAAGGTAGTTATTCCTACTGAGAATTTTACGTATGTCTTGGACAATCTGTTGTAGAATAAAAAAATAGATTTCTGCTCCTCCGTATCATATAAGTCTTTTACAAAATCATCCTTAATATCGAGCACTATTTCATTTAGTATCCTTCTATTCAATCTGTACAGACCAATTTTACAACACACCAGCGTCATGACTATGCTTTCCGTTAAATTTTCAATTATATATTTAATATCTGAGAGACGGTAAATTAAGTCCGCGTAAACTAAGCAAGAAGCGCTTGATATAAGAAAGAAAAAGAAGGAAAAAAGAAGATGACTTTCGTTAAAGGGCCAAATTCCTAAAAATTCCAGCACCCACTTGTTCCACGTTAACACTTTAATAGCATCTGGCATATCCATGCTGAATTCACGAACTTTCCAAATCACTCAAGATACTTGATTGTAAAGTCCGGCAATTTAAAATGTTTTTACAAATATCCGAGCGAAGATAAACAATTAATGCGTTGATAATGAACCGCAACCGAAAATACAATGTCAAACTTATACGTTACTGTTTGAATGGAATTTTACAAAGATGTAATTTCAGATGATACATTTTACGGTTCATGCACTTGTGTCACAGATAATATTCTATCTACTTGCAGGTTCGGCTAAGACTCAAGGGAAAGTCTCCTACAACCCTCGAAGTAAACTATAACCGTATTCTGATTGGTCTAGATAGATATCCCTACTCAAAAGGGATGACCCTTGTAATAAATCCAATAAAACAACCGTCTATAACGGCAATATTACTAAGTAATGAGAGATTGTCTGAGACCAAGCAGCCTTATTGGAAACTTGACAGGTGCACACTATGACATAAATAATGATATACCTTTCAGCGACTCTGAGTTTCTTTATTCGTTGAACCGAAGTGACCCTTCAGAGTGGCATTGACCAGTTAAACTTTAATGATACTTTTTAGAATTCTTGTATCTTCCATATGCAGCGTTGCATGTCTACCCGTATTGAAATCATAGACATAAGAATAAACCACGCGGAGAAAGCGAGAGCGCAATAAAAAGAGACAACGGCATGTGGTCCGTCTCTATCTTTCTCTAACCGCGCATGCGCGAATGCCAACTACACATAATAGACGCACTCGGCTTTTCACCCTTCGTCCATGCATCCTCATATCAGGTGGGTGGCAGCCAATTTTTGTTTCACCAAGAATTTACGAGCCAGTCTAACCTGGGAGTTGAGATTGAACTGCCTCAACTTCGCCAAAACTAGAGCTCAGACGGAACCTTTCAGAATAGACGATAGGATAACGGATCCTACCGATTTTTGGGGTCGCGTAAAATCAGCAAATTAAACTGGTTCAACGAAGAAGAGCCGTTCAAGCTGCTGGGTGACGGCAAAGAGGGTCGGAATAAGCGTCGTCAGGTGAGTAGAGCAGCAAACAAAAAGGAAGAGTACGAGATCGAAAGAGAACAAAACCCCTTCAGAATCCCTTCATCAATTAAGAAACTCTGAGCTCATCGGAGCTGATTCAGCTGACCCGTGAAGGCTGTGAACTATTTTCAGGGAACACTCAGGTGGGTACTGCACTACTGCACAGTACTGCACCTAGTAATACATGAGGAAAATCTATAGGATTTTCTGTGGCGAGAACGAACTTGAGAACTACACTACCAAGAAATTTCTGTACTGTATAGGCAATACAGCCAAAAAAGCTATCAACAGATAGCACGGGAGCGAGAGCCAACTCTAGGCATCTCGTCGGTGTCCCAAGGCACACGGCCTTTGACAATAGCCAATTTCGCGAACAAATCATTCTGATTCGTCGACATCTCTTCAGCCGATAACTACTATGCCTTTCCTGGAGTCCATCCTTTAAACTACGGAGAGCGTCTTTTAGCATATTAGTAACGTAACGAACCGGGAAATCCTTCAAGACCGCTTCCCCAGGTCATAGGGTGAAAGCAGAGCCTAACAACCCAGGTCAGGAGGTTCCTCCCCTGCTCTTAATCGTACCACGACTCCACTGCCCGCTCACTAGCCCATTTCGACTCTCCAGCAGGGAACCGGTATCACACCCAGACTTCTGCAGGTCCGTCGAGACGTCTTGTCAGGTGCTCTCCTCTTCCGGACAACTCGTTTAGTCGAAAGCATCTCTCCACAGCAATTTCAAGCATCTTGACCACTACTCAACAAAACAAAATATTCAAAGAGCTTTGGCATAACTGTGCGAATTTATCCGAGAGCATAATTTCTGAGTAAGGTGGTAACTCGAAGGTAACCAGAAAGCATGAATCGAAAAATCCACGTCACAATGTATTTAATCGTTCTAATACTCATATTGACTTCTTAGGTATGAATTTGGAATCGACTAACATTAAAGTTTCCTAACATTAGTCTATCGATCTTGGGCCGGGGATCAATCTCAAATTGAACACCGCGTCTCATTTATGCAGTACCGTGCCATCTTAGCCATTACCATTTTTTAGCGAATTTACTTTTTTGATTGGCACAGTCCCAGTGCCTGCCTGTTTTTGCGACTTGCACACTTGTAACTATCGCAAGTTTTCTGTGCAACGCATATTATGAGAAATGAAATTCTGTTATATGCAGTGACTTTATTTGTGAGCTACGGTCATATTAATTATGCTAATCACATCGACAAATTTCGTGGTATCGACATGTAACTCATTGGCATTTTCATCACCTGCAAAATATAAATTACATTTATGAATTAATCAACAATAAAAAAAAAAAGAAATCCATCACAATTCAATATGTATTGCGAAACTTACGCTCGTGAAGCTTTCCAAGGAAAGTGTACAGAGTCCTGTAGCATTTAATGTAAGTGGTGTTTGTGATCGCAACATACAAAATATTATAAATTTGACATGCATCGGTGGCAGAATATACCAATCACAATTGTAAAATGCATAATACAAATTTTAGCTCTGGAGAAAATAATTTAATCGAACTTTCAATAATTCATTATCAAAATTTCTCTAACGAAGGTTCGACAATTTACCTCACTGATAAGACACTCTCCGATGTAACAATAACCAATAGACAATCCGTACCACAAATTCCAACTGCAATAATCGGCACGAGTATTCTTTCGTAAGCGTATAGAGAGTAATACATTGGTGTGTTAGTAATGTCGGAAAATATGCGAATGTGAAAGGGCAAAGTATATGTAATCGAAGAGTTTCCTACGGCTTTGATTCACATAATTAGTAACGATATATATATGCGTGTGTATTATATAATAATAATAATAATAATAATAATAATAATTGTTCCAGTTATTTAGAAATTCTTACAATTTCTATACATTATTATGTGATGAATTAATGGTTCGAAGCTTTTCCTCGCATCGAACTCAGCTACGTCTGCATTCTGACTGGCTTAGTGAAATATACGTGATTCGATCGAGCACCCCAAGACCTGATCATATTTTTTTTTCTATGCAATAAATGAATAATCTATAAAAAGTTCTCGTCCAATTTGAATAACTGATGAGGTTTCCAGACAATGGTCAGAATCGTAAATTTTGCATAAATATATTATATGGATGATAAACTGATAATAGGTACTCCAATGCGATCCTCTTTTTTTCAATTCCTTCAATCGAAGTTGCACACTGAGGAGCAACGATTCTTTTAATGTTGAATGATATATGTTTGAAATACGAATGATGTATGAAATGATATACTGATAAATGATAATATTATTTTACACAAATTGTCGTAGCACTGACAAATATGCCATCGACGTTCTCATTACCTGAAAATACAAGATAAAAATAAGATATTATAATAAAAATTTGTTAATACAATCAAATCCCGATATTTTCTTTAACACTAGATTTACGTAATCCGTCAATTTGACGAATTTCAAATTTTACGTTTAAACCTTAAATTCCACACAGGTGCGAATTACGAATTCGCAACAGTCAGTATGGAATTAATAGGTGCGCGACCAAGGTGTGGAATTTAAGAGTTAAAGTTACAGAAATCATAAATATTATTTTTTAACAATAGATGTTGACTTTGATAATCATGATTGTAAATTAAATGTTAAAATAAATTTGTCACTTACATCCATGAAAGTACTTAAAGACAATAAATAGATTTTTCCAGCAGTTAGTACCAATGGACGTTGAACAAATATCATACAAATCAAAAATAGTTTCAGCTGATAAGGTGGCCTGTTGTACCATGTACAATTGTAAAAAGCATCTTGGATCTTTGTGCTCTAAAATAAAGTATTGAAAATTTACGACTAACAGGATTAGCGTGAAAAATTGCTACAAAAAATAACTGACTGACGAAATTACTTCGTTAATGAGATATTCCCCGGTTAAACAATAAGCAAAGAGTAACAATGATACCGAACAGACATAGAGGATAAATGTTATGAGATGTACATTTTGTCCACTATTAGACATCTGAAACAACGCATTTCAAAGAAATATAAATATTCTATTCTCCACTGTAAAATATGATATATTATCGAAAAATGTTTAAATATATTTAATTATAATATTTTAATGTAATTTACCGCGATAAGATTGTATACAGCCAAACATAAACACAAACTAATTCCGACGACTTGTAGAAGTAAAATCTGATTAAATACCGTATCTAAGCTTTTTGAAATTCTGCAATGTACATGTACAAATTCAAATATATTGCGCCATAATAATGATAATATATGACATAAGAAACTATATACTCACCTTATAAGTCGAAGATGCTTCATAACTATCACTCGGAATTCATTTTGAAAATCTTCTGGATTCATTGTTAAATTTCGCACTTGGTGTGACAAAACAGCCAATTGACCACACAAGTGTAATACCAACGTAATCAATAAGCAATCCGTTCCAAGATATCCAAAGCTTATGATTGGAACGTTTAGAATCTCAAAAGCGTACATGAAGACGTACATTTGAAAATTTGTAATTTCAAAGAATAATGCAATGCGATACGGCATAATATAATTGTTTGATGTATTTCCTAAATCTTTGGACGATGCGAACAATAAATAATTACAAAAAATTATTTTTTTCAATTATATAATCTCTTACGTGTTTTATCCACGATTGCATGTCCAGTTAATGGTCTCAAATAATACATTGCCACCGTCATTATTGCTATCGGCATCCCAATTTTCATAAATTTCTTAGCTATTGCATTGTATTCCAAAAATAATGCTTTCTCTTCACTACCCTTATAAGACTCTTCTTTAAAGTCGTCATTTATGTCATTTAATATTTTTCTTAATTCATTTTTATTAATTCTGTAGGCACTAATCTTTAACAGCACAAGAGTGATCACTAAATTCTCAGTCAGATTTGCGACTACATATTCTAAATTATTTAAATACTTAAGCAGTTCGACATACTCCAAAAATGTATGAATCATAAAATATATGTAATGAAATAAAAATACTTTATCGTTATCATTTAACGGCCAGATACCCAAAAACGAAAACACCCATTTGTTCCAAGTTAATATATCTGCAGCTCGTGATATATCCATTTCAAACGTTTAGCTTTTGAATCCTATAAAGATTTTGAGATTGCTGCTTTATCGAATTATAAATATTTTCGAAACTTTTTTACTAGTATCGCAAAGATATCTAATCGTTTAGGCTCGAAGGTTCAAGTGAAACTGATGATAAGAACTTCGTCTAGTATCGACGTCAACTTTAGGTTTGGTCATGGTTGGGGAGTAGTCTAATGCGCAGCTCAATGGTGAATTATTGAATGCTATGCATGTTGTAAAGTTCATTTGTCATTCTGGTTGTTCAACCAGAATTCAGAGACAATGTACCTACTTCTTGGAAACTAAACAGATGTTGTGAATGGATAAAAATATAATGGGGACTTTTGCTGTTATTTTTTCAAATGAAGAAATAATTCTTTAAAATTACCTAAGCATACAGGGTGTCCCAGAACTGAACGCAAAACTTCAAGGGGGTAATAGAGGGCGTCGAGCCGAGTGAATTGATCTGTGGAACATGTGGTCTCCGAAGCAGCATTCGCGACATACGAACGTTTAAAAAGTCACGCTAGGCGCCGGCATGTAGCTAACTGTAACTTCGAGCACCTGTTGTAACGACAGGTTTTTGTAATAAAATTTGATATTGAAAGTACTTTCCTTTGAAATTCTTAAATTTGAAAGCGTTATGACGCGCATCAGCAGTGGAACACGCTTATCGTGATAAACCAGCTGCAAACCGATGTCTGCTGTCTAGTCGGTTGCCTACATGCCGGCGCCTAGCGCGACTTTTTAACCGTCCATATCTCGCGAATGCTGTTTCGGAGATCACATGTTCTATAGGTCAATTTACACAGTTCGACCCCCTCTATTATTCCTTTCAATTTTTGCATTTAAGTTCTGAGACACCCTGTATGTTATTTAATTCTCGCAATCTTTTTGGAATACAATCGTTCATTCTCCCCTTAAAGTCATAAAATATTATTTCCATTTATGAACATTTTGGTTTCAAACATTCAAACGAATATATTACTCTTTTATGCATTGTAACGTTGCGTTCGTGGGACGACCTGTTCCATAAGGACCATAGGGGGACGGAGAGTCGTGTCGCCGATATGATGTTCACAAGGACGGAGGATCATTGCGAGAGGAAGCCGGGGAGTGAAACCGGCTGTGCCAAGCTCTCGAGATCGGTTGGACTTGGAAGAGATCGGAACCGCCCGAAGGCATCGACTAGCAGGGCGCCGCAAGGATGGTTACCGACGGGCGAATGCGAAGAACGGAACGGAGACCGGGCCGAGAAGGGGGAGATCAAAAGAGTTCAGGTGAATTCGGAGCCCTTCAGTGATCTTCGGACCCGGGGGGGGGGGGGGGGGTAAAAGGGGGACAGTTAGTTTTCAATCGTGCTAACAGAGAGATCGGGAAAAGCTTCTTTGTGCTTCTTCTTCTAGCTCCAGGAATCGAGCTGGTGCTATGAGGGACCTGGTGCTCAGGTTTTAGGGAGGCATGGCACTGAGGACATCCAGGTGACGGGATGAGATGTTCGGCATAGGTCCGAAAAGGGCATAAATTTCAGTATTAATTTCTACTAACGTAGCAGCTAGTACATACATATACATCATTACGCTCAAATAATATATAAAGCAGCAGAATGTCATTGACTAAATTTATCAAGAGAAAAAGTAAATTTAATTCAGTTTGTTTGGCACGCTGAGGACCTTGCTTGAGCAGCATTATTCATCCAATATTCGAATTTTTTGGTATTTTCAAAGCAAGTAAAGTTTCGAAAGTGTCACGTGATAAACTGCATAAAATTCACTTCATACCAGAAACAGCTAAGTAGGTGCGGAGAAAAATTGTGATGTAAAGTTAATGAAGTTTGGAAGAGTAAAAATATATCGCATGCTCGAGTTAACAAATATACAGAAGTATAAATGGACAGCAAATTGGGAAACGAATAATAAGAGGGTGAAATCACTCAGTATAGACTCTAGTTATCGAGTCTCAAAGTATCGTCTTATTATTCTCAATATTTTCGACGCCCAACTCCAAGAATGACTTCTTGACTTCAAATGTGAGTAGACGGAAAAGGCTGACTGAGGTTGACTAACAAGTAACTAATCACACTGCGGCATCTTTTGCCAAAGATTCGAGGATTGTCTCCAGAGCAATTTGAAAAACACCTGGGACTTATTGTTACATGGAAGTGTTACAGCGGAGACTGAGAGAACCTCGTTTAACATATATTATTAGAATTTAGAATGGTAAGTATATACCAAAGTATGGTATAGTAGACTGCTTATGAGGAAGCAGGTATAGTAGTTTCCCAATTTACCTTGTTTATCTTCATACAACCCCAGATGACAAAACAAATTCAATTTGAGCTCACAATCTCAAACTATGAATTCAATGTATACCCAAGGTGCCTATACAATTCAGCTGCTGTTTTATGCTCATTCTTTGAGGACACATGCTTGTCCTCAATTGACTTCATTATGGCATCATGTGTTGAGTACATTTAAGCCATCGACACATAGTATGGACTACGTATAGACATAGGAAAAATAATCTATTAATGTGAAACTTCTTATTTTCTACTTAAATAGTTTCTTCTGGCAGATAATTGCATCAGAAAAATCTTTGGTAGAAATCTTTTATTTCCAATAAAAATATATTGATTTGATTATCCATAAGATACCTTAAATGTATTAAATCCACAATATGTGTCTATAATTATGTAATTGTATTTTATTATAATGTTATATAACTATTTTATTCTTCAGATCATTAGAATGATAGCATAGCTTTAATGTACAAGTAATATAGGATATGCTGTTGGAACTTTCACAATATTTTTTATTAAATACTTCTAAATTTATTGAATACTCTGCTTCAGTTAGAAATATTCAACTAACTGTAAGCAACACTCTATTGCTAAACATAAGTGTAATAGAGGATTGCTCACATTATAAAATATAATTTGAAAAATTATTCATTTTGAAAGAAAAATGACTGATATTTATCCTCATGGTCATGATACATAAAAAATTATCTGATAAAAAAAAGTTGACTGTTTAAAATGACCACTGAAAATTTGTTACTTAAAGGTGATTTAAGTAAAAAAAAAACAAGTGTTTCTTCAACACTATTAATTCACACTATCAAACCAATTTGTGGTATAAGAGCTGAGGCTTCTCAATGCCTTGCTTTCAAAGATTTGGAGTATACAAATTTTGCATTTGCTAGGACAATGTACATGATGTAAAAGAAACATACTAATTATACCTCTCAAAATTATGATCATATGAAATGGAAGGCCATACAACTAACCTTAATGTAACAAGAAGTTACAATTCCATGGACTGATTATATCTTATTATGTTTTTACAGTGTTCATCCACGATATATAACTATTTAAATTGTCATATACATCTGTAAATTAAATAAAATCTGCATGATCATTTATTATTAAATAAACACCGAATGTGCAGTGTCAGGATTGTATATATTTTGATTGATATACCTTTCTCACATCAATCGATATACAACTATCACAAATAAACTACATCCTGTAATTTCCACATCGTTCTTGCAAAAGATGTGAATAACCACATGGTAGTATATTCCTGTAAATTAAGCAAATTCAGCATAATTATTTACTATAAAATAAAAAGCATGCTGCAGCAAAATAATTATAATTTTTTATCGCATGATTCAACTACTATATTCTGAATTATTTATCATCTTTTTAATAAAAATCTTAAGAGTCTGTCCTACATATTGCATATTATTTTCATTATATTCTCCTTCGAAGCCAACTCTTTTCATGAATCTAACTATAGTCCTATTAAACTTCAAAGATAGAAGTTTTAAGGCTATTCCTTAAACCTAACCTTGACGCTATGCCCATGATTTAACGACTCACTGGTCTGACTAATAATTGCCAACTGGCAACTAATGTTAAAACAACAATTTAAAAAAAGCTTTTCAAATACATTTCATAATTTTGACATGCAATACGACTCAATAAGAATGTATAGCATTAATTTTAACGCGACAAAGAAAATCACAAAAGCCGTTAGAACTCTCATTAATGAAGTATGTATACATTAGAAATCTCGTAACAAAAGTTTTATGTGAACCACAGACCATTTGGGCCTCAATATGAATAGATTAGAAACATATTAAGCACCTTGACAGAGAAAAAAAGAATCGAAGAGTCGCGCAAGCGCCCACCATAACTGGATAAACTGTTACGTTACTCAGTGCAAGTAGATTTGAGTTCCATTCTTCCATCAGTCAATTAAAGCCATAGTCCGAAGAACCAGTCATTGCTAGTTGGACTTGGTAGCGACTAACAATTGAGACATCGAAGTACTAACTCGATAATCCTCGTTACAACGGATTGTGTGAAACGTGAGAAATATGGCAGAAATACCGTTACTGTAAATATTTTATATATTTATATACTGCCAAAGGAATCCAGTGCCTTTTTTCTATTGTTCCGTGCCAAATAATCGATGCTCGTAAGCACATGGTCTTGTTAGTGAATTTGTTTATACGACAAAGTAATTAAATGTCAATTACTGGGAATAAATTGGCGAAAGAATTATTATGTACTGGGTATGTAAGACACGCAATATTTAACTAACAAACAAAATATACAATAAGAATATTGTTTAATTTATCAAAAATGCGTCAGTCGTATTTAGTTTTAATTCATATTTAACCTTAGAACTGTATTAGGGGTATAAGGATGCCCTAGTAAATTTTTGGTCGAAAATTTTCAACTAATCGGTAAGAAAGGGCCCTGCTGTAAGGTGTAAGGTAACGTAGCATTTTTTGACGGCTTTGCATGTATTCTACACTACATTAAATGCATCCAATTGCACTAAACTGTAAACAATATGCTTGCACATTTTTTTACTGCAATTGGAAGCGAATAAGAATGGTTGATAGGTTGTGGAGTACAGTTTCAGCCCAGTATACAGCTCCCGTGACGGCTATGAAGGTATATAGTTCTAGCGTTAAACGTACGTATGTCTATATTGTCTTTGAACATTCAGCATTAAATTAGTTCCGCCGTCTACGTAAATTAAACTGAATTTTTTATATATGAAAGTTTTAGTATTCAGTTATATGTTAAAAAACTTTCAAGCCCTTTTACCGCTCATTTCAGACAAAATTAAATATTAAAAATCGATAATCTTACATGGAATCTTATGGTCGGAGCAACCAGTGGTATTTGTTCGTTAATAATTAGTATACTTAGATCAAAGATAGCGGAAATATAAAAAGCATCTCGTGTTCATTAAAAAAAAAAGTAGAGTTACGGAAAATCTCAAGGGATAATCACATTTTAATCGAGACAATGGGTATGTTCAGCAGAAACACCACTGATGGAGCAAATACATTTGATTGGTCATTTGACCGTTAATTTTGAAACAGTTGTGAGATTTGACCAATCAACTGTATTTGCTCCCTGAGCGGTGTTTCTGCTGAAATTACCCAATGAGTTGAGAAGGAGCGTTTAGCTTCGAATGGTGTCGCTCTGTACAGCGCGCAGAATCTTTGCAACAGCACATTATGCGATATAGCTAACGGCTGGACCAGGCTATGGATTTATACGAATTGAGTTATACTTACGAACGTTATAATATATATGCATAAGAGATAATATCAAATTACATACTTTGCACCATACTGATCCGCCAAATTGCTACGTCGACAATACGAATGTAAACATTTTCAGTCGCTACGATCGGCACGTCAGCCTCCGTCGTACATCGAGCTTTTTTCTCCACTACAATATTCTCTACCCACTGCTTTCTCTTGCGAGTAATGAATCTCCCTTTTCCTTTGCCATATTCGGCTCTCACATTATAATTCTCTTCAACGACTTCTGTCATCTTCTTTCACATCATTTATAAAACAAACCTGCCCTCTGCTGACATTGTTTGTCGGTAACCAAACGAAAAGCCGCAAATGCCGAAAGTTTACAATTCACGACTCACAGCGTTGTCACATTTTTGATGAGCTTTGATAATCACAGGATGAATCGATTAGAGCGAGCATTAACAATTACATATGCTTTTGTAACAAAAGTCGGGATATTATAATTAGGTCACGTTATTAAAATATCGTAATTATTTGTGCAACTAATTACTATAATATTATAGGTGCTTAATTTTCAACGAATAGTTGTTAGGGTTCATGACCTCTACGAAGCAGCAAAACTACTTTAATGCCCAGGTTCACTGTTTAAATTTAAACACGAGCTTAATTGAGCTCATTTTATGTTGGTTTATTGTTGGTCGCCGTTCGAATTAACCAATCATGAACGTGAAATTGTTGAATTTAACTAAACTTTCCATTAAATTTAAATAATAAAACTGAAGCTGTAAAGATATAAAATTACTCAAGTAAGTAAATAGTTGTTAATACGTCACTAAGGGGAAACTTTAATCACACTGTAGTATTTTTCATCCTCATTTCATATTGAGTTTCCTCTTTGTTCTCCTTTTTTCATCACTGCGGGCATTCACGCTGTCTCAGCCGATTGAACTTCAATCTTGCAATGTGTAATCCGCAAGTGTCTTTATATAGAATTTCAAGATTTAAAGTGCACAATAATTATTCTCTAATCAACTATTACTATCAAGTAGTCATTGAATTGCTCATTTTACTCAGCCCAGCAAAGATAACATTTTAAGTAACATATACATATATTACGCGTAAGATAGATGCAAGCTATTCCTATTTAAATATGTGCCATGTTACGTATTTGTTTAGGAATTAATTTCTTACATGTATTTTACATATAATTATATATATATATATATATATATAGTATATCTATATAATTATATTGTAACGTGGCGTCCGCGGGACGCCCATTACATAAGAAGCATAGGAGCACGGAGAACCGTGTCGCCTACGAAAGCTGCCAAGAGAATGTTCCCGAAGAAGGAGGATCCGGGCGAGGGGAAGCCGGGAAGAGAGATCGGCAGCGTTGAGCCCGAAGATCGGATGGGCTCGAGCAAGATCGAGGCCGCCCGGAGACTGGCGGGCTGTGGGCGCCGAAAAGCGAAGATCGGACCGAGGCGAGAGCGGCCGCAAGAGTTCGGGCGAATTCTGGATTCTTTGGACCGAGGAGAGCCGAAAAGGGCCAGCTCGTTGCGAACCGTGTAACTGAGTGCGGTTTTGTTTTTTTAGTGTGTGAAGCATATTTAGATTGTTACGGCTTGGCTTTTTCCCTGGACCTCGATGGAGACTGGATTAGTGGTGAGAGCCGGTGGAGCCCGAGAGAGAGAGAGCGAGAGACCGACCATCCGCAGGGGATCCAATGACAAGATAGGTGAGACAGAGTGCACCGGGAGAATCGGTAAGTGCAGGCAAATTAGCAACCCTGGCACCAAGCAGCGCACCGACAGGGAATCCGGTGCATCCGCTGGTGCATCCCGGCACGCGATAGAAGATTAACGGAGACGATCTCCGCGACCGCATTATGTGTTAGAATTGCATAGGGCCGCGCTCGTATACATCGCCCTGCTGTACTCGTTTACCTAGGCAGAATAAATCACGATTATTGGAATTAAATTCCATCGTGTTAGTTATTTCGGAAATGCTGGCTGATTCTTCGAGATACTCGTCGCCTCCACGTTCCACTCTACCATGATTTGATTAGGAGATAGCGTGAAGAACCGGTCGAGAGGACTCCCGGTGTTGACCTACAGCAGATTAGATATTGAAGGCCTGACGAGGCGGGCTGGTGCAACGATGCACCTGTCGCCCAAGGGATTCGCGAAGCACAGCGTTGGGTTCATCGAAGTAACGTAGCACAGGAAATGCGTTACAATATATATTACTTAAAACGTTGTATTAGCTGGGTTGAAAATTTCACACTCATATGCATAATCTCATATAATACCGTTGTCATATTGACGTTATAACAATGAGTGGAAAATTACAACCAACATGTTACATGTAATATTGTGTTTGCTGGGATTGTTATAAATCCCATACAACGAGCAGATACAAAATTCAATGCGTACGCATTGAAATGATGTCAATTGGTTGTCATTAGTAATTCAATACATGTGTTCTTACAAATGAGAGTATTTGCCGCAGGCGTTCATTCTTTTAATATAATTTAAATTCAGTCCGAGTCAATGGGCGACTTATATCGGGGCTAACGTGTACATATAGATATATATATATGTATGTATATACTTTTACGCAACATAGTGCTAAGGCAAGTGAAGCCTATCATTAACCGAGATATGTATTTGCTAGAATGGTGATTGTAATCACTGAGAAAACCGCACTCATCTCAACGACGCTAACGGTGAAAGAATTTTAAAACATCGTAGGAAATATGAGTTATTACATGTACTGCCAAGCGGATACTATTACTAGTATTAAATAACTAAGTACGAGAGAGTTCTCGGTACAGGAGAGCGATTATTTTAAACTTGTCAAGGTTATGGTATTGAGTTTCAAATTTGATCGGAGTTGCGAATTATTTAGATTTTAGAGAGCTGCGCGCGTCCATATACCATTTAAACAGTTGACCTGTCAGTAAAATATGAAGAGTAGAGGACTCTTTTACGTTTTAATTCTTAAAAGGAAGGCTCCTTGAAAACTTATTTTACTTGGTCAACTAAAAATCGAGAAAATAAATATGTATATCTTTTGGTTTTAAAAATCCGAAAAAAAAAAAACGTGCAACACATAATTTGAATGGCTTCGAAAGGTGAATATGATGTAATGAGAATTTTTTTTAAGTCGTTAACCGGATTTATCAAGGTCATGAATGTTGCAAAACAGTGTTTTTTTTGTTTAACCCCAGAAGGATAATTACGTAAATTTTACTCCCAAGCCCAATATATTTTTAACGCGTTAAGCACGTAAGTTACCGGTGATTGAGGCTATACTTTCCGTTCGAACAGCGTTAGTCACCGGTGACTGACAGTTACTTAAGTCAATTGCTTAGTTTTCAGAGAAACAAGGTAATTCGTGCTTGTAAACAAGCGTGTGTCACTCGACGAAAGGTAGAATCGATACGATTCTCATTTATAGTGAAAGTAGAAAGTGTTTGAGGGAAGAAGTAAATTTGTATAAGCAAAATTTAGTGATCACAACTTTCCATCTCTTTCTATGTATTCTGATTTATTTGAAAGTTTTCATAGACCGAAAACGTCGATCAGTGAATTATCCGACAGTAACATTTGTTTACCCTCGCGGTAGCTTCAGACGTTCGATCGAATTTTGAATTTTGAATACTGACAAACGATACTAATTTTTCAAATTGGTCCACATGCACCACTTTGGTTCGACGGTTCGTTTGGGAATTTCGGATATAAACATTTTCCGCCGTGCACGCACTTAAGGAATTCATTTCTTTGCAGGATCCATACGGTTGTATTTAAAAATATTTGATGTACTACGTATGATTTATTGACTCCCATTAATATTGCTGTTTAGATAGTATATTATTATTTCATATCAGTGTGCATATGGGGCAGATAACTCATATATTCAAAGCAATTTAAACAAGATAGTAGGTACTTGTAAACCAAACTTACCTTGTTATCCGTCTGGGACATTTTTTCTTGTAAGAAACTAACACATTGGTATTGCGTTATACTACGTTACGTTATACTACGTTACGGTATACGTACTGTCATTAGCTCTCCCGTTTCATACTCATCCCCATGAACTCTATAACGTTATCCTGGCATACCATGTCCTTACCGTTATTTTTCTTAATATCTAATACTTCCTAAAAACCCATGCCTTCCTTCTCTTCAACCCTCACTTTCCTACCTGATCCTTCGTATTTCCATAGCGAACTTCCCACAACTTTCCATAAATATAGCAGCGAACCCTCTAAGCTGTAATTTAGTTAGTAATCTGAACCTTATACAAGCAACACGTCTCACAAGTATACTTCTTCTTGTAACTCCAACCTTGGTTTTTGTTTAACGGAAATCTACTAATTATTTCTAAGATCCAATAAAAAATATAATTGTTGGATGATATAAGTCTCTTTCGAGGCGGATCGTAACTGTTAGCGCAAATGAATTTTTTGTGAAAACTCATCACAGTACTTAAATGTGTTTCAGAGAGAACCATGTATAAGACAACTTAAGAATAATCCCAGCGAGTGATGTGGAAGCTGAGAAGAGCGCTGAGCATCTGTATATGAATAATAAGTGAAAAGATACAAAAGGAGTACTGCCATTATGGAAAAAAATCAAAAGAAAGAGACTCCGGAGAATCCTCGGAAGAATGCAAATCCTATTTCTGTAATTACTTTCGCGTAGGTCTCTTTTTTTTAACTATTCACATGACGTGTCTCGGGTATGTTTAGCCTGTAGAATACAATTCCGTTTTTTTACATAATTCACAGTTGGATCCTGAAGACGTTCATTTTGGGCTACCAGCGAGACTTGGAAATGTCTGATTTGCATACACCACTCGATGAACATTCCAGTAGCCAGTTGGGCGAGAGAATTGTACAGCTTTGGGAGGAGGAGGAGAAACAATGCGCGGCTAAGAAAAATGGCTCTCATCCAAGTTTATTACGTGTATTGATGAAACAATTCGGTCCAAAACTTATGCTGTACGGTGTAATGGAGGCCGTGTTGGAACTTCTGATTAAGTATAAATAACGAATAAGAAAATTCTAATCTGTGTCTCTTGATACAATGCATCAAAATTTTATATAATGATCTAAATAATATACATGTATATCGTTTAGGATTCCACAACCGTTGGCACTTGGGAGACTTTTACGCTGCTTTAACCAAGACCCGAACACGAATGTTGCTGAAAATGAAGCGTACATTTGGGCCGGAGTAATGGCTACTTTTGGTTTGCTCAATTGTTTCGTATCGCATTCATCCCTACAAGGTATAATGCACATGGGAATGAAGATTAGGGTAGCCTGCAGTACCTTAGCATACAGAAAAATTTTGAGGCTATCTAAAATTGCACTTGTCGAAACAACCGTTGGTCAGGTAGGACTTTTGGAGGAATGGAGTTTAATTCAAAATTTGGTAGTTTTTAATTTATGGAAAAATAATTATATAAAAACATTATTGGTGTTTTAGGTGGTCAATCTTCTCAGTAATGATGTCAATAGGCTCGACTATGCCGTATATTTTTTCCATTACATTTGGTTAGGTCCACTTCAAAGCTTAGTGATAACATATTTCATATATCAAGAAGTTGGATGGTCTGCAGTAGCTGGCATGTGTACTTTGTTAATTTTTGTACCTCTACAAGGCGAGTGAAGGATTGGTAATATTTTTAAGCTACATGAAATTTCTCCATCTAACTATATATATTTATATAATGTTCTTAGGATACCTAGGGAAAAAAACATCAGAATTAACACTGATGTGTGCCTTACGCACGGACGAGAGACTGAGATTGATGAACGAGATTATAAATGGGGTGCAGGTCATCAAGATGTATACCTGGGAAAAGCCATTTTCGTATCTGGTTGCAAAGGCACGAAAGTACGTTATCGAGAACGTTAAATTGGACAATTTTTACACACGATTATTAATATTATGATATATTACAAATATTTCAGAAAAGAAGTGAACGCTATACAAAAAAATGCCATTGTACAGGGTACTACTTTGTCATTTGACATGTATGTCCCGCGTCTTGGACTTTTCGTAACCATTCTCATTTACATATTTCAAGGCGAAAATATTACAGCTGAGAAGGTCTTTATGATAACTGCATTTTATGATGTTCTTCGCATGAGCATGACTATTGCATTTCCACTGAGTAAGTATTGCAAAGTTGATATGAAATTCTAACAAAATTACAGCTGTCTATTATCTGTTGCATAAATAACACGAGTATCAACATTTTATAGGTATTAATCAAATTGCCGAGTCACTGATATCAATACGACGTCTTGAAAAATTCTTGCTTCACAAAGAAGTGGAGAAACATATTGTGACTGATTATGAATATAAGCCTAAGCAATTTCTGGCGTCACCAGTTGCCATATCTCTTACAAACGCTACAGCAAAGTGGATTACTGATATTAAGGATGATACACTGACTAATATTAATCTAACTGCAAAACCTGGTCAATTAATAGCTATAATAGGCCAGGTAGGAGCGGGTAAGAGTAGCCTTCTTCAAGTTCTACTTCGTGAGCTACCCCTTCAAAGTGGAACTATAGAAACATATGGAAAAATCGCATACTCTAGCCAGGAACCATGGCTATTTGCCTCCTCAGTTCGACAGAATATTTTGTTCGATCGTCCAATGGATAAAGTGCGTTATGATAATGTAATAGATGTTTGCCAACTAAAAAGAGACCTAACTTTGTTTCCTTATGGTGATAAGACAATTGTGGGTGAACGCGGTATCAGTTTGAGTGGTGGCCAACGTGCTAGAATCAATTTAGCTCGAGCTGTGTATGCTGAGGCTGATATATATCTGCTGGATGATCCACTTTCTGCGGTTGATGCTCATGTGGGGAAACACATCTTTGAACAGTGCATAGATGGATACTTGAAAGGGAAAACTAGAATCCTGGTGACGCATCAATTCCAATATCTGAAGAATGTCGAGCGTATCATAATTATGAACAATGGTGCTATACAGGCTGATGGTAGTTTTTACGAATTACAAGCATCTGGATTGGACTTGACTAAATATCTGGAATGTGTCGAAGAAGTTCAGGATGAAGTTGAAAATACGCGAAGGAACAGTAAACAATCCTTGACTTTAAGTATCAGATCAGAAGATGCTCTACAGGATGATCCTGTTGAGGTTGCAGAGTCTAGAACTGTTGGTCGCATCACTGGAACAGTTTATCTATCCTATTTCAGAGCAGCTGGAAACACGTGCCTTGTATTGTCTATGTTTGTTATTTGTATACTTAATCAAACTATTGCTAGCGGCGGAGATTACTTCATCGCGTATTGGGTTAACGTTGAGGAAGCATTCGTGAACCATACGAATGGGACTACGCAAACAGAATGGCAATCGTTTCTTTCCCGAGACTGGTGCATTTACTTATACAGTGGTTTTACTGTAGCTACTATAATATTGACATTTTTAAGAACTTTCGCCTTTTTTGGAGTTTGTATGAGATCTTCAAGAAAATTACATGCTGATATGTTCTATAGTATCATCCGTGCTACTATGCGATTTTTCAATTCCAATACATCAGGACGGATTTTGAATAGGTAACTGACACCATAAGCAAGTAGACATACACTTGAGTACAAAAACCATTTTCCAAATTCAATTATGCATTAAATAAGATAATTAAAAGTAAATTCGAAAACTTTCTAAGGGATTGAAAAACAGTTTTTACTAACTGTTTGACTACATACATTAGTAACAAGAAATGGTACTTCCATACTTATATACATATATTTGTTTTCATATATACAGATTCTCTAAAGACATGGAAGCTGTGGACGTGAGACTGCCTATGGGTATGATCGACGTTATACAAGTTAGTCTACTGGTAATTGCTGTGATCATTATAGTTGCCTCTGTAAATCCATGGTTGATGATTCCCACAGCCTGTGCAGGATTAATATATTATCTATTATCAATATTTTACATTAGTACCAGTCGCAGTGTGAAACGTTTAGAGGGTATAAGTAAGTTTAAAAATGATACCTCAACACATTTGCAACATTCTCTCTATTAATTTTATACTAACGATTAAAATTCAATCTTCTTACAGCTAGATCTCCAGTGTTTGGTCACATTAGTGCAACTCTTCAAGGTCTAGCAACTATTAGATCATTCGATGCTGAAAAAACATTAATATCTGAATTCGATAGCCATCAAGATCTTCACTCTTCTTCCTGGTTCATCTCTATATCTGGTTCAAGAGCCTTTGCGTTTTATCTGGATATAACTTGTCTGTTTTATACTACCATAATCACCTTCAGTTTAGTACTGCTTAGTAGTTCCATATATGTGGGTAACCTGGGTTTGGTAATCAGCCAGTGTATCGGACTCACAGGAATATTACAATGGGGCATACGTCAAGTAGCTGTAGTGGAGAACCAAATGACGTCCACTGAAAGAATCCTGGAATATTGTAAATTAGAACAAGAACCACCATTAGAGAGTACACCTGATAATAAGCCAGATGAGGATTGGCCAACGGAAGGACGTGTGGAATTTAAAAATTTGTACCTCACATATATTCCTGAAGATCCTCCAGTGCTGAGAAATTTAAATTTCGTAATAATGCCACGCGAGAAGATAGGAATCGTTGGTAGAACTGGTGCTGGAAAATCATCTTTAATTACTGCTCTATTTCGATTAGCACCTATGGAAGGAGACATTCTGATTGACAATGTGTCAGCAAAATCTTTGGGATTGCACGATCTTCGTTCAAAGATCAGTATTATTCCACAAGAGCCTGTGCTTTTCTCAGGAACAGTACGAAGAAATTTGGATCCTTTCGATGAATATTCGGATGATTTACTTTGGCAGGCTCTTGAAGAAGTTGAACTGAAGGAAGTCGTGAACGAGTTGGTAGCTGGTTTGAATACAAAATTACAAGAAGGTGGTTCGAACTTCAGTGTGGGGCAGCGGCAGTTACTTTGTTTAGCTAGAGCTGTTGTTAGGAATAATAAAATTTTGGTGCTTGATGAAGCTACAGCTAACGTAGATCCACGGACTGATTTTCTTATTCAAAAAACCATTAGAAGAAAATTTGAAAATTGTACCGTACTTACGATAGCCCACAGACTGAACACGGTTATGGATAGCAGTAAGATTCTGGTTATGGATGCAGGATCCATGGTGGTAAGCTTATTTAAATAATTTGTTTATTCGTCCAATTATACATGGTCCAATTTGTTTCGTAACTAATTTTAATATATTAACGTTTTATCTTTTTAGGAATTCGATCATCCATTCACTTTGTTGCAAAATAAGCATAGTTTGTTCTATAATATGGTTCAACAGGTTGGACAGGCAGTGGCTGAAACTCTCACAAAAATAGCAGAAGATGTTAGTATCTGAAATCTAAGAAATTAAACTTATTTGCATTTATATAGGTACATATTTTAATCGTGTTCAAATATTTCATTTCAGAGTTATCATTCAAGGAAATGCCAATAATATTCGAAGATTCGTATGAAGCATGAATAATTTTCAATAAATAGATTGTGATGTATTGAAACAGCTTGCAGAAGCAGCAAACTTAATGATAATCATATATCTTATACGATTTTACTATTTTTTTTCCGCGCTAGTGAATTACTTATACCTACAAAAAAAATACTGAAAACCATTTTCATCAGTGTTAGCCTTTTCTATAAATAATCCTTAAATAAATTGCTATCAGTGTAAAATTAGCAAATGAATTCAAGCGTAAGTTGCTTTATTTTAAGTATCATTTATTATACACCTTTACAATATCTACTATGTCAGTCGTACAACTGTACATAGTTACTCCTTATCCGTTAACAAACAGCCGACAGTAAACAAGTCCTTGACGGTAGTTTAAAGATATTCAAGGAGTTGAAAAAATTTCGAAAATTTGCAATACATGTACAGAAGAAAGTGTTAAATCCAAAATATTTTCCTTTTAATATAATAACATAATTGTCAATTATAATTATAGTGTCCGTAGGCAATAGTAATATTTTACAAGAATATATACCGTGCATACACTCGGTAGCTCGATACAAAATATCAAGTGCTACGCCATATTTAACAGAGTATTTAAAACCTAATATAGTACATGATAATTGCAAAAAAACATTTTCTAACATAAACAATATGTAAGATAGAAAATGCGAGAAATCGCAGAAATATATATTTCCAAAAATGTTATTTAATCGTCGGAATCTCATTTAAATACGAACGTTTATCATCAATCTGTATATCCCTTAAAACGTCTACCAATGATTTCACTTAGAGCTCAAAAACTGTAATATAATATATCACAACACTGCAATAAAATTCCATTAATAGTCATTCTCCGAAATGCCGATGTATCGAAAGTACAATATAACATATAGATATTCGCCGGCATAATGCAGTAATGATATTTGAGAAAAATGCCCATTCGGGCAGTTTTATTTTAGCGATGTGGTACATTTAGCTTTCTGACCATTAGATGAAATCACTGATGCCTATAAAACAATCTAATATTCACACGTGTGAAAACAGAGAATTTTAGTATCGACATTCAAATGGTCACATTCATTATTCTTTTATACACATAGTACTACCTATTAACATAGTAGTCAGTACATCATTAAATAACATGGAGCTTTCAGTGTGAATAGACTTGAATTTGCACATAGTATTTGATTACATCGACCAAGAGAAATGGTAAATTTAATTAGGTTTCAGTTTGGCACACTGAGCATCTACATGTGCAGCATTAGTTGACCAATGTTTCAGTTTTTGCTATTTTTCAAAGCAATATAACAAATTTTGTTACTTTTAGTTCATTTGACATATCTTTCACTCGATAAGATCTACTTCAATCCAAGAATAGCAAAGTAAGTTAGAAAAGTTTGTGACGTAAAGTTTGTCAAGTTATTTAGAGCGATATGTCGCATGTTCAAGTATGGCAAGTATATTCAAGTATGAATAGAAAAAATAGGTTAAATGTAAAAAAAAGAGGGGTTGAAGTTTCCTCGGAATAGGCCCTGTTTAGTTATCGGATTCCCAAAGTAAACTTTGAGGAATACCGACCCCATCACATCGCTTTACTTTGATCAATACTCTCACGCCCAACTCCAAGATCAGCCCTATGGGCTTCCTGTCTTGAATCGAGAGTAAGACGGCGGAGGCTAATAGCGTAATTACACTACGGCACTTTCTGCCCGAGATCCAAGGACCTTCCCCAGAGCAATTTGAGAGTCACTGAGGACTCCGATGGTAGCTCCGCGGTGGGGATTGAGGGAACCTCGTTTAGTACATTTCACTACGATACTTATATACCAACGTATAGCATAGTGAACCACTTGCGAGAAATAGATACAGTATGTTCTCAATCTACCTCGTAATACTTATACAAAGAGAATTTATTTTAATACCTCTATTGTTACACGCAAAATGCTTTAATCTTGTAGATCATAACAAGAATATTAACCAATGCATAGAATATATGAAAAATCATTGTTTCATGAGAATCATAATTGAGATCCATAACGCGGGTTACTTTCAATTTTTAGGTAAATTGGCGACAGGGATGAATTTGCGCATCAATTCTTTCTTATGTCTTTTTACGAATGGAATCCATTTTTTACGTTTAAGTGTTCGCGTCAAATTTGTAACCATCAGAAGTAACGGCTCTTGGGATCTCTGTGGACGAGATGTGAACATTTAAATGTTAAAATACGATTACGGACGCTGTGACGCTGTGAAAAGTGTTCACCATTGTTAACATTCCAGTCTTGTGGTTTTGTTTAATTATACAGAATTATTGTCCGAATGTCTGATACAAATAATAAAAGAAAACGATGCATGAGATTAAGTAATCTCACCGGTTTTGAAAATGCTAAACGAACCTTTCATCGCCATTCGTACCGCCATTTACATATAAATCAATTCAAGTACGCATACACTCGCGAATTCATACGAAAATCGCTTTCCACCAAAACGACAAAAGGAAATGACGTTCGGTCGTTTCTTCATGTGGAATGTGAAATGCGCAATACAGAAAATTCGTCGGCTCGATATTAATTAATAGAAAACAAACTTATTTGTCATCCGTCACTTCCTTTTACGTATTAGAAAATCGCATCGTGAATTGTTCAAGTAAAATAGTATTTCCTATCAAAGGAACATTCGATCAAGTGCAGTCAATTCCGGAAACCCGCGAGTCTCATAAGGTACGATTATTATTCGTAGCCGGATGATTTTTACAGAATGGTTAATATGAGTTTGTAGATCGAAATCATCGGTAAACGTAACTCGAACGCTTAATTTAAACAACGTAACCGAAGCTCTGACGAATTTAAGATATTTTCATCGTAGCGACACTCGCTTTTCACTTATCCAATTTTATAACGAAAGCTTCACCAGGTTGAATAGTTAATTCCTTGAAATAGACGTTCCGGTTGAGTTTACTGATTGGCCCCACAACAACGTGTCCGCCATAATAAAGGAATGAAAGATCCTTAGTACGTGTTTCCTTGCCAAGATTAGCTACGAAAACATATGTATTTCTACGCGGATACCATCGTTCCACTACGATCAGTTCATCTGCCGTGTATCTAAAAAAAATATTCGATTCGTTATACATATACTGTTGATTTCTTTAATGATGAATATTAAAATAATTCAATTACCTGACATCACAATTAACTGTGCCATTGGTATCCTTATATATCGCCTTAACGTATAAACCAGGTGTAACGTGTCTCAGCTTAGCCATTTCTGAGATTGTTCCTGTTAGGGTAGTTTCTGATGATTTGGTGGATCTTGTTAACCAGGGAATAGTACCGTGGGATGAAAATTTAGCTCCGGAACCATCTTTGCTGTCCCATAACATAGGGACTAAATTATGAACGTGTGCCAAATCCTGATGATCCTCGCAATCACAATCCATAAGGCCTACCTAATGATAATAAAAGAATTGAAATAAATTATATTTTGTCACCATGAAATTGACTTATATTTATCAATTATATTATCGTACCTCATCCCCATAGAATATACTTGGTGTTCCAGGAAGCATCAGTCCCAATAGAGCAACTGCTATACTAGCATTCTCAACATTTAGTCTAGATGCAATCCGTTTGGTATTCACACTTCCGATGGACCAGTGAACCCAAGGATTGCCTGGTTTTTCGAACAAGACGCCATTGGTAATATTTCCAATTTGATATTTTATATCCTGAGTTCCATTATTAACGCGCAATATCACGTTTACTAGATCCATTTTATTCAGTATTACATTCTTGACAAGATCGTTTGGTGCCTCTTGTAATACGTCCATGTCACAAATCAATATCCGGTATGGACCTAGTATAGTTTTCCAATGTCTCAAAAGTTCAACAAAGTTTTTCTCTTTGACATAGTGTTCCAGTCCCTTCAGATAGAATCCATCGACGCCTTTCTTTGTCCAAAATTTAATGGCTGCCGTGACCACGTGATCTGAAGGTACGTAATTGTGCAATGAGAGAACTTCCGGTTTTGGCATTTCCAATGCTGAAGGAACTGTTGAGAGGACAGTTAGAACTTGAAGAAGAGCAGATGGTTCAGGCGTTGGCGTGACATCCGGTAAAATTGAGCCACTGCTGTGCCTTCTCTCACGCACCGCTTTGTCTGTCTTGTTTGATTCTGAAGAGTGAAAGGTTTCCTCTCCGAAATCTTTTACGAACGGATACAGTGGTATGTCTAATATGATGGTCATGTTTCTTCGGTGTGTTTCCGATACCAAAGACGTAAAATCACTCATCGTTCCTAGATGAGACTCAATATCCGTTAGGCTGGTTATATTTGAAAAATGTTCTGGGTAATGAGTAGCTGGAAAAATCGAATTCAACCGAATTCCCTGAACTCCGAGATTTTTAAGATAATCAAGTCGCATTATTATCCCACGAAGATCTCCCACACCGTCTTCACTATGGGATGAGTCTTGGAAGGATGCTGGAAAGATCTCATAGAAGAGGCTGCCTTGCCACCATTCGGCTGGTGGATCGCACCTAGATTTATAATATTATTGTCATTTTTATTGCTTACATTAATGAATTACACATTTTTTATACTAAGAAAACATACGATATTAACGATCAGCATTATGGGACTTTACATTTTATGTTTGACCAGCACAGGTATTATGCAATAACAATTTTCTTTTAAACTAGCTGCTAATATATAATTACAAAACCCGTTAAGTGCGCTAATAAAAAAAAAGACATAAAATCCTAGAAAATCATACGAATATTTACTACCCACAGGAGCACAAAGTAACAATTACAAATGGACTATATTAAAATTTCCTACTCATTGATGTAATAGTCATAAACCACCGGTCGTATATAACTAATATATCGTTAAATAAAAATGTCTACCATTGCCCATATTTACAGCTGTTACTTTGTGTTCCATCAGTAATACACTTCTTTCGTGCGTTTTACAAGTATATCGTTTATATGAGTTATCCAATAGAATCGCTTCAAGATTTGACTTTCGCATTAGCCTTTTTTGTAATTGGATCTTGACGTACCTTTTTGGCATGGTGGCGATAACACCGATAACTAGTGCAGCGCATCCAACAAGTACTGACATAAAGGACCAGAAGCAAGTCTTTCGAATTAACGGCCAATTCCACGACATAAATCTGTAGTCCTTGGGGGTCTTTGGTACCACCAATTGAATCCCAACGAGCGGAGGCTTTCCGCCATTTTCCTGATTGTAAAACTGAAGAGTTATGGCTTTAGTCTTCGATGGTGTTAGAAAGCAAAAAGCAGATTAGTACAGACTTATAAATCTCCCTGCCTCCGATGGATCGTCCAAGAATCATCGGGCGATGACTTGGTTTTCGCGTTTAGCAGCTACTTAATAAGCGGAAATATCAGTCTGTCAATGAATGACTGACACTGAAAATACGACCGGATGAGTGTATAGATTGGTTAAGCTGTGACCGCGCGTTTGAGTTCTAAAGTCAGCGCTATACAAATATTCACTAGACTATTTTGAAATACAAAACAATCTATATAGTGTCAATTTAATTTGACATGTGGAATTGATAACCCACGTGGTAACAAAGACCAAACAAATAGTCAATTGCAAACTAACGCAAAGCATTCGAGAGTCCGATAAAATTGGTGCACTCGAACATATGTCGTAGAGCGTATTTAGGATGGAATTTCTTATCCGTGCCAAACAGCTCAAGAATTCAGTCCAAAAAATAACAGTCAGGGTGACTTTTGCAGAAGGTATTCAACAAGCATGCATTGGTAGCCACGGTATCGAACCAAAAATGTGTATTCTGCACATTTAAAAATTTTTCAAAAACGACAAAGTATTGTCCGAATGAACACGTATATATAGTATATAAAAGACTTGACGTCGATGTTGTCAAAAAATAAAAAAATCGACAACACTTTTAACAAATGCTACTACGTCATACGCGTAAATTGAGGTTGAGTTTATTAAGACCATTTGAGAAAAGAATGATTGCTTCTAACGAAACAAGTAGCAGGTGTTAAGTAACGTAATAAATAATGATTTATATATAAAATAGACAGTTGGCAGCTGTCACTTGTTTTGGTACGTTGTCCAAAGCGCGATTTCCTTGACGTAAAATCGGCGAATACGTATGTGTAGGGAGTATCTTTCATTGTTACAATCATTTCGTAATGGTTTATTAAGCGTATTAATGACATTTTAAATATGAAGAAAATTCTGCGGTTCACTTACCAGAGCCTGCGCATCGGGTGCCAAATGATGATAAGCGGTATTCAATTGAGTCAACAGTTGAGTACATACTGGTTCATTGGTATCACTGCTACTTTCGCTGCTGCTGGTAGATTCTACCATTGGATCCCTTGAACTTGGTTCTAAAATGCAATAAGATTAGTGTAATAAATCATCATTCGCTACGAGCATTTACATTACAGACTGATTGTGATGTGAATGACAATGATAAGTAATATAATCGAGTCGATGATTCTGCGTGTCCTGAACGAATCTTGCAGACAGTTATTTTGCGTGACAACTCCTCATTGTAAAACGAGGTTAAGTGATTGATAAATGAGTCAAGTACAATTACTAAATTGATGCGAGACATGTGCCTGGCGCTTAGTTGATATACTGACTATCGAAGACAATGCCGAATGGTTTGGATTGTAACAGTGAAATTGAATCGTAGCGAGGATCTGATCTGATTTTATCAATAAGCAAAATTATTAGCGTGAATATATTTGATCGTGTGGGCATATCAAAATTGGGATATTTTTATTTGAGACATCTACTTTTGATAACTTTTCAGAATACATATTCTTTTTCTTTTTTTTGTGCTCCTAGGGATAACGTAAGTATCGGAAATTAAAATATTTTTATAAATACCGATAAATTATTCTTCCTTGAAAATTAAGGAATATTAATTTTTTAACACGGTGTATTAAATTTGTGTCTCGTTGAATTTATTGGACTGCATTCGGACATTCGACCGACACGACTTTGCTAGAATCCAATGAAATGCCGCAATATAGAAACTGCCGTCGTCAACAGTCTAATACGTAAAGCCTGTACCACAGTGAAAATGAATTTGGTGCCTGAAAATTATTTAAATATCTGCCAACAGGTTAACAAGGTAGAAGAGAACGCTTTGGCTTTTGTCCATAATAATGCACAAATAGCAGGCATATGATATAGTTAAATCTTTATCCCAATCCATGTTATTAAGTTGGATAATTATTGTCAATTTACGTACCATCGTTCAAGGGTTTGCTGCAACTGTTCACTATGTTCATATATGCATTAAGACCGTCCTCGGAATTAATATTTTCCAAAGCCTCTGTAGGTGTCATCTCTAAAGGTGTATCCTCAAGAGGATTAAAAATAGCGGCAGTTTCTAAAGGCTTATGCATTTGTTCAGGAGGTGGACTTGGCGTGAGAAGTGGACAATCAGATGCCTCCTCGTCCTATGAAATAAAAATAAATAACAAGTATACACAAATATAATCCCCATGAGAAAACTTTATCGAACATACCTGTTGGTCCCGATTTAAAAGTTGTTGTGAACTGGGCGAAGTTGGAATTTCACTCGGCAATACGACTGACAACAGAGCATCCGTTTTCGGAATGTTCATCTCTATCTGTGAATAATCGTCATAAGGGTTAGATATTATTTACTGACGTTAAACTAGCAGCAGCCATTGCCAACTGCAGTCACGTGTTAAACTTTCCCTATTCTGCGCGGGTCAGTAAATTTGGCTAGTTGCCCAACTCATGGAAAAATCTCACGTTCGTATCCTTGCTTCTTACGCGTATCGTTTTGTCAGGGTCAATCGAATTAGCCAATTCACGGACGCAAATCGAATTACTAGATTTGCACAGATTCTAGCATGTTAATTATCATATATTATTATATTTATTATATATTATTATATACATTATAAAATTGTATAATGTGGTACACGCGTATTCCTTTAATTGATTTTTAGTTATTTCAATTTAATGCACCTGATATAGGAATGTGCACATGACGTATGCAGTTTGATATCGACGTAAAGACCTGTTCATACCTATCAACGTGTGGAGTGACGTTATTGATCCTGTGCACTGTAGTAACTATTCTACCATTAATTACATCGATAATTTACAATTTAACGAACAAAGGTTACAACTAGTAATCAGCTATTGTTTGAAAGGAGAAACGTGATATATAATAGATAACAGTAGGACACTGAAACGACATTATCTTCTTTTTTCTGAAGACATTTCATAATAACGTAATATCACACGGATTGTATTTCGCTTACTTTAAAAACAACCACAAATATATATATAATGTATATGCACACGTATGACTAATGGTAGGGCCAAGAGGTGATATAAAAATTTCATGGCTGATGACATACATGGCATGGGCAATATGTCATTGGCAATTATAAATTATTAACAAAATAAAATATATAAATTACTCAAATTTTTCGTACAAACCTTATTCGTTTCAACACTTATAATTTTTTAATATTTTTTATCTCTTTCCACAATTATAATTACACTCCTAACACCAACGCCGTATCCGTATAACTGATTAATCGATTAGTAAAACTGATTAATAGATTACTACCTTGTCAATTAATAATATTAATTAAAAAATTAATATTAATTTAAATAATTAAATTAAAATGTTTAAATAATCGAACATTGAATCGACAAGGCCAGTAACAGTCTGCAGAAACACACGCTCGTAATTACATCACTGAGCGGCTGCTCTCACGAATTCAAATGTTAGTTCGCACGTAGCAGACTCACAGCCTTAGTCACATATAAAAACTCTGATATATATACGTACATATAAGCACAACTATAAAAGTGTATGTGAGTACGACGCCACGCGGTTGCTCACTTACCAAGGTAGCCGGCCACCACGTGAGTACGTGACGTCAGGAACGTCCAACCTGAAAAATAAATGTCGCGACGAATGCTTGCTGAAGATTTTCAACTTTTTTTCAAATAAAATTTCTCAATACCGTTTCAAGGTTTATGTTTAATTTATTTATAATCAAGTTCCAATATGGAGCTTTTCTTTCCACCCCTCGAATAACGCGTTACAACTGGCTTCTATCGAGTACCAATTTCCTCAAACACTCTCGTAGACCGTCGCCCGCTCTTTACGCCACACCGGCAATCGAAGGAAAGGCTCTGCCAACGTTCGGGGTTAAGGAATTGGACGCCGAGTTGGTCAGACACCGCGTGCCTCGATGTGTATATTTAGCACGACTATTCCTCCAGCTGATACTCGCGCCCTCCTCGGATTTGTGCACGCACTGTCTTTTTTCTACTAATTCATACAGCTGTCGGTGCACCGATTGTGGTTCTGGATATGCATATCAAGATTTCGACTCCGATCCATCCTCTTTTTTGGTGCAATTGAACAAAAATACACGCGACAATAAAACCTGTGGACTTACCTTGTACTATGACGTTTCTCACTAGGTTTAGAAACTGGGATATTTTTGTACGTTACTGATATGGGACTTTAGAAGGGGCTTGAGGTAGTGGATTATTTTTTAAAATAGTTTTTTGGTCATTTTTTTTTCTCAACAGTGTGACACTCTTACAGTTGGGTTTTTATGGAATTTATGAAGGTTGGTCAGTGTTCAAGGTAATATGACAACTGGAACGCCCTTATGGAACGTTCTTGTTGCGCTAGTGTCGTGGGGATATGATGTCTACTGTGGGACATGGAAATCAATATTTCGCTCATGGGGGATGAATGCGCCAGAACAGCTTTATATGGCTGGCTGGAGAGGCTAGGAAGAGATCTACGTTATCCACTATTCTTCGCCAGTCAGATATCGCCATCTAGCGGGAAATCAGAACTTCTTGTTTACAACATTGCATGTACATATAGTCCGCAAGTAAACTTTGAAGTTTCTAGCAATATTTTCCAGTGCCAATGCTTTTTTAACCAAAGGTAATGTGTGGTGAATCAACGGAAAATCATTCAAAATTTACTATTTACCTTCAGCAAAGACCAATGGCCTATTCAACCTAGCACGAAGCACGTGACTCAATCACTAAGTTATTTTACTCATGGACCAATTATATATTACATGCTTACACGATACAGAGGTATATTAAAAACGTAAATTATCTATTTATATATATTATGTAGATATTTATTGGTATATATCATATTATTGTTCGTGCTCTTATTAAATAATTACTAAATATATATCTTAGGTGTAATCATATTTAAGCAATATTTTGGCAAAATTTTCAAAATATACTTTATACCGTTATTTTTTAAGCACACACAGCACACCGCACTTCGTCGTCATCTGACTTTACTCGTTTGGAATTACTGACTTCGGTTGCATCACTCCCACGCAGATATATCTGAAAAAAAACGTTTTATTCGCAGTATAAAAGATAAGTACACCCAAGATCAAAAAAATTTCACGTATGTAATGAGTCCTCGTGTATTAACGAAATGGTTTAAGCTAATCTGTGTCACGTGCATATAATTAAAGCAGTAATTAAAAAAAAATGTATAAACATAATTATCACCTAACGATCCTTAAATTTTGTCCCGAAACATTCTTGCAGGTCTTTCCGAATGAGCGTATTAAAAATTCTTATGCATAACATTGGCATTAACCTAAATACGTCTAAAACGCCTGCACATGTCAATCATACGAAAATATACGTATGCGCAGACCGTTATGAGGAGAAACTTAAGCAACAGGTCAAGATTTGCCATAAATCGCAATGTTATTCACTAAAAACGATCTGTCCACTTTAAACAATCAACCATCTTTTCTGTATTTTAATGATACGAGATATAAAAAATATATCGTCTAACCTAATCTTCTTATTGTCTGTCAAAATTAATTCATCTTTATAATAGCATTGTCATCAAGAATAATCATACATTACGTGACATTACGTATGGTATCCATTATCCATTGTATTGGAGCTAAGCTTTTAACATAAATCCTCATAAAAGGTAGAAGCGACCAAGTTCGTAATGGGACTTTCAGCAAAATAAAAAAGATACTTTAACGTACCTGACAGCCATTGTAGCATCTATTATGAAACATATTCAACCCATAATCCAATTATTTGGTGGCAATCAGAATGAAAAAAAATATTTTAAATATATAACGAATAGCTAAATATTCTCTATACGATACTTCGGGTATCTTTAATGAATTTATTATTGAAAACAAATAACATTCAAGGATTCTCAGAGATATTTTTATTATGGTTAAAAAGCCTAATTAATCTGAAATATCGTATGTCTGACGAGCACATGATCTTCGTATGCGTATATATAGAGATACGTGAGAATTTGTCATTTATCCTAATTGCATACTAAAAATAAACATTATGCATCACGTATAAACCGTTTTGAAATTCGTATACCTTTATTATTTTTTAAAATCTGATTATACGAGAGGGATCAACAGTTTCGTAACGCGATACTCTGTATACTAATTTATTATGTGTCAACCAGTTTCGTATATTGTTGCACCATCAGCGTAATCAGTTAACGAACGATAGATAGTAGAAATTATGAAGAGAACGTTATTTGCAAATAGTCTCAAACGAATCGTTTTTACGATATTCTTACAAAATAATAACAATGCTACCGTGATTAAACAGAAAAATATTTTCAGTAGCGATTGTGATTGCGCAAAACCATTCATAAGTATCAAGGCGAGTATCTGCGGAATACTTGGTTACATATATGTACATGCATGTATACGGATAAGGATATTCATGAGTCGTATAAATAATATGCTGTTTATTATTAATTCGATTAATAATGATTCTTGGTTTTTTAAAAATATAATAATGAATTGAGAGTAACTTTAATCGTTATCTAAAAGAATTTTTGGACATTTGCTTCTCTTCGTCGTTACTGTATTTATTGTGCCAAGTTTTTGCACTGTTGATAGTGGATAGAAGTATTCGTAGTTGAAAAAGGATTTCTTATCAGCTGACCCTAGCTGCCCCTTCTTAGCGCCAGGTCGCGACGAAACTTACAAATATTGAGTATCCCCTTCAACAATAACTTTAGAACATCCGAGTACGTATATAAGCATATTAATGGTTCGTTTATCGCAAATGAGATAAATGATGATCTTTGCTCTATAACTTAGGAAAGCTGGTTCAAGAATTTTCAAGATGCAGTCCGAGTGCAGAAATTGTGAAGAGAAGCCATAGGTCTTCCGTCCGTTATTTTGTGAGACTTAATAAAAGCTTGTTTGCATATATTATTAAAAGTAGATTTTTGTAATTGGCATCTTAAAAAACCGTGCAAGGATGTATAGCTGTGCTCATGCGGAAATGAAGTGATGCTGTACCAATCGGTAAGCGAAAGAAGAAAAAACTTTTTTTTTTTATAAAATTTATTTTTAATCGTTTAACGGTAAGTGCAATTTTATCGAAACAAGGAAAATAAGTATAATTTATTATAATATAAGAGCTGAATATTTATTTTTTTACGAACATACATAATTGGATACATATAGAGACGATTGGCAAAAGAATGAACAAAAAAAATTGCAAATATAATTAAACAATTGGACTAACAATAAGTAGTAATAAGACAGTATTGGTCTGTACCGTATCTGTCAATTAATTACTTTTATTGGCAATAATGGCAAACTTGCATACAATTGATTAATCAAATTACCAGTAATCAATTGATAACAAATTATAAGTTACTATTGTGCGCATCTGGAATATATTTATGAATATCATTGCAAACATTTACATGGCGCAAAATGCAAAGAACTCTTGATAATAAGAGATTTGGTACCATCGTCTTTGAAGTAACTGTCACGTTATTTTGCAAGAGAATATACAACATATTAACACTAACGTATGTGATCGTGCAATTAAAATTATTATCTGCTTCAAAACTTGATGTATAATAAAAATAAGAATTTCCTTGATAATAATTAACCTTTAATATTACATAATATATATTAATACAGAAATAAAGCAATTTGAAGTATTTTTATGGCAGTAATATATAATAATGCCAAAAGCACAAAGTTATTAACTTATCTTCCCACAATTACTCATGAAAATTGCAATAGAAAAAAGAATTTGTTTTCGACTTACGATATTCGAGCATGTATCCTTATCTTGAAATTTTTGCATCCCGCCAGAAACTGTGATGATTAATTTTACGGATAACTTCGTAATTTCGCGTCAAACTCTTGTACCACGAAGTCACTAGTAACTTGACGTGCACGAAAAAAAAAGAAAGAAAGAAAAGAGAAATAAAAGACTTATCACACACGACCAATCGTAGTCGGCAAAAGGTGAGTTCAACTTGTCACCACAGATAGTGTATGATATTTATCTTCGTTACTTGTTTCAGTATCGAGTTTTAAAGAGCACTGGTCGATGTTTCATGGATTCCGAGTTTACGATTGTAGCCCCTGAAGCCAGCGTACACACGACCTGCACCACGTACCTGAATCAAACTCTGAGGAAGACGTGTCCTAGTGTGGGACAACATTCGTGTCTTAGGAAGGAAAGTTTAACGAAGAAAATTAACGGTCAAGCATGGCCCTCGATTTTGCCGCTGGTTGTGTGGGAGGTAAAGACAAAGAAAATTAATAAATATGAAAATATGGTAACACGACTTATAGATGCCACAGCACTGATGTTCATCGCGGATTTTTGTTTTGAATAAATTTATCAATTTGATTTTTTATCGTTTCATCGATAAGGATATTATGTCTGGGTAATGCGTTGCGGAATGGTAGGTCAATGTCGTAGTCGATATTTCAGAAAAGGATTTTGACAATTGATATTTTATTGCTATTTCAACATGATGAAATATCAAAGGTCAACACTGTCACGGATTATATTACGCGCGTGATTTTTATTGAATTTGCTCATATTTTCTTGGGATATCAACGTGGATTATACGTGGGAGAAGCATGATCGAAGTTCATTAGATTTTGATCGTATGGAAAAAGATAGATCCAGATCGTGATTCGATTTACTTCTATCGATTTGTTATTATTATGTCTTTGTACTAGCCGTACGTATCCACTTCTCTCTAGTATTAATTAAATTATATCAATCATACTACGAATCCCTTATTCGATATTCGCATATTTATTCGATATATTATTAAAGTTCGATGTGCGTTTATTACTCGAAATGCATTATTATTCACTGTATACCATTCAGGATGCGCGGGTATTATGGTGGGATATCCTTTGGATACGATCAAGGTCCACATCCAGACGCAAGATTATCGAAATCCAAAGTACAGAGGAACCTGGCACTGCTTTCGAACGATCCTTGCAAAGGAATCGGTAAGGAGTTACTGCGCGAAGAAAAATTATATATAAGAAATAAATAAATAAATGTAATTATTATAATTAGATAGCAGGTTTCTATCGAGGAATGTCATCTCCCATGGCAGGTGTCGCTGTGATAAACGCCATTGTTTTTGGTATATATGGACAGACTCATCGAAATAGTCCAAATCCGGAAGCACTGTACTCGCACTTCCTGGCTGGAGCTTCGGCTGGAATTGCACAGACGCCTATCTGCAGTCCCATGGAATTGGCGAAGACACGATTGCAGCTGCAATCGTCAACTGGAACTCAATTTTTTGGTCCACTGCATGTCCTGAAACATATTTACAGAACTGAGGGTTATCGCGGTGTATTTAATGGACTCGGAATTACGTTCCTCAGGGAAGCACCCAGTTATGGTATTTATTTCCTCACTTACGAGGCTCTCACGAGAAATGAATTGTCCGCGCCCACTTCGACGTTTACAATGCTTATGGCGGGCGGATTGGCAGGAACTGCATCTTGGGTCGTGTCTTATCCTCTTGATGTGATCAAGTCCAGACTTCAAGCTGCGCCTAGTAGTCGATACGCGAATGCGTTAGATTGCTATCGCCAATCCATACAAGCAGAAGGCTATGCATGCTTGTTTAGAGGATTGAATTCAACTATAATTCGAGCATTTCCTACCAACGCTGCTACGTTTGCGGCAGTTACTTGGACGTTTCGATTATTTGGACAAAATCAGATTGAGGTCGATGCACCTCATCAAGAGGCTAAGGAGATCGTTGTTACTCAGAATAGAGGGGCGAGCAAGGATGAGAGGTTTTTTAGAAAGTGGAATTCTTTGCTGGATAATATTTGGAGTAATGGTCAATATGCAAAAACTTGCTCCACATTATCAATGGGCGTCTTTGATAATTCGATTGTAGATACATCAGCATTGAATTACAGGAAGGAACGAAGTGACATTGAGATCAAAGAGGATAAAGATCAACTGAGTTTAACGAGGGTTAAAGAAATCAACGAAGACGATGAAAATGAACAAGCGAATTCTGAAGAGGACGTAGACTTTGAATCAGAGCCGGAAGTCTTGGTGATTCAGAATATCGAAGAGTCGAGAAACCTTGATAAAAATCGATGAAGGGATTCATTAATACGATCTAGGAGTGATTTCCAGAAAGGTATAGAATCGCGCTTTCGTGACCCATGAAAACGCGTAAGGAGGTTGCTGGCGGAGCCGAGAACATCAGTAGCGGCTAAAGTGAAGAGTGTAAGTCTATCGTATAAACAACAGTGCGAATGCTACAGTCACAGTTACCGAAAATCATCGCAAATAAAGCGGAAAGTAAAGCAATAAGAGAAGTTTGATTGACAAAGAATGATATTCGAATAAGATTTCAGTGCCTGAATCGATACTCAATTTTGCTGTACGCCGTGAGATATTTTTAGTGCGTTAGATATACTTGGCAATTCAGCAAGTCTTATTGATTTTGTACAATAAAACATACATATAAATGTATACTCTTTTGTAATTTACACTTTGCACTTTCACCATTATCTAATAATTTATTATCCACGCCTTCTAATGTTAAACTCACGTGAATTAAGAGAACCGATCTTCTCTTGTCAATTGACAGTCCTTGACTGATCGGCGGACATGTAAGACCTATGTCACAGCCAGAGGCGACATTTACTCGCTTTTAAAATCACACAAAATAGTTTGTATCTTTTCTGTCAGTCCACCCACTTTTTCCTCTCTTCTCCACTTCACTAGACCCAATACAGCCCACGATCCAAATCGCTGGTTCACCTGTCATCCCGTATGAACAGCCTCTTCCACAAGACCAACTTGTTCGGTTGAACCCATCCGCAGTTACCAATTGATAATTCATTGAAACCAAATCGCTAGTAGGATTTTCAAAATTTCAAGTCGACGCATCAACCGAGTAAATTATCAAGATAGACAAGTCAAAGTTTTCGACTAACCTCCAGCGTGGGCTAGAAAATTTTCATAAGTTATTCCAAAGTGGTCAAAGTAAGTTCTACATTTGGAAATACTTTCAATCTTTTAATTAGCAGCCATTTTGATATTTATTATATTTATGTCAAAAGTTTCTTTGACGCTGAAAGATTTTCGCGGACGTTGGACGTTTCTTAACGAAGGTTCAAACGATATTAATATCTGATATGGACGTGGACACGACTACCAACAACAAAAACAACGACAATACCGGAAATAAGAACGCGGACTCTTGTAGCAGCAATGCGCAGCGTCTTATCGTTGAAAATGGCGGTCGATGCATGAGTACTCAAGCAATGCAATCGCTTTATGACCTTCGTCAGAACAATCAGCTCTGCGATGCAATTCTGCGTCTCGAAGACGGCGGAGTATTTCCAATTCATCGAGCGATATTATCAGCCTGTAGCACCTACTTCAGGTTCGGCAAAATTTACAAAGTTGAAAAAAAATATTTTCTCCTATTACCTCAATGATTAATATTTTACCTGTAATCTAGGGCCTTATTCACTACTACCTTGCACTCTCGAGAGAAAACTGATATCCTCCTACCTGGAGTCAACAGCAACATGATGAACCTATTACTGGAGTACGCGTACCTACGTTCACTGGAGGTGAACCGTGAAAACGTGTGTCAACTTTTGGTAACAGCAGACTATCTCAGTATAATTGGAGTCCTGGATCTTTGTTGCGACTATCTCAGGCAGAATTTAGCGCCGGAAAATTGCATTGGAGTTATGCGATTCGCGCGAGAGCATTTCTGTAAATTGCTTGAAACAGACGCGCATCGTTACGTCATGCGGCACTTTGTACAAGTTCGTAAAAGATGTCGACTCATTTATAAGCATCATTAAAAATTTCACGGATTTACGATAGGTCGCGCAAAGAAGCGAGGAGGTCCTCTATCTGCCTATAGAAGAACTAAGAGGGTTGGTAGGTGCCGATGAGCTGAACGTCAAGAGCGAAGAGGCCGTTTGGGAACTGGTGCTGAGATGGATAAATCACGACCCCGAGTCACGCAAGGGTTATATAGTCGAATTGATGAAGAACATTCGTCTAGGATTGTTAGACACGCAATTCTTTCTTGAGAATGTCAAAGATCATCCCTACGTCACCGGAAATGAAGCGTGCAGACCAATTATCATAGAAACGTTAAAGTTTCTATATGATCTGGAGATGATCACGCAAAAGGACGGGGAAGTTCCTACACCGGAAATAGCAAGACCACGCGTACCTCATGAGATCCTGTTTGCGATTGGTGGCTGGAGTGGCGGAAGTCCAACAAATTTTATCGAGACCTACGATACCAGAGCTGATCGTTGGGTAAAGGTAAGATTAATCGAAAATGGTCATATTAAATATTGTACCTAAGCAATTAATTATATTCTTTTTTTTGTTCCTAGGTCGAAGAAGTGGATCCTACTGGTCCTAGAGCTTATCATGGTACAGCAGTAGTAGGATTTAATATATACGTCATCGGTGGATTTGATGGCATGGATTACTTCAACAGTTGCCGTTGCTTCAATGCAGTGACGAAAGCGTGGCGCGAAGTGGCGCCAATGAATGCACGCAGGTGGATTAAAATAAAAATTACAAAATAATTAAAGTTATCGGAGATTATTGAATTTCGAAAAACGCAGGTGCTATGTAAGCGTAGCGGTGGTCAACGATTTAGTTTACGCAATGGGTGGCTATGACGGTTATCATCGACAAAACACAGCGGAACGTTACAATTATCGTAATAATCAATGGTCACTGATAGCACCGATGAACGTGCAGAGATCTGATGCAAGTGCCACTATGTTGAACGGTATATAAAAAAAGAAATTTTTTTCAAAAACTCCATTTCTAAGTCTTAATTTCCCTTTAATTAACCTCAGATAAGATTTACATCACCGGTGGCTTCAATGGTCAGGAGTGCATGAATTCAGCTGAGGTTTATGATCCAGAGACCAATCAATGGACTTTGATATCAGCTATGCGATCACGAAGAAGTGGCGTATCATGTATAGCTTATCATGACTGCGTTTACGTCATCGGTACTATTCGTGATACTTGTACGAACTCTATGAACTTGACGGATAAAAACTTTTCTCCTTTCTCACGGTCTTCTAGGTGGGTTCAATGGAATATCCAGAATGTGTAGCGGTGAGAAATACAGTCCTGCTACTAATACTTGGACACAGATACCGGATATGTATAATCCACGTAGTAACTTCGCCATTGAAGTCATTGACGACATGATCTTTGCTATTGGTGGCTTTAATGGAGTAACGACTATATATCATGTCGAGTGTTACGACGAAAGAACCAATGAGTGGTAAGTCATTTATTTTTAACAAACATTACACGTATACATGTCCAGGTCACTCTAAGAACTGATTACCTGATGGTAGGTTCACCTGTTTTTTTTTTAAATAACATAATAAAGCTGTTAATGCAAAAATATCTTGTTGAGGTTGCCCTGGGGAAATTTCAGCTATCTAGAAATTATGAAGTGCACTGTATCTTGTTTGACTATGGGAGCTTGAAAAACCTTACGCAACTTTTATCACTTTATAAAGAATACCATAGACTTCATTTCAGGGATAAATGATATATATTAAAATTCTATGCTTTTTTCTTGTAGGTATGAAGCGACTGATATGAATATATATCGTTCTGCTTTATCTGCTTGTGTGATAATGGGATTGCCGAATGTCTATGATTATATTCATAAGCATCGTGAGAGACTCATGGAAGAGAAACGTCAGAAATTATTGGCCCTTGAGGTACAACGTGCTCAGCAGCAGCAACAACAACAGCAACAGCAGCAGCAGCAACAACAGCAGCAGCAACAAAATCAACATCAGATTAACGTCAATAGTCAAATCCTTCAGCAATTGCCACATGCGCAGATACATAATGACAATAACAATAATCACGTTTAATTTCTGGAATCCGACCTGGTGCAAGTGCGGGTGATTGTTAAAATTGAGAAGAACGATCTATTTATTGATCTTTTGATAGGAACAATATTTTCGATGATTTTATGAACGTTTTATAGCGATATTAATCAGCGATCGATCGATTGTCGATCGTTGCCCGGGAAAAATACTTATAGAATTTTTACAGTGAGAAGGACGAGTGAGAATTTTGAGATACGTAATTATCACCACTTTTCGTGGGAAAACAGTGAAAAAATGTAGAAAAAAAATTGTGGCGAATGCAACTGAGAGAGGAATAGGAAATACGTAATTGACGCAGAAAAGAGAAATAAACTGATATCCATAATTTTTTACAATAAATAATTCACATGTACACAGCAGTAGAAAAATCTTAGGCTGGAAAATATTACATAATATAAGAATAATACGACATACGTATTAGGGGTACCCATATGTAATGCCGCTTCTTCAAATTATTTAAATGTTTTAAAAACGACGTTACTTATCGGTGCCTGTAATACATAGATTCACAAGACGAAGGAATTCAATAATGATCATTGAGCCTCCAATACTCTTTAAAAATCACATTCACAGTAAGATTATAATAATAATTTATTTCGAACCAAAAATAAATTTATTCTGCCATTTTGATATTACGTTCTCTTAATCGAGTAATATAAAAAGCTAAAATATATTTACCCAAAGTAACGAAGCGTTTCGTTAGCCCCTTTTACTCCATTTTGCCAAAGGTGTCAAATAAATCCTACGTCACTCACGCATACCTATACTTGCTGCTGGTTGGCCATGGCTTCATACGAGAGTTCAAAATTTTCGAACTAAAGCGCTACCGAGTCATTCGAGTTTGTATGTATTTTAGCCAATAATATGTTACTTTCGGAGCATGCGCCTTTGCTGATTCTCCCACCACGCACAGAATCGAGAACCGTCTGAGGGGTAGTTTTGCGCGGGAACCATTTAGTAGCTGAGAGAAGCGTAGGTGGTAGGTCGTGGGATGTAATATAGCGAACTGGTCCTCTGCCCTTCAATAAAGTCAAGCACAGTCAAGAAAGCGCCACGGTACGGTAGGACCTGGTCCTCAAATCCATTAGGCAGAAGCAGCCAGTAAGAAAAGATTCTAACGAGTGTTGGGTGAGTGTACATTATGATTGATTAACAAAATTACACGGAAATATCAATGCAATTAATTGGTGAATAATTATTGTTAAAGAGTAATCGATTTTTGTTAAAGATTAATTAGTCAATACTGTTAACGAAGAGTACTATTTTTTCTAGGTAGTAATTATAGTTGTGGGTGTACTCTACATGTGATTAGCTACCGGTGTCCGCACTGTTCGTTTTTGTGAAAAATACTTTTTCTAGGAAAAATTATTAAAAGTATTTAAGGATATATGTGGATGATTAAGAGTACCTGAACAATGGGAATAATGGATTTTCTAAATGAAGTTATTTTTGTCACGAACAATTGACCCGCACTATTTGAACAAAAATAATGATATTCAGAGTAGCCAATAACGATAAGGGGTATTTAGGGATCTGTAGCAAGGATATTTGGGCATGTGAAATAAAGATTTGTAGTATCAAATTATTGAAAACGATGGTCAGGATAATTTTGGTATGAAAAGTAACACATGAGGGATAGTCAGGAACATTTAAACATAAGAAACGATAACCAGAGTACTTGAATAGCGTAATCGATGGTCGGAACCATCTGTGTATCAGATCGTCTAGGATACTTGAAGGCTAGAACGTTGATTCGAGATATTTTTGTACTTTTTCCAAATTTTTTCTACTGTTACAATTTCCTGCAAGAAACCATCTAGAACTAGTACTATTCGTAAACGTAATGAATTACAGTCTGAAATATGTATATTACGGCTAAGAAATTGTAATGACTGTTAAAATGCGACTGGCAGCTGCTGATGCTCAAAAGAGATTATTGCAAAATTAAACCAAAATTGTTGTCTTACTTGTTCTATTCGTACGGAATTTTTAAAGCACAAATAAGGGAATTTACAGCCGGAAATTAATAAGTTGCGCGAGTTATGGATGTACATGTGGTTAGAACATTTTGACAGCTGTCAGATTGAAGTAAACAATTGCCGAGCGTCGAGCGAATGGACCAAGACGGTTTGTAGTGTCGCTGGACGGAATGAAATACAAAAAAGATTATTATGAAGGGTTGTTATTATTATTATATTATTCAGGTCAAGCGCACCACCTGAAGTTAGTCATTGTATTTCAATGCTAGAAACAACTTCAGTTGGTGAGTCTGTACTGTACAACCCTGCGTAGAATGGGAATGGGTGAAGAAGATTATGAGGGGTGAATGAAAAATGTAAAGCGAAAATATAAAACAGCAATGCAGTATAAAGTCTCTGCGTTCAAAAGGTAGCCAATAAAATGTTATATAGTTGATGTTGGAATTTTCAATGTTTAATTAAAGGATTGAATCCCGTTAAAAAATATTGATACCTTTTTATAGAACGATTTAGATCAAGAACGGTAATTCCTTCTACACGTAAGTTAGATGCATGACAATTTGTCAAAAAGGCTTTAGAGACGATTGCGTCATCTTGATCCTTTCTGGATCAACGGGTATTCTTTAGACACGAACATATGCAAGGAGCCACAGCCCAAATCCTTGAAGAATAAACGAGGATTTCCTTCACTCCATTTCTAAATCCTAACTGTTATAAATCGCTCGCGACATACTGACAGCCGTGAATCAAGATGAATATCAAGATTTCTGATAATCTAGGAATTACTGGAAAAATTGTCAACCGTTATTTGATTAAAGTGAATGAATTAGCCCTAAGAGAAATATTGAGCGTATAAAAAAGAAAGGAGACGACATCGCGACGCTATTAATTATTGGGACGAGCCGGTATATCCGTTACAAATAAATTCAGGAAAATTTTACAATGGATCTTGATTATTTAATAACTACACAGAAAATTTGTATTTTTCTTTCACTGTAATTAATTGTTTGATTACTCTATAGAATTGCAATATTAAAAAAGGCATGTATTCCCTATCGCATACAAAGATAAACGAGCTACCTATTATTCTTATTCGACGTAACATACTCTTAAATGATATTCACTCGCAGACCTTATCTATTGTTATACTGTAACCATGTGTCGTCCAGAGTGTATTGCGTCTACTTTAGACTGCCTGTTTTGCTGAATAAAGTCACCATAAGTGTAACAGACGTGACTCGTTTAAAAAAAAATTATTTTAACCTGACACAGAGTCCAAGATTATAATGGGAATTAAGTAGGATTTGGCTATCGTTAAATTCATAATTATTATATGATTTCACTCTCGACAGGGATGCTCTTTAATCAGTAGATACAGTCCTTAGAGCGGCTATAAAATCTTTATGGATTCGACGAGGAGAGGACGATGAAGAAATTGTAGTTCGAACGACCCTCCTTTATCATTTTCATTGCAGGCAGAATGGCGGTGACGGCCGTTCTCATCGCCATTGCGTCATTTATCCTCTTCTTAAGATTACCGGATGCGAGCGGCACTTCCGAGGACTTGAGCAATACTCTCGAATGTCATAGGAGGCTTTACAATTATCGAGTGTCTCAGCCAGATGAGCAAGGTCGTGAGTGCTGGGACTTTTTGAGCGTCTGGAGTTGCTGGGGTCGTTGCGACAGTAACGAGGTTAGTTCTCATTTAATTATTTAGAATCTTTATTATAATTGAAATTCGATGAATTTCATAAACCAATTTCTTAGATATCCGATTGGCGATTTCCTTACAAACGTTCTCATCATCCAGTATGCATTCACGATGGCCGACAACGTTCTGTCACGGTTCTTCGGCATTGCGAGGAAGGTGTCATGCCCGGTACAGAACGGTAAGACTTTATTATTAATCTAATTCATTAGCGACACGATCGATTTGAATAAAGAGTATACTTCGAATTAAAAATTAATAAGTATCTAAATGGATACAACGGGTGAACGAGAAAACAAAACTGTTCGTAACAATACATAGAAGTCTTCTAAATACTTCACTATGCATTCCAGTTGAATTAAACTTTTAACGACTCTCTAATTGCTCTGCCTCTTGGTACTTTATAGACGTCTATTCCGGTCGCACCTAGTCCTGATCCAAATAGTCAATCATTAAGTCTGCTGTTAGTCATTACTATTAAACAGTAGACGGTATATAGGATCTATCGACGGAATCTAATTTCCTTAATCGCAAATGAAAAGGCTCTGGAGTCGTTAGCCAAGAGATAGAAACTGTCTACTTTTTATTCATATATATCTTTTAATATAATAATGGCAAAAGGTTAAAGTACCATTAGGTGAAATCGGGCTCTAGTGTAACAAGGTCAATAATAAAAAAATGAAACGGGTACCTAATGAGATGTAAATTATTTTTATTATTTCAGCTACGAATACTTGGAGGCCGAAAGCTGCAAATGTGCAGTTTGCAAATCCTCGGAAACCTCCTGTGAAGGCTTACGTTACAGGGGTCAACGATCTCTACCTGGTTTTGAAACTAACGATATACCAGAGGGTATGACGTGTACGAATCTACAATATAATTAATTTCAAATAATTTTCTAATCTGTACTTTAACGATCTTCATTTTTAGACACAAGAGCGGTGTCGGGCTTTGATCGATTGCGTGAACGTTTCTCTCTCTCGGATGAATCCTACCCACCCCGCTCCAATTCGATTTCCATGGATAAGTGGGACATAATAGATACGTTTTAGAAACTATCGTTCGAAACTTTCGACGAGTCTCATCTCAAGTTTCCGGAAGAGTTCAACGTCATGTGGATAAAGCGCTGTACTCGATCGCTTTAAAACGTATTTGCAACTCGATGCCCATGTTCTTAACACTTGTTACATAAAAGATAGATGACATATATATATATATATATAAATAGGAATTTAAATATTTCTTATCTGCCAATTGAACTTTTATTATTATTGTTATCTATAATCACGCGAAAGGTCATAAGCCCCGGTACCTAATCTCTATCTAACGATTTATAGTAAAATAGAACTAAAGTGCGTTAGATTTAATTAATTATAAATTTTAATATGTATATGTTGCGTTTATATTGACCTTATTCAATATTTTAAAGAAAGGGACAACGGGGAGTTCCTACTATTTAATTATGCATGTAGATCTTGGAAGTTTTTTCTTCACCAAATACCAGTGTACATAGACATAATATAGCAAATTGCAAGATATTAATTTTTGTTAAATAAAGACTTGCGGGAAGTGCCATTATTCTCTTGCACCAACGAGTCACTTAACGTACCTATGTAGAACGCAATCCTTAAGCCTATAAAGAAGTTTATTCTCTCGACTTACTTCCGTGTACATTTTGCCAGAGATCTAGGTAATATTAAGCATTGTATGTAAAATTCTTTAGAGAGTACATATACATATACTATTTAAAAAAATATATGTTCTACCACGAGAAATAATAAAAAAGTTGGTTACTTTTTTTACCTCCAAAATAGCCACGACGTAACACAATAATTGAACCTACAATATATGTATAGAATATCTACATGTAAAACAGATATACTCGTATGAAATTATTTAAAATATTCCAATTTTATTCTGAACCAGGCAAAATTCAAGATATATTATCGCAGATTCGATATTTCGTCTGTGCCAATTCCACAGAAATTCATACATTACATACATACATATGTTTCGCGTTATTAATATCTAGTAGGTGTTCCCAAAACCGCAAATAGAATCGTACAGCTAATTAAAAATTTGTTGAAAATATCAAACGTATACGGAATGATGTTATTATCAGAAAACTAAGAACTTTTTTACATATTGATTGCTGGACATATCTCTCTGTACTCATAGACTGCGTAGAAATTATGCAGACCAAACAGTTCAACGAAACATCGATGTCACCGGAGTGCATTAATTTAACAATGTCCCACGATAATAGCAATGCATATGTGCACACGGATACAGGATGCATCACAATGCGGTAAAAGGACCCGGTTGAACATCATTAATCAACAACCTCGAATGGAATTAATTTCGCAACCTGTGGCTCACCGCCAGCTTGCACTCGGCCACTGGGTTTGATGTTTCTCAGTTATCAGCTAGCCCCTTCGCAAATGACCATTTGTCAGTTTTCTTATTGAGCTTGTAGCATAAACTGAATTACTATCTCTTACGTTATAATATTCAAAGTAGTGCGTGAGATAGTTTAAAAAATTGAATGAAATTACTAATAATTTTGAATTAAAGAATATTTTATTCCTTTTATTTGTTGGTTTAATTAATTTTTTTATTCGTTTCATTCTCCCAGCAGGATAAATAGGGACGTAAGTGCTTTAAAGGTTGGCTCGCATGAAAAGACGGGGACGCGTCTGAAGCGTTGAAAAATATGCATGAGAAAAGTCCGTCGAAGTTAGTGAAATATTGCATTGCCCCTACGACACCCTTACTATTACGTCCCCTTGTCCTTGTGTATATCGTATCTACCCTGCTCTTTCTTTTTCACGAGCCAGCTTCCGTTCTTTCACATTCTAACGTATTTACATAAACATATTCCCGTGAGAGCTACCTGGGAGACATCTTATAAACGCGTTTATATCCGTCAAGATAATCTGCTGTCCAGAAGAGACGTTGGTATTGCGCTAGTTTAGATTTATCGAATTTTTAAGAGACATGGGGAATGATGGTTAAGCGTGACTATTTTTGGAGGACCTACTGACTATTACGTTGAAACGGACACAATGTATCCTGAAATGAGTTTGAATAACCTGAGGAATTAAAGGCGATTTATGCGCCTCTTAAAAAAATGATATACTTAAAGAAATGATGAAAAAATATGATATACATGAAAAATAACAGGGACCTAGACTTTGCATGGAATCGACAAAATGTCATAACCTTTATCAACTTGTATTTATCGAAATTTGAGTAACGTGACTGTAGGAATGTCTCTAGGAACGTATGACGTCACGGTCATCACATATGTAGCATACGTATATAAACATTTTATGTAAGTTACATCATACAATTGGTATACGTTGATTCGTTACGCTCAGCAGATTTTTTTTTTTGTAAAATCATATCTCACCATTCACATTCAAATTCTTATATCTATTCGATGGATTACCAGTGGGAGGATAAAACTGGATTTTCAATTCTTGATAGTCATCCCTTATCGTGTGTGGGTTACATTGGCTGGAGGAAAAAAAAAATAACGATTCCGGATGGATTTACGAGTGAGAAAGTTAAACGGGATTGATACGATTCCTGTGAATCCGAGTGCAGACAAACTTTTATTTCGCAAAGGAAATTTAGCGATGCTGCGATAAGAATATTCACCGGGAAATGCAGAAGAGGGCGTTACGATCCCATCAGCTTCTCTTTTTTCTCTCTAGTTGAAATCTTCAAGATTTTCATATGTTTCATGGACAACTTGCCTTGAGATCATAACTGCTATACGATCGTGCATACGTCATCTCCAAGCACTTCCCTTGTCTTTTATCATGTATAAGAATGGAATGAAATGGAATTCTCACACTTCTCATGTTTTCACCAAGACTTTATTCTCATCCTATGTGCAGTCACGAATTCATCTTTTCTTTTCCGTCTTTCTTCAGTTTCCTTTTCTCTCTGCGTGTCTATACACTTCTATATGGTCCAGAGAATTCAGAACATAGGAAAGATTCTATCCCGTTGAATATATCAGTCTTGACTTCTACGTCCTGTATATATGGATATATGCGCAGTGTTTATCTAACTGGCCAGCTGAAAAATCTGACGTGAGTTCCCTTCGGAATTAACAAATCTTTTCTCTCTCATAGTCTCATCTCAATTTGGTCCAGAGAGATTCTCTTTGTAATACATTCGCAATGTATAGTTTTATCTATAACGTATCGTCTAGGGGACTCTTTTATATCGAAATGCATAAAAGGATAACCCGTCGAAAAGACATTTTACCGAAGGACGTAATATAATGAAGAATACAAATGTTATTTGTCCCTAAAACTGGTAACGATTTACTCAAGGATATGACAATTACTATACTTGTTGAACAAAAATCCCGTAATGTAATTTCTGCAGAATTATGAGAAAGTTTTTCTTGGTAATCAAACACAGAAATATAAAATGACTTACAGACTGAGAGACGACGGGCGCGTAGCAAAGCTATTTGATAATGCAAGAACGTTAATTAAAGTCATCTAGTGACTATTAAAAATGGAAGAGTATTTCTGAGATAGCATGAAAATATTTTAATTGATCTGAAATAATTAGTTAATCGTCACAACTTCTTGTATTTAAATATTCAATGATACTCGTTTTTTTTTTCCACTCGGAGGTACTAGTCTGAAAATTAATTACTGTATTAAGAAAGGACTAAGGGATTTTTTAAGTGCCTTCATTTCGTAAAGGTGACAGTTTAGATTTGTAAACTTGATATATATTCCAAAGATTAAAAAATAAAGCTCAAATAATTTCACTTGAAAATTCAATAAAGTTTAATGCTTAACAGTATTCCCATTTTATATTGTATTATAAAAATCTAATGCGAATCTAAATGAATTTTAGTCACATTTAATATTCAAGGCATATATACGAGTATCGAGCACTTCTAAATACACAAGGTATTCCATAGCGACTACAGTCTCCTTACTGCGTCCCTAGACCAATTAATTTAGCAGTCGCGTAAGCGAGATCGCCGCAGGAAAGCTAAAAAGATTTGAATTTAATTAAACTGTTACGAAATGATTATTTTTTATGAATTTTACAAAAAGATATTCAGTGGCAAATTTCTCTTCGAAGTTTGTACTCTAATAAATATACATGTTATCATATTATTATTTGTTACGCTCTTACTATAGTCAGCATGACTATTATTATTTTTACCGTTTGACAATTGATTTCGAGAAGTTGAGGCAGAATAGTCATGGAATTTACGTCTTGTCTATCTAATCATTAATTGACGTTCTGTATTAATTAGTTGCATAAGAAGTTTATTTGACGAGCAACGAGAATAGTAAGTTTCAGCTACTCTGTGAAATTATTTAGCGCGAACACGGCTGTAATTAGTTTGCTTATTAAGGTATAATATGAAAGTTTACGAATTTCTCATATTGTCCTATACCGATCTAAACTGAAATATTGTCCGCGTGAGACAAATTTCCCGTAATTGGCCGTTACCTTTTATAGAAAATTGTAAAATACCCCTGTTTCGAATTTACATCGTTAAAAGTTCAGATTAAAAAAGTCTCAATTATTCATTTGATTATAATCAAATGATGAATTGGATTACTTGTCTAATTTAAATATACTACAGTCTCCCTATATCGTACAAATTGTTAGAACAGAATTGCCAGTAAAACGATTAATTATCGAATCATTTATCATGAATTTCTTTTAAACAAATTGTTCGCTACCGATGAACTGTCTCTCCGAATGACAAATGATATTAAAATTTTACAAAATTATTATTTTTAATATAAATCATTTTAACGTTCAGTGATACTACTTATAAGGAATCATGAAAAGACTTTTGAATCGCTTACTATGCTAACTTCGTTCACTGATTATCGATCGTGTAGATTAGCAAAAGTCGAACGTTTCTTCTCGTTAAATTCAGAGAATCCTGTTGGCTGATATTTATTATCGATTAGTCCACTCTAAGAAGTCTCCCAGAATGGTAATTAAGGGTTAGAAAGTGAGGCGCGGCTACCCCGGGGACGCTGGCTTGTCGCTGACGTCACCGACGACACACGTAATGTCAGTCAATCTCGTGTTACTGAAACGGCGGCCCTATCATTACCTACCTGCCTCTTCGGCATTCTAATAACCCTATGCTGCACAGTGTATATTAAAAGGGACATCTCTTTAGAAGAGAAAAATTATTCAAAGCCACACGTGTTGTCCCGTATAGCTAAGCGGCTTTTGTAAACTTTAAGATCTCGAAAACAAAATTTTTACTTTAAGTAAATTCAATTAGCAATTCATTTTTTTAAATCTATTAGCAAAATAGAACACTGAAATTTGACTTTCAAAATATTACCAATGATTTGTTTCATGACTTTAAATTTTTCTCATATGTGTTTCCCGCAGCCGATTCGCATGGCAACAAATGCGATTTCCTGTAGATATAAAAATTTGCATAAATAGCAGCAAGTATTATTAATTAGTATCTAACTACAAATAATTATTTCCAAATTTCTTACATAGAATGTGAATAAATTCATATCGCATTCTTTTGTGTTAACGCTTGAAAATTTATTAAAATAATTAGTCGAATCCAATAACCAAAAGGAGAAAGGTAATTTATTTAGGTAAAATGGCCCGTTGCAGCTTCAAAATATATACCTTTTATTAACCCTTTGATCTACAAAGAAATTATCGTATCATAGGTGAAGCGACTAGAGGATAACACAGAAAGAGTACTACGGTAGTGTCAACAATTGACTTAAATATAAATATCTCGTAGCGAGGTTAAAAATTAAGAAAAAATAAAAAAATAAAAAAATCTACAAATAACATCAACTACCACGAATCATTATTATTCATCGTGTTACACATTAATAGTATATAACTTGTTCCGTAGGAATAACTTTCTATCATATATCGGCTATAACAAGAGAGAAGCCTAAATATCCTTCAAGTTCATCAAGAATTTCTCAACGTCATTGATGTACCATACGTCGATGAGCGGCCAGCCCCAGCAAAAATATCATGAGATACTTGAGGGCTATGGAAAAACGACTAATTTCGTTGGGAAAAAATTATACATTTTCCAAAGTACCAATTACGCTAGTAAGAAGTCATCGAAAGTAAGTCAATGAGTTGGGTAAAGTAGAAAGAAAAGGTTACGAGATATGGATCGTTAGACATTTACCGATCACTATAGGTAAATAATACGCATCACTTATCAGACATATAATTCTCATAATATCTACTGATGCAAAATCAGTCGAACAAAGGTACCAAGCATCAATTAAAATATTTAGGTCCTGCGAAACGAGATGATGCTGCGCATCGCTTGCAGAATTCAACGTTAATAATTATTTTATATTTACAAGAAATGCCTTGATATTTTCAAATATCAAAAAGTCACCTGAGTTACGGACATAAGTTGAAAAAAGAAAAAAACCGTTTAGAATTCAATATATTGATCTATTGCGCAGAGAATTATACGTTCAGATATTTTAATTAAATATACAATTTTTTGTGTTTTCAGTATTGCGATAGAAAATTAATCTTTCTTGTGTTAATTCGAAGTTGTTAAATAAATGAGTGACTTGCAATTATCAGGGTCGTGTCGTTTTATCAATTTCTTCTGGATTACCAGTCCTTTCGTTTATGTAGGTTATACTGGATTATCACTGTGTCTCTGCTAATCCTTCTTGCAATGGAAGCAACTGCATGATTTTGCGGACTTGAAGGTCAACTCCTTTATCCCTCCAAGGCATAGCACACTAACCTGTATCTAGAATCACAAAGACAAAGTGTTGTTCAGTACTGACGACTTGCCAGAGACAAGGTCCTGTTTGTAGTCCAAAAGGGAAAATTCATCCGGATTGTGAAATCTGTCATCTGTAGTGAAACTCCATAGAGTGGAATACATAATTTATCCTTTAAGGGAGCACAAAGAGCATGAGGTTGTAACTGGTCGTATAAATGTGAAAACCATCCTTTATACGTATGAATGTTTGAATATAATCAAGCTTTGTTTAATTAGCATAACCAACTTACAGAAGTCCGTGTTAAGTTTCGTTTCATTGGAGATAACAGGAACGTTTATATACTGTTACAGAAATGTATCCCAACATGGTAGATATGTTTATAATAATTTTTTCTCAGATATACAATTATTATATATTTTCCATTATTAGTTTATATCGTGAAAATAATAGTTTGGAAAAATAGTAATATAACATGCGGATAGTAATTCTTACATCTTCGGTCTCCATCATGTTACAGCATTGAGCAACGGAAGTAATAGGTTGATTGGGATTTACGAGAAGTGCCTCGAGGGTTGTAGGTACGGCCCAGCTTTCGCAAAAACCTCGACATGCGTTGGTGGTCATTTGGAACTCGACGCAATTTGGAATGCGGATTTTACGTGTATGACCTGGAATGAAAAATTACATATTCCGTTTAATCTTCTTTTTTATAGAAAAAAGAAGAAGAACACCTAATGCTCAAGGGTGCTCGTACACTATTAAATTCGTAATTTGAATTAAGCCTTAGATAACGAGGATTTTGCATGATAGGTACAAAGACGAAAAATTTAAACGTAATCATTACAGTGTTATGTGGCCGAGTAATAAATTTCCATAAGATAATAATACACGCGTCATGATAATTACTGGGAATATAAGATAACAATCTGATATATTGCTATACGAGAGCCCATAGCAGTGCTACAGGTATTCTACAATATAAAGTGTTATAAAAACTTCCTGAAATTCTTCAATCAAAATATTCTTGGAAGCATTTTTGAAATTCGGGAAGGACGTAACTAAATATACACTGTGTTAACGAAGAATTAGCTAATTTTAACGATAATCTCTAAGTTTCCTCTTGGACATTAATCAGCGAAACAGGAAGTGTTTTGGATGCTGGAATCAAGTCTACATATACGTAGATTAGGGAGAAAATTGCAGATAGAGAAAAAAATGGAAAACAATTCAAAAGAAAAATTTTGAGAGGATAGGGAATCCATGAAACTAAAGTGAGACGGGTTACGATCCCGCGCAAATTCGAATGTTACAAATTTTCTCGCGAGATCTCGAGGCTCTACTGCTAAGCCATTATAGCTCTATTATAGCTCTTTATTTGATTTAAAGCTTGTTTTCGAATCAAATCTGAAAGCAAAGCTACACATATAAATATGCACTGAGTTATCGTGACTTGTTTCGGGATAAGAATGAAACTTTAGGAATACTTTGATTTCAATTTGACATTTTCAAGCACGGTATATATAGACGTTTATGCGAGAGTTGCGTGAGGTATGATCAAATTTTTAAAGTTGCTCTTGCGGTCAAAGACTTTTAACTTTTCTTTATACTAACTTATGCTTTTATTTTTTAATACGTATGCATACGCTTTCCTCTTTTCTTTTTAAACACAAGGTATACATAAGACCTCATACATTTTAGACTTACGCGTTTACGCAGGTGAGGGGAGGGACGCAGTTCCCTCAACAGAAACTTCAAGTCACCGATTAACGTAAAATGAACGACTTTTTTTGTAGTTACGTGGCCAGCCAATTTCAAGCTAGGATGCTAGGAGCGTACTCATAAACATAGAACCAACAGGTATACCGTCGTGTTGGGACTTTTTTCTTTCAGGTTTTCTCCCTGATAAAATTTTTCTTTTCCTTTCCGTTTTTTTTCCTTGTTTTTTCTTTTTCGTTAACTCAGTGAGCAATCGTAATGAGAAATACAATTTCTAGTTAATAAAAAGGTACATTTGAGTTTTTCTTTTGTGACATGAATTGTCACAGTGCTTGAATTTCCATGGCATTTACTTTTAGGCAAAAAATAGCCATAGGCTTTTTCACATTTCTTGAGCCATGAAAAAATCACTTTAACCGCTAGCAATAAAAAAAATGTCACAAAAATAAATAATGTTACATTATAAATAATCTCTCGTTAACTATTTTGACATTCTTTGATATATCATATTAATTTATAATTATAATAGTATTCTCCTATATTACCTATATGATCCACATAACGACTGTACGTATAAGAAATTATCTAACTTGTTAAATACCAATGCATGACTTGATTAAATTGAAAGTATTTAAAGACTTTTAAATAACAAGTACGTAAATAATTGAGGAAACACGAAAAAATTTGGAAATTCTAAAACGACTCAATGTAACTTACCAACAACGTGACAGCCTGGCTTAGCCCATACCTCGCTATTGGCTATACTGGAGAAGGACAAGAAGAACAGGAAAAAAATAACACAGAGACTCAGCCCACAGCAACCTTTCTTTCCCATAATTATCTGAAACAAACAAAATAAAGGGGAAAGTCAGTTCAATCACAGTGAAAATTAAGACGTTCCAATGGGGAACTGGACCAATTTTTTCCAGATTTTTCTTAATTGTAATATTACAAAAACTATGAATATTGATGTCCTAGGTAAATAATATGCTTATATTTGTTAAAAAATGATATTAAAAATCATATTGCACAAATAGCAGTTCGAACGCCATGTTGAGTCACGTGACGAAATGACGGTAAAACCTCATATACGGATAATGTATAATGTCCACGAACGTGGATATTATCAACCAACGTGCATACGTTACCAATGGTTACCAATAACATTTCTCATGTGGTATGCTAGGTTTTATTATGAAAAGGTAAGCACTCCTCAGCTCGAATACGGGCATTCCTCATTGGCTACTTGGCTATAAAATAAACTCCATATAAGGAGATGAGGTTGTGACGTCACGATCAATCACAAAGTGCTTTCGCTCCCGGACTTTACAGGAATAATTTAGTAAATTTTAACATCGATTTTCTTTATAATTAACTTATAAATAAATTACCTAATCAGCGTTCTGGCGTTCTACCATCGTTCTCTAGCAAACTACTCAGACAGTTTTTGAATTCCTGTCACAGTCCAGTTCCCCATTTAGTTAGTATTAAACTGATTCCATGATTGCACAAGAGAAGCCATCAGGGTCGCTCTTTTCCTTGGTTACATGATAACAGGAAAGAAAAAAGATCTCTCGACCCAATTCACCAACACACAGGTATTACCAGTAGGCAGTGACCGGACGAGTTCATTTTCTGGTTTCCCGTGGTGCCTTATGCGTGTCTAACAAATTAGCACCGATGGGGTTACTATAGAAGCAACGAAAATCGTTAATCTAATTAACTGGGTAATTCGGCGAGTGCCATTGGCGTAGAAATGAGGAAAATAGCACTTTTTTACCTTAAAAAGGTACGATTATTTATCCACCTTAATTCGCTGCTCCGATAGCAGGTATCAATATGCTACAGGAAATCTTGACTGGCTTTCAATCGAAAATGGCCAAAGAGACTTTAAGTGACAAGAAATGAAATGATACTTGGATTTAATGGCATAGGCGTATCTGTAATGATTGCATTGTAAGGAAATGTATAGTATCTAACTTGAGATTGGCGACGTTGAATGCCTCATTAGAATTCAAGCAATAGGACTGACTTAAAGTAGGTGAGATTCCACGTGGAAAATGTTCCTAGAATTCATTTAAATCCATTTTTCAGACAAATGAGAAAGAACTCGATTTGGAATATTTCCTTCTGTGCTAGTAGATTGTGCGGGAATTACATGGGAAATTATGGAATTGGATTCCGACCACATTTAATACCGTTAATCTCTTTTCTTAAGGGCACCGCACGAGGCTAAAGTTATTTAAATCTTTGTGAAATCAATAATTAAGAGACCGTCGTAAAGTTTAAGATGAACATTTTTATTCGTTACCATTAATTAAGCTGGGTATATTTAGACTAGCTTATTTAATTCTATGTATAATCCTTAACCATTGCAGGATATAAATTAAATCCAAACTGATAAATTTTTAAGCGATAATTGCCTGCAATAAATTATAAATATCTAAGCAAGTTCTAAAATTCATCAAAGATTCTAACAAGATATCGTGTGATGGTTAAATATGAAAATTGTCACAATACGTTAATCGCGATTTTCACCAATTTCATAAAATTTAATTATCCCACTTGAAGAAAGTCGCCGTCATAAAATACGAACTTCGACGTAGGAATGCCTATCGAAATAACAGACGACCCTTACTCGAGAAATTAGGGAAGTTATTGAATTGGACATTCTTTTGACGGAGTTTCAATGAAGCTTATCTTATTACCTTATTAAATCACACCTGATCTGGAAACATCATTAGCAAGGAAATCGATTTATCATCCGCCAATGGTTAAAAATTAAAAGAAAATCGTACACAACAAATATTTCAAGTGAACGTACTCATATATTGTATTACGTTAAATTTTTTTATTCACTGTCTTTAATAGGGACTCTAAACATAAGCATGCTGCGTATATTGTAATAAATCGATTTCAATTTTCAATAGTTGATTGCATCATTTCTATTATATTAAAAGTTCTCCTGTAATTATATACATATATGTATATACGTAACCCAGTTTAATACTGTTTCAATCATGATTTGCTGGGATGCTATGAACAACGTGTTACACTTGAATTGAATATGGCAAGCTCAATATACATAAACACTATATTACAATCGATCAATGAAAATACATTATGTATAATAAAAATATATTCAAAGAGTGACCAATCCTAGTCCTAAGCTATCTTTCTATGATGAAGCAACCCTGACGCTTAAGTAACAAACGACGCGATACATAATTAAATTTTCTTCTGTATCCCAATAAACTTTAACGAGCATATTTTTTATACTTTAGAAAAGTTTCAGCTTCTTGTAAGATTATTATCTACCGCTTGGTCCAAGATAATGCAGTATTCATGTATGTACGTCGTACGTTCATTAACAGTATTACTGATACGTGTTATGAAAAGACTCCCGGATTTGATTATACAAAATATAAAGAATAATAGCTGATGCGTATTTAGATGTAAAATAAAAAAAAAATAATGGGACAAATTTGCTGCGTTAGTTACACATACGTGATAATTTATATGTACGTACGCATATGAGCTTTACAATTGTCATTATTTTCTATTTCTACGTGTATCCGCATGTTCTAATTATCGATACATCTTGCTTGAATCTAATCATAAAGCAATTAAAACAAGTTGAAAAAGTTTGGTAAGACGGATAAGAGCAAAGTACGTGAGTCGCTTCAAGGATAACTAAGGATAAATTTAAAAATCGACATAGGCTCGAAAAACAATTTAGGACAAGTAAGTCAAAATTGAGTATGAAAAACTTTGGCAAACCGAAATCTTCGAAAGCGATAGCAAGTCTTGAACGTTTGAAGAAACTTTATTTTGAAGTTCAGTCAATTCCGATTTTGTAATTAAAACAAAGCATTCTTTTTTAATGATTAATGGTAGGACGTGTACTCGCTATTTTACAGGAAGACGATAACTTTCTACGTGAAAGCGAAATGTACCACATGCCAGCGTAGCTAGTCGAATGAAGATAACCTGGGCGCGTTATGGACTTGTTACAGAATGGATCGAACGGAACAGTGACGACAGTTCACGACCGTCAACTATTGAATTATCTTTCTGTGAACAGGTAGCCATTGAGAAAGTACTGGTCGCTATTAATATTCCCGTGAAATTTAAGAGCTAATCAGACGCTTACGCCGCATTAACATAATATTGATTTTTGATACGATTGATCTGATTATAATTAATATATTGATAATACATGGTAAATTTTTTTCTTAAATAACCATTAATTTTTTTAAATTGATACATGTTTATTTTTATAACGTTCCGTGCCTAATTGAATATTTTTATTAATAATTTTTCGTTTGTATCCTATTCCAAATAAGACATGGAAAATGTATGCTATAAAATCAATCGGATCGCAGTGACGTATATTATTTATTTGACTTCACTCGTTCCCTTTTTCCAATTTGCGACTCGCCGAGTGCATTCATGAAAAATGATATAAAAAAAGGGTGCGCGGTGGCACCTATGATTTTTCCGTAATGGCGCGGTATTCAGACACGTCGATTTTCCACCAGTGAGCACAAACACAAGTCCCCGCTAACGAATGGGAATCTATTGTACCGTAAGATTTATCGTATTTATATGATTTGGGATGATTAGGAAACGAGGGTGAAATTTCTTCAATCTTTTTTTTTTACACTTCTATTTCAGTTCTGTATGTCGTTCTTGTTTTTTTTTCCTTCTCTCTTTTTACTCTCTTTTTTTTCGTTTGGTAGGAAATGTCCTTAAACATTCTCACAGCGGGATGACAGTAAATTGCGGTATGTAGAATCGTCTTTTCTCTTTTGCAAATTTTTCCATTTTGTTTGAATAAGCGGTACCTGCGAAAGCCGTGAATAGTGAGCAAGCAACGCAATTCAATATATTTATAAGTCCTTCTCTTCTCATACGTGTCATTCACTAGCAGTCAAATACGATATAAAATATACATAATAACTAAAGGACTTGATTAGACAGAGAATTAGAAATTATACTTGCGACGTTTATAGGCTTGTCAATCTGGTAAATACTTAAAAAATTTTAGTTATTCAACTGATTCTACATCCTTGAATATCCTTATATCATATAAAAATGAGAATACGTTTGAGATAAATTTTATATTTAAAAAAATGATTTACTCGAAAATATCATTGAATATCGTTTATTTTATTTATCGTATATAGACATTTTTCCAATCAAAAGTTTCAATAACGGAATGCCACGAAGTACGGTTCGTTAATATGAATACATGCTGTTCGCATTGAATCAATCGAGTGCAATTATAAGTTTTCCAAGTTCACTTCGCCTTACTTGATTTGTTAATAGATTAATAGCTACGCCTGCTGACCGGAATACGATTTATTTCCCACCCACAGGAACGTAGTAATTTTATTTTGCTTCAGGACAATACAGAGTAGGAGAGTGTGCGAGAGAGAGGGACAGAGCGAGAAAGGGATAGAATTTACGTGAAGAACACGTTACCGTATAATAAAATTCCGTTAAATTGTAATATGGTTTAATTTGGTAAATCGCATTTTATCAATAATCCCAATAGAGGATTGAGAAAATTATCTGTAGGTCCTATTGAATCTTATAGAAGGCGATTTTCACGTGTAACCTTGTATGTACGCAATATAAACAAAATTTTCATAACATATGTACCATTATAATTCCTGGAGCGTCCAGATGAATTTATTTGCAAAAAAAAATAAAAATTGTAGGTTGTACAGATGATAGAGATACGATTGTAGGGGGATATAAATCAACACCGAGCGGCGCCACAGTCGCCACGAGTAACTATGCGAAGCTAATACGTTATAAATTAGCGGGACGACATACGAGATAATCCGTGGGGGAATATCGATCCGCGAAAGATTAGCTCAATTGTTTCAAAAGTACTATTAGACACATGTCTGACTGAATTACGTATCGTTGAGGCGTTATCATAATAGCAAGTGTTGCCACTCTAATTAATGATTGCATAATTCTCTATCTATCCGAAGTTCTACTGTATCGCACGTAACAATTCTATAGCAGAGCACAAATGCAGCTGTTACGTGAATGAAAAAAAAAAATTCTTATTTCTCATATTCCTCAAGTTTCTATTAATCGTGGATGCAATTTGCTCTACGTCTAGGACTTCACAAAGGAAGTTCAAATTGAGAAAATGTATTTAAAAAACGTGCGTGATACGTAGTTGCATGACTCCGAAGAGGAGATATAGAATCGACATAAATGACAACGCCCTTCACTGAATACGATGAAAGTATATCAATACAGGGTATAAATTAAATTTCCAAGGAGCCTAATGCGTGCGTTGCCTTGATACACGCGTTTTGCTACCTTTGGATTCGCTTCATTAAGCGTCCTTCCATCAGGCTTTTATTTTTTATTTCCTGCAACGTGATCTTTGATGCTTTCAGATCTTCGATATTATTGGCAGTAATGAATTCCCTTGAATAATTGATACTTCGAAGTGATCGATTTATTGGTGAGGAACGATTTCCTTTTTGGGAAAACATTTAACAAACATTTATTGATTAACGTTGATTGGCATTGCCGAAAAGGTAATAAGGGGTTATGAGTAGGGATTGCAATCCGGAAAAACGGATTCGGTAATCCGGCGGATCCGGCATCATTAAACGTTTACCGGATCCGGTATCAATATACCAGATCCGGTGACCGAATCCGGTGATAGCAATTTTTGGCAAAATAATAGCGCTTTTGCATGTGTAGGTACTTTTAAGGCTGATTCACGCTACACCGTGTCGAGGACGAGCAGTGTCACGGACGACACACGGTGAAAGAATTGTACGTACATTTTCAATATACTAGTGGTCGGGCCCGGCTGGGTGCACTGTGAACTAGTATATTGAAAATGTACATACGTACAATTCTTTCACCGTGTGTCGTCCGTGGCACGACTCGTCCCCGACACGGTGTAGCGTGAATCAGCCTTTATAGTCACCGAGCTGAGATCGACAGTCAATATGTCTTATGATATTACTTTATGTCACAATACCGTCTTGTTTGCTCGTTGTCTAATTTTAACATTGGAAATAAATTTGATTTTTTTTTTTGTTAATATAAACTACCGATAATAAGTACAATTACATTCGATTAACTCACTAACAGTTCATTTTGGACCGAAAAGCGAAAATCATCCTGATTTGATCAATCCGGCCGGATCGATGGGAATCCGGTCGAATCCGGCCGGATTGCAACCCCTAGTTATGAGTTTGATAACAAAGACTTCATATAGGAAAACGTCACGAGTGATATAGCATATAAGGAGTTTGGTGCTTCTAGCTATATAAATGGATAAACGTACTAGTTTCTTGTTCGTTCGATATGAAATATCTGAGCTGGTACCTGTTGCGCAAAATCAGCAGTGTTAGGTCACCTATGTTCTAATTAATTACCAAGCATCGAAACAATCCTTAAGATCGTTGAACAGTCACGATATAACGGTAGAGTTCATTGATTCTAAGCTTGACAAATTAATTGATAACTATCTCTTGATTTTGTATCCAAATGACAGAAACTTATGTATTATTGCGTTAAGTTTATAAAACTTCACAAGTCACGAGTGTGCGGTTCTGATGCTATTGATGTAGAATACAGATAAATTGATATAGTCTTTTTCGATTTAGTTTTTGGGAAATATTTTATTGTGGTTTTGAAAATTACCGATGCATGAATTTTAAATGCAGATAGAATTTAAAATTTTTAACGATTACACTCACCTCGTGGTATCAGCTTGCGGTAGAAGAGGGTTACTAGAGGGCGCTAGAGATGGTAAGAACTGGAGTATGTTCGTATCTTGCGCTCTGCCCGGATGCGAAATATTGACGGCGCCGTAGGGGAAGTTTTGTGACTATAGTGGGGATTTCCACGTGCTTTGAAAAGGGGTGTGGCATGTCGAATTTAAACTGAACCACCACGCCCTCGACACCCACGTGTCGTCACCTGCTGACGTAGTTTCAACCACGTAAATTCATTGATGAAATATATGTATAGTATTAGAGAGGGTAGTAGAGAGAGAATCAAAATTACAGTGTATTTAGGGGTAAACCTGGGACGAAGTAAAATTTTGTACAATAGCATTGCAAAAAAGAGAAATTTTAGGTACTTAATACTTTTTACTACACTGGGTAGTAAAATTTTGAGTTTTGCCAAATATACTAAAAATGTTGTAATTTATAATCAGGTGAGTTTGAAAGAAGCTATAACCAACCGGTAACCTATGTATCGCCAGTCGCATTTTTTGCCCTGTAGAGCCATATTTTTTTACGTTCGTGTTGCAAAGCGAAAAAGAAATTGCTACCTAGAGTTCACTGTAAATTTTCAGTGGATTCATGTAAATTTTATCAGTCCTTGTGATACGTGGTCGGTTACTTTCGGGAAACTTCGGTTTGCAGGGACGCGCACGAGTCGTAAGAGTCAGAAGTCTTGCCCAACCAGAAATTATGACGTCTACTCATTGTTAGTATTATGGCCTATTGATAGGACGTAGGATGTAGGTATTATTGTGTAGGTAAAAACTGCTATGCTGTCTTAGTGTTACTAGGTTTATAGGTAATTTTTTGCGCAGATTCCAAGACAATATGTACTGGAAAATTCTTTCCGTATATATCTTTATATTTTACAAACAGATTTAATAAATCTTACTGATTTTACGTGATTTTATTGCTTGTATTAAGAAACTGTAGATAATATATCTTAATTGACTGAACAAATTGATTTAGTGGGGGGTGTAATGTTACAGTTTCTTTTAAAACGGTAATCTCTTTATGCTTTAGAGTATAAAAGAGTCTTCTAAATTTTAAAATGAGATTCTTGTCCAATAGTAAACAATTGTTTCATATAGAGCTATACATGTAGATATAATTAATAAATACTAGCATTTGTTATTGCTTATGCTATTGATATCGAATAAAAATTGCTCCTTTACTAATTCTAGATTATTTATATGCACCGGCTCATATACTACGTCCTTGCAAACGTAATAGATAAAATACGCTTGGTAAAAAATTTATCAGTAGTAAGACTAGCGTTAATTTGTTTCTTGAGAAAGAATTAAGCAATGTATTGAATATATTCTTAGTAAATATTTGCCTATATCAATGACGATACCATACAACTTGTCATGGTTACGACACGCTAATAATTAAAATAATTTTAAGTGTAAATAAGCAGTTCTTCATTGTGCTCATTATTTTAAACTTCTGACTTTACGCCTGCCTGGTTTCATATGTACATTTCAAATGTACAGATCATGGAGGCTAACAGATATGGTACAGATGTTTAACTAAAGTATGTTTTGCCCTTATACCCGGAAATATATATATATATATATATATATATATGTCTTGTACTCATTTCCACACAAGAAATTGTATGTAGAATAATAAAAAAAATGTAAACTGTTAGTCAGTTAATGTGGTTGAGCACGTTGCTTATTCTGTACTGAAACTTTTACAGATGGCGTGACGATTTGCAGTCAGTAGTTTGCGTGGCTGTTCTGTAAGACGTGTATAGTCGCGGATTCGTGTAAGTTTATAGAGTGTTCCGACGGTAATTAAACTGTGAAAAAGTAATACCGGTATAAGAATGTTGTGGCCAGAGGAGAGCTGAAAGATGGCGAAAATCGTCAAGGCCTCGGAATCGGTCGGGACGATACTATCCTGCGAATACTGTGCTAACCTCTCCTTTAAACATATTCAAGACTTCGTAAGGTGGGTCAGGCTGTTCACTCTCTGTCTACTACTTGAACTTATGATTTTATGCCTTTCCACGTCTTTAATTATCTACCGCTGAAAAATGATAAAAGTTCAAGGTCGTAGCTATCTTAAGAATCATGAGTCCATCATTTGCCTTCAAGGCTCCTAAAATACTTTTCAACTTTTTTGGAAGAGTGTCTGCTCCATTTGACAGATTTCCCTTTATGTCATCGGTTTCCTTGTATACTGTGTTTTCTCTTGAAATTATAGACGTCAGTGGCCATTTCCATGGTTTTTCTTCATTGTTACACTTATAGTGCAGTGCTTGATCTTGTTTTTGGTTTTATAGAATGAAAGTTGATGAATATATTAAGAATTGTATATTGATATGGATTTGAAAAAAAAAAAATGTTTTTAGGCATTTGAGGGATCAGCATTGTTCTAGAGAAGGTGGCTCCTTTGTATGCCGTTATGGTTACAATGGAGTTTGCTCCAGCCTTCCTGTGGAAGGTGTTTCGGACAAAGATTATATAGCACATGCTACTAAACACGCAACAATGCAACAACAAAGGAAGAGCAATGGTATATCATTTGAGCCTTCATCATCATGGACAGTTTATTCTGCTGTGCAGAATTTACCAGCAGTACTAAATGATCCTACAAGGGGCAAACAGAGTAATTTCTTTACAAAGACATGGGGTGATGCGTTTGTTGAAAAGGTCGATATTCCAAAGAGTCCTTATCTGCCAGAAATTACTATGCGGCACTTTGAAACATATGTGAAGAAAATAGCACGGGTAGGTTTAAAAATATATTTTAAAAATTATATAATTCATTTCATATGAACAAATTTTTTATTTGAAAAAGTAATGTAGAAACAGTATTCTTGGATAAAATCAGCATATTCCTACAGAAAATTTATTAACGTTTATTGTATATTTTAATTTTACAGAGGTATCGAAAGCATGCTCGTATGAACTCAAATCCAAACAGACCAACATCGCCAAACGAGTTGCTGCAAAACTTTCCAAACTTAAGGAAAGTGAAAATGCTTGGTAATAATTCATGCTTACTTATAGTTTTATACTGTGCATTCTTCTCAACTGACCTTTTTCCTATTTCTCCTCTGACTAATGAAAGTTTATGTGTTCGACAGAGCACTCGCAGTTTGATTTAGCCAGTATTCCAAAGATATTCCTAAGTCCAAGTTTGGATCTTTCTCGACGTGATGATTTTGATGCAGTTTTCCCATTTGCTAAGGAAGGTTTACTGGATGAGGGTGGCAACGTTGTTACTTCTGCAAAACTCATGCAAGAAAAAGTATGAAGTACACTATGTAATTTATAGACTGCTATCTTTATTATCGTTAATTCGTATGAAGCTGATTTTGCGCATTCAATCCAATTTTCTTATCGGTAATTCATTAACAAACATTGAAATTTCACTCCATTAAGTGTTAATTTAATTTTCGTCAAAAATGATTCTCTCCAAACAGCTTAGTCATTATTTGGACATCGTGGAAGTGAGAATAGCAGAACAAGTAGCATCCAAATCGCAGGCATTTTTTCATGCCATGACCTCACACGATGCTCTTATGGAACAACTTACCCAAACGATAACGGTATTAAAAGCACTCAGGGAAAATATTCATCAAATTGATAAAAGTTTGGTAAAAGATTCCTTAGAGATTATACGGTGGGTACAACTGTCTTTGTTATGAATAAAGTATTTCGATCGGTCCGTTTTAACATTATCTAATCTTTTATGACAGTTTGGAACGAGCCAGATGTAATCACTTAATAGTACAAGAAAAATTAAAATTGATGGCCACGGTGCACCAGAGTCAACCGATGATACAATTATTATTATCCACGCCTGATTACGTGGCAGCTCTCGATCTTATTTCCACAACACAAGAAATTTTACTTCAAGAATTGAACGGAATTCATAGTTTTCGGTAAATTTTTTACAGTCGTATTTAATAAATGTAACTCATTCGTATTTTTTTTTATTCAGGCATCTGAGTCCCCAATTGAAAGAAATGGAAAGGCTGGTCGACAAGATGCTCTCCACAGAATTCGAACGATACGCAACGGCAGATCTAAATAGGCCATTGGGTGGAGAAAGTATTGTTTTAGACGGGGTAACGTTATACTATCTAAATATATTGGTGTTGGTTTCATTCTGCTTCTTTATTAATTGTAAGGTTAATTATTGTTGCCGCATTCGGTACAGTACGACTTGTGCATAAATGAATTTATGATATTGATAATAAAACTTGGAACAATATCTCATATTCTACCATGTACATAGAAATATATGTAATTATGAAAAATTCAATGTTTTGTATGTATGTCTGAAAAAACAGGATAAACTCGTTTCGATAATATCCGGTCTTCTGCGCCAAAAGCATTTCCTCTTCGTGGACACTTACAAGGAAGAAGCTATAACAACTGTAAGAGCTGTTACGAAGCAACGTGTGATAGAGGCTTTAACAGCAAGTGATTGCTGCAGCGATCAACAAGCCGCTGCACTCGAAGTTGGAGGTCTTTCCCTGGCGGAAAGATTAACTTTATTACATAATTCTATTCAATCTCTTACGTCTCTTCTGCACCGTGTAAAAGTATGCATTTCAAAGTATTCTATCAAAATTATAAAATAGTTAATATATATTTTCAATAAGAGTGAACAAAATATTTTAGGCAGTTCACGATGTGATGCTAGACACTGCCGATATGTCAGCTGGCCGACTGCCGGATGGATCTGTTGATAATTCTTTGACGGATTGTTTACTATCCGATGATGAATATGCTAAAATAAAATCCAAACTATCGGAAATGTTAATTTCTGTTTGCGATTACTGCCATGAACGTTTGGGACAGTTATTATCCGCCAATGCCAATGAGAAAGAGAAAATACAGATCGAAAGGGATAAATCTGCAAATGATACTGTAGCCAATAAACAAGCTGAATCTGATAGTCAAGTAAGGAGTGATAAAGGATCCTGGTTGAGCGAAAGAGCTACCACTGCCCAAGTATGTCAGCTGGCTAGTATGGTAGAAGGATTTACAGAAACTTGTGAGAAATTATGTGGTAGACAGTGTTCAGCATTGCGATCAGCGTTCAAAGTAGGTATTTTGTTAAGTTATCCTTCTTAGATTCTTCAAGTAACCATGCATTATTTTATTTAGGCACAAGCAACTAAGTTTGTACAGCGTTTCCATGCTGAACGTAAAGTCAAGCTGGATTTATTATTAGATTCTGAGCGATGGCGACAAGCAGACGTACCATCCGAGTTTCAGTCACTCGTGACCTATGTCTTTAAGAATAAATGTTTTCCCCCTGAACTTTATTGGCGAGAAGGTGTAGAGAAACAAGAGAATATTTCTAATTTCATATTAATAGGCGAGGAAAAATACGCAGTTGTAGGAACCGCCTTAATGCTTACACAAATGATTCACGAATATTGCAGGTACGACACAATAAATATTGACTAGTATTATTAACCAGCAGTGTATCACTTTTTTGTCTATCTTTATTTACAGAGCTGGAAGTGAATTAACAGCATTGTCTGGTACCATCGGTCGACAGTTAGCAGAACTTTTATGTCGTTATAATTCTAATTGTTATTCGCTCGTGCTAGGTGCACGTGCAATGCAAGTTGCTGGATTAAAAACAATCACTAGTACAATTCTTGTATTAGCCAGTCGTAGTTTGCAATTAATTCTCTGGTTAATGCCTTACGTTAAAAACCACTTTCAAGGTGAGTCGAATATTGAAATCTAGTCCAAGGTACACATATAAGAACAGTAGATTTTCATTCGATCCATAAATTCTAATACGTTTCACATATTAAAAAACAACGTCAGATCTCGCCGAGAAAAACAGCAGTCGCAGCGTAGCTGGAGCAAGTGGAATAAGTGGCGGCATTTCTTCATTGGATAGTGTTGAGCGGAATATTTGTTCTCACGTGAGAGAAATCGAAGGGAAGGTTTTGAATATTGTAGGAAATCTGTTGGGTGGTCAACTAGCTCAATGGACAGCGCGACCACCTGTCCCATCACAACCCTTCAGAAATATTTCCAAGTAAATAATTATTTCGTCCAGCAATATTTATATAGCAATGTTTCTACATTCTTTTTATTCATCAGACACTTGGTGAAGCTTCATGAGGCAGTTTCTGGAATCCTTCCACCAATACAAGTCCAGACGCTTTATCGAACCGTGAATGCTTCCTTCAAGGAGAAGCTGAGAGAACAGTTAGTCAAGATGAATATAGTAAATAATGGTGGTCCACAGCATGGTGTAGTTACATCAGAACTGACATTCTATCTCGAAGCTTTAAAAGGTCTGAGGATTCTACCAGCCGAGGAGTTAAATGATGATTGGATGAATGATATATGGACCAGATAACATGCAGAGCGCGTGATATACTGCATTCTAGAAGCAATGCAGTACTACAGGAAAAGGTGACTACTAATCAGTTTAGTCCTATTCCTCATTTCTAGTTCAGTATATCTCTACCTGCGTTTCCTTAAGCGCAGTGCGTCTAGGTCAGCACGTCGACCGGATATTCCGTCACGATGCGTATTCCTGCGTCTCGCAGTAACTCAACTCGTGTGCAGTCTTTAATGGCAGGTATACGAGATACGATAAAAAAAGAAAATTGAAAAAAAAAAGCCAGTTTGATAACAATTTGAAAGATATAGCCGGTAAGAGTTCAGACTACAAAGGAGTTAAATGAATTCCTGGTGCCTAGTGTAATAGATAATTAGAAAAACGAACGAGCAAGAAGCCATTTAAAAAATTGCCAAATTTCGCAAGTGCGCTGTCCTGTGCTTTGTTCGCGGTGCTGCATAGCAGTTTTGTCTCGACGTAGACATCACAGATATTGGCGTCGATAAATATATGTATTATTATATTGCTCCAGCATATGGCATCGCAGACTGACATAGAATTGTTACAAGTTATTCAAAAGACGTGCATGCCGTAGGAGGACCAACAATTTAAATAGCAAATTTAAAGCTTCATTTACGTGGTATTCATTTAACCAACAGGCTCGCATCTCTGCGACTAAAATTTGATTAACTTATCCTATAAAATTTTGATATACAAGTCAAGCGTACCTAAATAATTACGTGATTTATGTACTACGTATAAGTGTGATTTCATTTCGTTTCTTGGATGTACGTTGTTTTATAACGTAATTTCGTGGTTGTGTATGAGCTACGTTATGTACACATCATATGATTCTATTAATAGTTTTCGATACTTTAAGGGGATCGACTGATCACTGCCATGTGGCACGGATCACTATCCAATCTGTAATACGCGCAGATAAGATTCTGATAATCTGATATTCCGTTATCGCTAGCATGGAAGTAATTGCCATTTTCGTGATATTTCGATTATCGAGAATGACATTGCTTTTCTCTGGTAATAATTTGACTGTATGGAACATACACGCGCGTATGTGTATGTATGTATACCTTTATAAATATTTTATAATACGTTAGAAGATACGAAGCTTGAGGAAATTAATTCACTTGCAATAATCTATTTGTTTTTTATCAAAATCAATATAAATTCTCGAAATGATTCACCTTATGTACCTTCTGTATCCGATCACTTGTTCATATTATTTTTTTAATTTACTGTGCCTGCCACTGCATCCACCGCAGACATCCTAAGGATGTCCAATTAATTTGTGAACTACCTAGAAATACTTCCACGGCGGCTGTGTTGTGTCGCTACGTTGTATATCATTGTGAGGCTGGAAAATCGTGTCTCCAACAGCTTTCCGTGAATGAATTAAAAATTTAAATATTGTTTTAATTAATTAGGGTAGATCTATCATTTTTAGTCACCTTGATACCGTACGTAGTCATCCAATTTATTCATTTGTGGTCCTATTCATTACGTATAATGAAGGCGATAGCCACAAATGAAACAAAAATGCTTTAATCAGCAGAAATCAATCTTGATACAATCAAATATTAAAAAGTTTCCTTTAGGATTTCTTTTAGGGATACCTTCAATTAATACTTTTGTAAGTAATTGGAAAACCTACTAGATTAATACTACCAGAAATGAGTCAAGTATGGCCAAAAAGGCTACAGTGGCCACAAACGGTACATCTACCCTATGCAGAGTATTGTTCAGTCAGGTGTGAAATTGTTTGAGCAATTCCCATCTGGCATGGGAAGAAGGAAGTTACGAATCTTGTAAATGGCAAGCGTTATATGATCGGCGCAGATAGTAATTAGCTGATTTGTATATTTAATGGTTGCGTAACAACATCCATAGCGACTACCGATCATTGAATGAGTAGAATATCAAGCATTCCGTTATTATCATCGTCTAGTCCGCGTTGTACATAACCGATAAGGCACTAATTTTATTCGATTATACATATTATAATATTCGATAAGATGGCGTCGCGACATATGGTCCAACAGAGCGAATTATACAAAGCTTTTAAATGGTTCCTTTTATGGACCCTAGACGAAATATATCGTAACGAGACTGCCTCAAGTCTAATTTTCATTGAAGGTCTCCTTTAACGGAGATCTCTTTCAAGACTGGGAATTCTTCGTTGGATTGGCCTCCATGCGAAATCGAAATTTATGTAGAATTTCAAGCGTTTAGTTGTAATATATTGTATCTTATATTGTAATAAGCCATATAAAGAATTGAATCATCGTATATAATTATTATTATATTTACTTAATATCCAACGACTTTTAATCCGGTTATAGGAATATATCTAGTATGTTGTTTTGTTTCAAATATAAAATAATTAATGTTTATTTATTCGAACATAACTCCCACTCCCCTGTGAATGCTACTTTTGTTTGTCGTAACTGTTGCCATAGAGACGATATAGTAAACAGAAACGTATTGCGTTCGTTTCAACCGTGGATACAGATAGCAGGTTTTTTGATTCTATATACTGTATGTAGAGTCAAAAAATTATTTTTATTGTTACAATGAGTTTGGAAAACATGTGAGTAATTACAGATTGTAATTTATTCTGTGTCATACCGTTTAATCATAGTATGATAAGTAGATGTTTGATAGTAATCAATATTTTTGTGTTTCTTGACATAACGACTATTTTTAATTGACCAAGATCGAGTTCATAATTTTTACGATGTTTTTATACAAAAATGCCATAAGTTTTGCTTTTACTAGATTTGTGTCTCTAGTTCTAAGTACTCTTTTGAAAATGTTTTTTATCTAGAGATGAAAGTATGAGAAAAATGGCCTTACGTCTCGCGTTAGAGGACGAAGAGAAACGTAAAACGAATCCTAATGAAACTCACGAACGTTCACTTATCATCATAGGCAGTAAATCCGTGGTAAGTCATCAACGCATACAGTGCATAATGACTGAAGAATCGTCGACTTAAACTAACAGTAAATGATTCAGCGCGAATCATTGACATTTTAGTATTTATAAATAATAGAAATATATTTTAGGGTAAAACAACGATGGTCTATCGATTTTTGGAAAAGGATGAGACACCAAAGCCTACAATTGCGATGGATTACTCGTTTGGACGAAAAGCCGGTAAAAGTTTAGTAAGCATGCAGATGATGACAGTAAAAATTAAGTCCAAGCGTTATTCGTTGTTCACTGTGTACTTTCCATTTGATATTACGTACGCTGAACTTTTCGTAAACTTTACCAGGTGAAAGATGTCGTCCACGTTTGGGAAATAGGCCATTTAACCTCATCCTTGGTATCTGCAGCAATGTTAGGATCAGCACTCACGCATTCTCCTCACCACGTTACTCTGATAATAATGTTGGATTTATCAACACCCCAATCGCTCTGGTCTACGCTTGACGAAAGTCTAACAGTGGCACGAAGTGCCATGAAAATGAGTTATGATTCAAGAATTGTCGAGGAGATGAAAAATGCAAGAGTGAGGGAAAGGAAAAAAGAGACGGAAACGGAAGTTGATCCCTTTCCGATGCGATTATGTATTCTAGGTGGAAAATATGATAAATTTAAAGTAATTTCAAACAATGATATAGTGCAAGTGATATTTGGTATGAAAAAGGTCATCGGATTAACTTTTATAGGAATTTGATATGGAGAGGAAACAATTGGTTGGTAGAACATTGAGAGCTGTAGCTCATTGCTTAGGTGCGAGCCTTCAGTATCATTCATCCAGAGACACTGTGTTAATCAGGAGAACTAAGGATCTCTTGGCTCAATATGGATTTGGTACGCAGCCAAAGTGAGTCTAGTAATTAAAGTATCATTTTGAATTAAAGGAAATACGAAGGAGTGGATTTTATTATTTTAGCAAAGGAGTGTGTCTAGATTATGAAAAACCACTTGTAGTACCAACTGGGGCCGATTCTTTTTCTTCGATAAACTTTAAATTACCACACGGGAGACCAGCCGCCATCATCGATACTATAAAACAGTCTTACGTTGGTAGTATACCTCAGGCTATCAAAACGGAGGAATTAAACCTTGAGGATCCTGCTAATGACCCAAATTTTCAAGAGCCAATTATCGATAGGTTGAGATCACAAAGAGAAGAGGTACTCGTTCTTAATAGTATATGGATTTTTCATAAAATTTACTAACAGCTGTGATAGGCAGTTTAACGGAAATTATCATTTTTCAGGAAATCAGTATTCCTCTGCAGGATATGTTAGAAGGTCACACGCCGAAGATTGCAATTCCAGAACCTCTTTAAAAAAACACACCTCTCTGTGTAAAGGAAAAATAAAAAAATCCAATACAGATCACAGATCAATATTCGTCTCACTGAATAATTTGCGAGTTCCTGACCAGCATTCATCAATAGACAGTTACGTGCTTTAAATACGTATATGAATCAGTGACAATAAAATTAAATGACAAGCTCCAAAAGAAGCCGATTGTCGTGCACATAATCACTAAAGCAATCAACATGATCGCGCGATTATCTTAAATAAATTTTTTGTCAACGATGTGAAATTTACAAAAAATAAAATGAGAAAAAACTACCATATACAGTATTCGATAGCTCTACGTCTTTTATCCTATGGAATTCTGAAGCAGCTATAATATTTCTACCACACGTAAAAAGAAACCCGTCTGTCAGCAAACATTATACAGAAAAGTCTCAAATGATGATTAACTATACTTTTTCTTTCTACTTTTCTTACTTTTCAAATACCTCTCACCAATTCACCGCTATTGTGCAATGTCCTATCCATAGAACAGCTACACCAGTGGGCATGCGTAGACGTGAATATTGTTCTCGGTGACGTACAGGTCGGCTGATAAGACAGTCAGTATACACTGACGCGTGCGCGAGGCAGGTTTACGCGCATGCGTTCTCGTCGCTCTCGATACGCGGAGAACGTTTACGAAAACGGGGTCCAGCCGGGGCAGCCAGTGAAAATGCCGCTGTGAGCACGTCACCGTGCTTCTCCGGTTTAGAGTTGGTGTTCGCGTAGTGACGGATATTTTCGCGAGTTACAAACCAGTGCGTTGGTTCGTCGCCATTTAGCACGAGGAAGTGGTGATCTTCGGCCTACGACTAGAAGAAAAAGCTGTCAAGCATCGTCGGCAATCTCGAGTACCTACCAGGTAAATCTGACTTAAAGCTGAACGTGGTAAACGGACACGGTGGACCGGCTTTGCTCATATATTTTTGTCGTACAGTGACCTTGATCTTTCTCTGAGAAAAAATATCTACTGTATCACTAGTAATACTTTTTTGCGCGACCTACTTTACTAGGGCACCTAGCGTTCTTCCAAGTATCGATTCCTGGCCAGGACGCTTCCTCGTGAATGACTGAACGGTCACTTGGGCGTTACGATTCCTGTCAATGCGGTCTCTGCTATGTTAAATACAAGATTGACGTATCGACTCGAAGTCGCATCATGATTGTTTTCGATATGAAAAAGAAAATGGCGATGTATCTAAACATGTCATATGGTTTTGTACAAATAAAACTATTCGTCAGACAGTGACAGGCAGACACGTGCTTTCCACTATATTATTCACGGAGCACTATCATTCGACACTATGCACGCTATCAATAGTAAGCATAGTCGCTATCAGTACGCGATAATAGACTCAGGAATTACCTCACTAAATAAAATATATTATTGTATTCTACAATGGTATGTGCAGTATAGAATTGATACAATTTAACGATTCATACCTGTAAATCGTCACGGTTTAGTGACAGGGACAGATTCGTCACGGTCACGTGATCTCGTCTCATGTCGGTATCACCGACACGCGTCAAATCCCGCTGGTATGCTTTTTTAAAATGCAATGGAAATACATATTATTGCGAGCCTTTGTGGAATATTCTAAGGCATTCATTCACTACTTAGAGTTCATTAATTAAAATCCTTTTAAATTCACTTCGGCACATCTCGTAATCACTGAACTCGATATGCATTTTTAAACTTGCCAGTTTTTAGCCCATCTATTTTCTTAATTAAAAGCCAATTCCGTTCTGGTAAACAGTGTACGCGCGCGTGATTTATTTATTGTTACCTCGATAGCAAAATAGAACATTCACTCTTAAATATGCCAATCTGGAAATGACTCTTATTGTTAGGCTATCATCATTTATTTACGTATAGACGAATTACGTGTACCTTAGATTATACTATCGTGCGCAGCCTAGAGTTATCGAGTGGGACGATCATTACGTTTAGTTCGACGTTCTTACCAACCTGTTCGTGCTATTCAGCGAACCAAGACTTTTTTTTCAATTCTTTCGCACACGAACCCACGGCCTTGATCCTTAGGCCATTATTTGACTGCATATAATAACCAGGTAGACTATACATATATGATCTCCCGTCAAGATCGTCATTCATATTTAACATGTCATTTATGTATCGAATATTTCATCTTTGAATATTATTTCCGTCATATCCAAAGACCAGAACCAGAACGCGTTGCGTGTACAGGGACTTTGAAATAATCCGAGGTCGTAATGGTGTTATACCCTTGTACCTGGCAGGGCCAGGCTGGCAAGTCTGACGGCAATGCGGTATTCGAGGATATGGATCCACTCTCGATCTTCCCACTTTTACTGTATTTACCCACTCAAAGCACAATTACACATTGAGATTATAAATATGTATGGTGTCATTCATCAGATAATATCCATTTTTTTGTGTATTGAAGTCTGCTAAAATTTCTAACCTATTCTTGAACTAGTGATTAGAAACTGTGTTATCACTTGCTAAAGTGTTATTTTATTACCGTGAAGAATAAGCTGTCAACTCACAGAGTCCAATGATATCTACCTATTACAACGGCTACCTCGTAGTTACTCCAGGTAGGCAAGTTGAACGCCTACGTTACAACGCAAGGAAATACGTTAAGTCGTGTGTGCATAGTTCCATAGCGGAGAAAGGAACTGTTGGTATGGAGGATTGCGAAAGACCGAAGGTTTCGTGTCTGACCGAAGATGGTAGTGAGGAAGCCTAGACGAGAGCGTGACGAAGATCCTTCTCCTGGAACGAAATTCTCTTCGTTAAAAAGTCTCACGTGTGCGTGCTTTATATATACAGGGTGGGGCGAAAATCATGGTGTAACCGAGAAGACGGTGATTCCTCATTGAAAAGTACATCGAAATAGATTTATACATCGAAATAGATCAAAATACATTTTTTCTCTACGAGACTGCATTTTTACGATCGAATTTCAAAATTCGTCAGGTACACGTGCACTCGACTTATCCTCGACTTAGGATGCTTTAAGGTTATGCTCAAAACAGTTGATGCCTCTCTGATTCGACGAGCACAATTTTGTGTGTAGAAACGAGATCGACATTTTCAACAAGACGTAAATTAATAAAAACCAGTAAACCACCTTAAGTCGTAACATTGTGTACAAATTTGAAAGAGAACAGTGCCTCTCGCGAGATCCTGTGACTCGAGCATTAGATCATTTTCTTAAAAACGAATTCTATTTACTTTTCCGTGAGAAATCACCGCCTTCTCAGTCGTACCATGATTTCCGTCCCACCCTGTATAGTCGGCTCGTGCCCATACGTTTAGTATGCGTACGTAGGTTTGCATTGTATAATATATCAAATACGTATGCACATTCTATAGACAAGTAGGACTTCTGGCGAATTCTCAAAACGTGATCGTTGCGTATGAAAACTAGCTTCGCGCACGTCCGCCGGCACGTGACAGCCGATTTAATTATGTTCCGTAACGAAGCTACATCTCGTTCTTATTTTTCATCTCTTTTCTCTTCCATTTTCATTCGACCCTTTTCTCTGTTCCACCCTCGTAGAAGGCGCCCATTGTCACGGCACGGACGCGAAGCAGTGGACTACGCTTAACGAAACACCTCGTTAAGGCCTGGTGCACACGCTCCTCTGTATACTATGAGAAATAAGAGATATCCGGTGCGACTGTTTTACACTCTATGGGATCAATTACGAACTTTGGATTTGGATGGTTTTTATTTATTTCTTAAATACGGTGATTCTGTTTATAGGGATGTCCAGTAATGTGTATTTATATATCGTTGACTTTCGTATTGACCCATTGCCGTGTCATTATTGACGTACTGAGTTAGCGATAATTTATTTTAATCTTTTACAGTTCTCAGGATACATTCAATAATCATAGAGCAATGTTCCGTCGATTGTTAAGCATGAATTTGAATTTGACTTATTTTCTTTATAACATACTGTTTTTATTCGTAAGAATATCAGCTACCAATGTGTACATATCATTAGGTGCATCAGGTTATGGACATATTTTTAGTGGCTCGGGTTAACGTTGAATTATTTTAGTTATTTACCGTGTCCAACGCAAGAGTCAATGATCATAGGGCAATGTTCGCTTACGCTCCCCCCGTCAGGGGTTTCCCTTTGTCGACTCTTTATCATTGAGCGAACAATGAATTCCCAAAGTTTTTATTCTCACGTTTTTTTAAGGACCATCTATTGGGGGGGGGGGGGGGGGGGGGGGTGGGGTGTGTTGGCGCGGGCCCGCGGAAAATCCATTGAGCTGCTGGCCCA
>JARQSW010000246.1:130683-146354 GCA_030142375.1 Calameuta pallipes
GTCGAAAACAATTCATTTAAAAAAGGAAACGTGCCGAGTTTTCTGGAGTGTCTCATTACTTTCATGCCAACCCAATAATTCTATTCGACCTGCCGTAGGCTGTAGGTAAGGAAAACTCCGTAGAAATAATTGCCAATGATTTTCCTTGGGACGACAGCATTTAAACGGCTGTAAATTTTACGTTCAACTGCTTCGCGACAGTGGTAATTTTACATCATTGCCATTAAATGGTACCTTTTGTATTTTAGTAAAAATCTATTTATTGCTACCCAATTTAAATATTAATAAAGTGCAAATGACACCTTCCATTAATGGTATTCCGGAGTCCTTCTATTTGAACGTGAATCTCTCTTGCCTTTTGCAATCTGTCGCTACGATGAAAACTCTGGGCAGCTCGAAACTTAAATATTTGCAAAAGCAACAAATTGCTTGAAGCGATCAGAAATTGCTACGGTGAATTTCTGTGCTTTTTGGAAAGTGGGGAACGTTGTGCCCAACGTCAGCAAACGAAATTAAACTCGTCGTAAGCTACGTGCATCGAACGTCGAAGATCCGTCTAGTCTACGTACGTAATCGAGTAGAAACTATCGATAAGTTTATAGCGAAGTACAAGACGGAGTACAGGGAGGGAAATCTGTAAGAAAAAGAAAAAAATGGAACGAGAACTAGTTCTACAAATAGCAACCGGTCTTAAAATATAATGCAAGTCTTATAATACTTTGTTACGAGACAGCTTGGCTAGACTTGCCGAATATAGAGCAACTGTCGAAGCATATTATATTTTAATAACAGGATTGGGATTGAATTTGAATCAAATTCTTTAGTAGCTATGATCAAATGTCATGATCGTTCTCGAAATGGTAACGTGACTTAAAGCACACGCGGATAATGAGTATCAGGCTCAAAATAGAATAGTCATATACATACGTAGGGCTCATATCTCTACAATAGTTTAACATTGAAACTAACAATAAAGAATGTTGGAGGTACTTTAATATTGAAACCTGTAAGCGGTATATATATGTATATATATACATTTGAAATAGGGAAATCCCCTAGCTATAAGAATGAGCATTTCTGGCACCTAATCGGCAATTCTGTTTATTCCGTCCTACTTTATTCTCCAACCCCTGATGCGTAGTACTAGGGAGGTTTGTATAGGGTCACTGTTGAACTAGGTCATTGAATGGATCATCCCGTACATAATGGCAGTAAAAAGCATTCATACGCCATTGAGGAATTTCATGTATTGCATGTTTTTTCTACGTGCACTTTTCTCTCTGGCACGTAGTGAACGGAACTACGAGGAACCAAATTAATCGGATCGAAGGATGTTTCGAGTTGAAATTATCAGGAGTTAAAGAGCCATATGCAATACGATCATGCAGGGCGTTATATTCATACTGGATAAACAAGCCGATTAATGCTTGACTCATGTATCTATAGACCGGATGAGAATGCGTGTGGTGGCCATGGTCAAAATTAATTCACAGCTTCCGTAATGGCCCTCCTTATTTTCGATCAGCTTCAAAGCCTTCAATTTGATGAGTAAGTATCGTTATTGGACAGTTACGAAATTCTTGTGGTTTGATAAGCCTGTAACGTGTATTCCTAATTTGTGCTCTGTATTTGATTTCTGTATTCGTTACAGTTTTTCCTATCGGCACAATCGGACAAAGATTTGCCTGAAGCAAACTGCTCAGAATGTAGCAGTCAAGAAGAAAAAAATGTATGTTTCCAATGAATTTTTATTTCAATCAATTGTGATACAGTTGATTCGATGAATCTTGCGTTGTTATCTTTACTACACTGTATGGTTATGATAAACCTCATCCGATCGAGTTCATTCCACTGCAGTATTTTGTAAACCAAGTAAATAACAGGAGGAACAACACTTGTCGTCTATCTGAAGCTAAACTGTACGAACGGACAGGAATTGCATATACCTTGAATTGGTCGCAAAATGTGTATCATTATTTTTTAAATCAATCATAGGCCGTTCTAATACAAACTAAGTACATTGCTCGTCACTTGCAACCGCGAATTTTTATTGAATCAATTTAATTTCTTTTCATTTTGCCATACTATTTTCTTATTGTTAGTGCCATATCGCGTTAAGGTAATGTTAAGGACTAGTATCAAAATGAGACTGTATCTTCAGTGCGATCAAAAAATTCCCATTTTCTATGAGCGATTTCATGCACTACGTGAACGTAATGGCGATATAGGCCAGTTAAGGCAGAATGAGTTACTGTTTCTTTTTTTAAAATTACTAAGGAAATGACGTCAATCGATATACGATATTACGGGGGTGTACCTAATTGTAGCTTCGAAATTGCCTTCCATCTTCCCTCGTTATTGTCTGTCCTTTTTGCCTTTATTTTTATCTTCCCTTTAACTAAACTGCTATAGGAGTTCCTGACTATCGCATGGGGTCGTCGAAAGACGATTTTGCCTAGTTGGGAAAATTACCCAGTCGCGCTAGACGCTTGGTCGAGCGAGCTCTAATGCGTTGTCGTCATAGCGTGGGGCGCTTTGTGTTTCTATACTGATTGTGAGAATGACAAGTTTGTCGGTCCAATGGAGACTTGAAGGTACTATAGAAATGTTTGTGCGAAATGCTCGGCAGCAAAATACTCGACTGTAGGATGATCATTTCGTGTGATAATAAAATATATATACACATACACAGTATAACAAGACCGATCATTAATTAGCACCTATTTATATTTCAGATTCGATAACGATACGCAGCTTGTAGCACGCACAAAGGTCAGGAGCTTTTTCTTTTATTTCTTACATGAATTCAAGTAATTGATCAACCACTTAAGTGCTGCGGAGCGATAACGTTCGTCGCGTTATCTTATCACATTGCCAACTGATTTGTGACTTTCTATTCTCTCCCTTCTCTTTATCTCCTTGTATTTTCACGTAATATCAAAATATTCTGTAATAATACTAAGTAGATACTAGTTTTTGTAACAAATGCTCAAAGAAAAGACCGTCTGGCCTTTTTTTTACATGAGATCGCACTGTTAACTTGCGCGAAAAATATTTTTTTATAGGTTTTCCCTTCCTTGAAAATATCTTAGGTGACTATCACGTCACTATCTTAAATTAGTAGGTAACTTTATGGTTATTTTTCCAAAAAATAGTATTTTAAGGTGCCTTTTAGTCACGCGTTACGGGATATTCTTTGACCACTTCTTACGAAAATAAGCTTTCTCGTCTTCTGCAATTTTTGTTTTTGAATATCCTTATAAATTTTGAAATTTGCCATCAATTATGTATCGCGTAATTGTTGATGACGACGAAGCAGGTAATTTGCATCGTCTCGTCGGTGTAATAAAAAATAATAGCACACGTCGATATTTGATAATATTATCGTATGAAAAACAACATGATATTATTTCTCATACGCTTCATCGTTTTTCCTTGTCTTTTTTTAGATTTTCATTTATTTTAATGACGCAATTTCTGACGAGCTCCTGCTTTTCGTATCTACGTACACCTGCTCGCGAATTGCACGTAATACGCTACGTATTGATCCGTCGAGGTACAGGTAGTGGTGGTTACGGATGCTGCGAATCGACGACGAGGGAGTGAACGGGAGAAAAGGGGGTCGACGCGCCACTCCCTTTTGACTCTTTCTTATTTTTCTTTAGTATCCTTTAAATCTTTTTTCGCGCGTGGCTCTATACGCTATGCCTTCTCGCAGCCGATATATATTTGCTTGTTATTGGAAATATCGAGTGAGACATACGAAAGTTTTAAAATTAGACACATATGTCTAGGAATGCGAATTCACGCTGGGCAAATATTTCATCAAACGCGCGAATTCGAATAAAAAATTGGCAAAAATGTCTTTCTCGTATTACGAAATTGTATATGCACACCGTTTCTCTACCCTAACCATTTCTATATAAACGATGAGGTTTCCACGCACGGATAGGTAGGTAAGTAAATTCAATTTCGTTGAAATAACGAAATAATCAATTGACGCGTAAGGACGATAATTGGCATTGATTTAATTTCGCGATTAGGGGAAATAGTTTTTTGTTTTAATTTTTAAACCGATCTATCAGCAATGACTTTTCTTTAATCTTCTTTCACTCTCTTCTTCTCTCACGATTAGCTTATCTGTGAATCTATGTCGATTCATTCTGTATAGCAATTCCTCGTAGTTGCTGACGGTGTGTTCGAGGAGAAGTATAAGGTCTTATCGTTGGTATTAATTACAGTGAATTCTGAGACCCCGACTCAAGCCCAAGGGTAGGTCATAGGTCGCGAATTACGATAATCAGAGCCGCGCCTATAAACTTTGAGTCTCGATTTATCAAAGGGTGGATAAACGCGAGAGATAAATTCAAAATGGGAACCTCAATATCATTAAATCTTGGTAATATTATTCGCTGGGTATGTCAGTTTTTTGTTGGAGCGAGAAGGCAAAAAGGATTGATTATCAGTTTTTTTTTTTCAAATTTCTCACGAAAGAATAAAATTCTTTTGGCTTAACGTCTGAATGACATTCGTCATTCGGTTCATTGGTTCTATGGTCAGAATATTTATAGAACCATCCAATATATCTCACGGATATTTTTCATACTCTTAGAAAGAAATAAGAAAGAAATATTTCAATAATTTTACAGCGAGCAATATCGTCCAGTTCAGGGAACACGCAAGAATTGAAATCGCAATGAACGAATAGTTGAAAAATAATTGACACCTTATGCGAAATAAAAATCTGTTAAACTTTTTACTAAGATCTAACATCGATACGATGTTCTGTATGTTTGTTGACTGAATGAAAAGTTTTTTCCTTTTTTTCTTTTATCTAAAAAGGAATACTGATTTTCCATGCAATCAATTTTCACGGCGACTCATATTTAAGATCTGAGCTTACAGTCGAAGTTCAAGAAACTTCTAAGAAACTAATATTACTTTGATAGCACAGTTTTACTTTGCTAAAGCACTATAAGTCTACTCTCTACATTTTATTATTCTACTAAAATAGGTAGTTCGATTTCTTGATTGAATTATTTGATTCAAAGCAAAGTCGAATGCAGCACTAAGTATTGCACGTTGAGTCAGCGCAATCGTGTAATCGGATTAAATCAATGTAATTGCGACTTTGATTTTATCAAAGGCTATTGGCCAGGACGGTTCACTCTCGTGTCACAGAAACTTATTTAGAATCATGTTAGCTAGTAAAAGCTCGTTATTCTATCATTTTGAAGTCAATTAAGTTAATCGGATAGATAATTAATGGGTTAACGAGATTGAGGAGATTTAGCTCTATTATATCATACGAGATAGAAGACACGATAAAACTTACTCCAGACTGAAAACTTTTTAATGACACTTGTTCTCAAGTACGATGCTATTTTATGAAGTAGAGATAGAGCCAGAGTTAAAACTCAATACACCGTCATTTGAAAATAAATAATTCTAACGTCAGACCCGACGTAAGGGTTGAAAAAAAATGACAAAATTCAACATTTTTTATTTCACCATAATCTCGCAAATTTGGTTATTCCCTATACTGTTGTGAATTCGTGCAAATATTATACTGACTTTATCGCTGTCCATTTTCGCATTTCAGAAGACAGACGTAATTTGTATCTATTATTGTCATATTTTTGTTTTTATAAAAGATTATTATACTAGTTCACGGGATGAAATGTTTATCAGCTTAGTGAATCCTAACAGTTATCGGAATTTCAATGCACGAATGTAATTGAACATCAAATTAACGTCGAACATTATTCAATTGTAAGAAACGTTCACGAACTCATTAATAATATTATAACTCATAATTGTAATTGTCGTTGTGCCTCATTCAGTAAAATTGACTACACTTTAGATTTCAAAGTACTTAATTCTTTTGGATAATAATGTACGTGATAAAAAATAATGTGCGATTATAACTGTTGCCGAAGAATTTATCGCTAATGCTATATTCCTATAGTTTACATTATCGTATAAACTAAATGTAGTGTTTCAATAATTGTCACAGAAACATTAGACTTCGGACATCAGTCACAATCTGACTGTCAGTGGCCTTTAGGATTTATTTATTTAAAAAATCAAACAAGACAGGATATCACAGATTTAAAATTAATATCAAAATAGCATAACATATTCTTTAATAAACGCACGAGATGTATTATCAAAATTGTTTAATATAATAATATAGACAGCACCAGCGCATTTCGAAGCACGAATTTAATATAGATACGTCCCAGTTATTCTTTTGACTCACAATTCTGAAGTGGTTCTCGGTAATTTTGCGGTTTTCTCTGTCCGGTCATACGCGTTCATATATCGGATCAGTATTACGACAGCAGTTATATACTGTACAGTATACACATGTATACTAATGACCGATGCAGTGTATTTCGCTCTGGAGACGGAAAGCGCTGCTTTTTCTAAAAGAAAATACACCAGACACGAATTCTTTAAGTTTAGCAATTTTTAATTCTAGAATACTTTTTATCATATTTTTAGGCTATCTACCGAACTTGCAGCAATCAGTCTGGGATTAACGAATTTAATTATTCTGTATTTTTTATATTGTTCGTTCGTCCGATTCTTGTTCGCTGTAATCGTACAATTTTATGTGAGGCGTAAGTGCGTTAGGTGCGATATAGCGAAAAAAAAAAAAAACGAAAAAGAGTGGCTGGTTTAACTTATAAGAAGTGGGACGATTTGAGCCGTTGGTAAAAGCAGCTCCGTCGATTAAATCAGTCGCGATCGAACCAACCGCCGCCTGTTGAAGACCGCTGCTACTCAAGAAGTGAGGAATAGCGCGGATAGACCGTCGGGAAGTTAGCGCGGGAAAATAAAAATTTATATATTTATAATGCTTAAAAAATTGCTCCTTGATTGCTCCTTATGTTTTTCTAATTGCCCCGCTGCTACTGTGCAATGATTAAAAATATTCATTAAAACAGAAATATATTTTTTTAATTCAAATTCTAAATAACAAAGCAAATTTCTATATGATTTTCTCGATGAATTAATTGCTCTCATTTTGCTCCCTTTTTGCTGAGCAATTACTTTTTATTTTATTAAAGGATCTTTAAATAACAAGTAAAATTTGATTTTTCTCTTAGCTCGATTGCAAACGTCAACAATATGGTTGGTTTGCGAGCACACCTACGACAGCTGCGTTCGAAGATGAGCCGAGAGTGCTGCAAGCATCGTTGCCTCGGTTCATATTCGAACACACTCGTGACAGGTACGTTTCAATAATAACGTTTCCAAGCTCAGAATTTGGAGAGAATGAACCAATCGTGCAAAGTTTGAGAAGACGAACGTGATACGTCGATCCCGCTTAAATCCTTTACGCATGGATTGTAGAAACGACTAACCAATCACGCGTAAGTTCATCCTGTTGAACCCGTATCTGCAAACTTAGTAATTAATTACATTAACACGACGGTCTCATTCCTTTGTAAGTAGTCTGATAGTAATGTACTCTAATGTAAATGACTACGCTTACACCGTAGTCAGTGACTTTTCCACTTCCAAGCACTATTTGGGATTCATCAGTTCCTTTAGACGAGTAATAATTAAGCTAAAATAAGACCATGTAAACGACAGTTTCATTTCGGTTATAATTTTACCAAAAGAAAACCTTCGGTTAACTGGCGAAATTACATGCCTAATTCGAAATTACATCCGCGTTCTCTGAAACCTCCGAAGCTTCACTGTCTTCGGAGGATGATGACTCTGGAGCCTTCAGTGTCTTCGGACACGGATAACTCTGCAGCATCTGCGACCGCATTGTCGGAAACTTCGGAGGCTTCAGTGTCTTCGGAGACGGATGATTCTGCAGCTTCTGCGACCTCATCGTTGAAAACTTCGGAGGCTTCAACATCTTCGGAGATGGATGACTCTGTAGCATCAGCGACCTCATCGAAGGCTTCACTCTCTTCGGAAGAGTCACTGCTTGAGGAGTTAAATATATCTAGTACATACATTTGAGAGCCATTTTGGGACTGTTCCGGAGAATCCGCTCTCTTTGCTCTCTTCGCTCTCTGCACTTTTTTCGACTACGCTCCGTATGCAGGATTCCATTTTTTTTTAATAGCGATGGAACGCTCAGCTTAAAGTATGTCAAAAAGATTGTCAACTGAGCAACCAGCTTTATTGACATTAAGAGTGTGGCAATGAATTTGGCATATTTAAAAAACGCTGTCGTTAATTTGGATTCGCTAGTTTCCGAGAGATTTGAAGCGATGCTCTGATGCTGAAAAGATTGTAATTAACATCAATATTGTTACCGCGTATTATAATATTTTTATTATAATTATAGAGGAAACGAAGGTAAAAGATTATTAACGGCATATACCAAGAGTTCGAATTATCAATAGCATCTCGCCAATGAGTTTCTTGGGTACAATGAGATTTGAACGTAGTAATTTAGAGCAGGAGAATGACAAGAAATACGATTATCGCCGTGGCATTTTCCCACTTGCTAATTCTTCTATGAATTGCTTTTAATCGTAACGTGTAAACGGAAAAAGCGAAAGCGATCCCTAAGATTAGTTGAAGAAAACGTAAAATCGTAAAAGTTTCTATTAACTTTGTCATAAGAAATTCTATAAAGCTCATAAACATCTGCGTGAAATTTTCATGTAGGTATCCATTTTACTTGACTCTCTTAAAAATGCTAACAGAAAATGTTCCTAATTTAAAAATGATGTTATAATATACAACTTATTATGGTATTCTTATTCACATATAGCTGGGTCTGGAAGGCAACACACTGGGGAAAAGATTTTACAACAATTTTATTGAATGCTAAGTAAAGCTTCTGCCCGTACACTTGCACGTCTTCAACTGTTCTTTTTCTGACGTCCTTAAACAATACGAAAGTGCCATTTGTAGAATATTATCGCTCTACTCTTGACCGTCCATTTCCAGGCTTATGATATCAAAAAAAAAAATACTTCAATCCGCCAAGTGTTAATCACCTTTAAGCGAGTCAGTGCTAGGCAGCATGTAGAATTTCACCAGTAAGATACATTATGTGGTATAGACTTATACCGCAAAAAGTAGTTTACGTAATGTGTTATAAATGTACCTATAGCACATAATATACCCTACTGGTACCTTCATACAAGCTGCTTAGCACTGACTCGTTTAAGAGTGATTAAGATTTGACTTACTAGAGTCCTCTAGTGTTGAATTCAAATATTGACCAATTATTTCTAGTATTTAACAAAGAATACTTTCTTTTTTTGGTATCATAAGCCTCAACATGGACGGTCAAGAGTAGAGCGCTAATTTTTTACAAATAGCCCTTACGTGTTGTCTGGGATACAGGTATGAATACCCGTATAGTGCACTTTTCAACGCGACTCTACAGAATCGATACAACCAGATTTTCCAGTTGTCCACTATCTATCCTTAACTATCGGCCACGTCTTGTTGTATCCGTACGTTAAGACGAGTTTCAAATGCGAGACAGCAAGGAGTCCAAGATTATTCTCAAGGGATACTTACTGAAAACAGGTAGATCCTTAACGACGTATCAACCGATGATAATTTCCCAAGTTCGTTCCTTCGGTATCGTCTAACTTTACAACATCATTTACCAGGTAATCACTCCTGATATTTTTTTACCTGTTTGAGAAAAATAATTTATTTAGTCCTTACGAAAAACCGGTGTTAACACACACATACCCAAGCTATGAGATTTCTGATTATCCTGACGTGATACGTGGCAGCGGTATCCTTGGCTCTCGGATCCTAAATCTCAAGTGCTTCTCATTTTCTTCCGCAATTCCGAGAACGTTCTCATCGCGTGCAATTACCTTTCCCATCCGCACCACCTTTTCTGCTTATCTTTCCACTTGTGAATTCTCGCTGGAAGAAAGTATTTCTGCGAAAATTACTGGAACTGAGGCAAAGTTGGTAACGTGTCAAGTATCGCGCGAAAGTGCACCTATTATATGTATATGAGTATTAATTGGGTAGTCTATATGAAACTTAACTGTCATTCATAACTTCTAATACAATTTTATTGTCGTTGGCTTATCGAACTGGTCACCGATAATAAATATAGCATGGATTTTAATTACAGCAACTATATGGATTCTATCTAATTATTTTCTTTTATTATAGAATTATTATCTATATTATAAATCAAACAAACGTACAGCAGTTTGGCGCGTAATTACATCTTGTACGAGGTTTCAAGTACCTATTCGGTATTAATAATTTGGACTCCTTTGTGAAATTTTTTTGTAAATTAACGTGCATTCAGTTTTCGATTGATACTCTTTAACGATTTCGTAAAATGATGAGTTTTTTTGACCAAGTTAAGGGATCATCACAGTGTGACCGTTCGAGAAATAGCCGATTTCGCGATTTTTTTAGGTGGATGGGATAAGGTAATCGGTCTAATTTTTTTTTTTTTTTTTTACAAATTGAAGCACCTATGAAGTATACAAAATGATTTTTTTTTTTAATTTCTTTATGTACTGTTTAACGTTATTTTTATTTGTGGAAAATTGAATGGAAAAAATGGTGTCCCATGGTGGCCAAGATTGCGGGCGCAAATATTACATGAAACGAAAATTTCAAATGGTTTATAAATCTGTAGGAAAGCCGTTATGCTCCTATGGAGGCTTTTTTGTTGTTAGTGAAATTTGAAAAAATAGCGTCGGTTTGAACAAAACGTATAAAATTTAGCCTATGTTTTCGACAGTTTTTCGTAAAACAAAATAGGAAGATTTCAAAAAAAAGCTTCCATAGCAACATAAGAAATGACGTGAAGAATGTTCTGTTAAAATTTTGAAATGGATAGCTTGAAAATTCTTCCTTTGAGAGTGGCCACCGTTTTGAGAAACACCATTCCGAGAAAAACGCGTTTAAAGTTCGGAGTGCGGGATTTTCAGATAAATCGTCTACTTACGATCAATCGGCGATACCAGGTCTCACGCTCCAATCACTTTTTCTAAGAAAGGCTGTAGCGATCGAAATAATTCGAATTTCGACATAAAAATTGGACAGAATATTTATAACCGTGTATACTATCGGATAATGCAAAAAAAAAATCGATTTTTTGAAAATTTGTCACTCTGATGATCTCTTAAGGTACTCACTCATTTTGCAGTTCAAAGTAGTGTTTTTCTTTTCATATTAGAAATTGCTGCTCATTCGAATAACGTCTGTACTGTAATGGATTCCGTTTCTGATGATCGGTACTTGAGCAGATTATCGAAAGAGTCAATATGCACAGCTAATTTGAAACTCGCGCTGTTCGACTCGATACTTCGACAACTGTGATATTTTGTTGCTCTACGTCGTGAACTGTATGTCAGGTGATGTCTGCTGATATATCAAATTAAAATATTCTCAGCAACTGGTGCCAAATCAACATGTCATATACCGGAAGAGAATTTTCTTTGAAGACAAGTTGGCTCGTAATTACGATTGCAGCTGATCAAATATAGATATACTCATTTAATGTTTGAATCCTATCAGTATTCATTTCGTTTGATAATACAAAATACATAATCCTGGCTAGTAAAACATTTATCACTTAATCACAGCATTGACTAATTGTAAGTATAGAGTAGTAATTTTCGATACAAGATTGGATTTTACACACCGAGAGTCGCGTTTAATCGCACGAGGGTATAAAAACTCACGCACGTGTATCGAATACAATTTTATTTTGTCTATTTCTTTTAATCTGCATCCCAACACACATATCAACTTTACCAGCCTTCACCTCAGACTCCTTCTGTAGATCGCACACGACCTCGTCAACTTCGTTCTTATCATTACTCATAATCAGTCCATCATCAACAAATAGCTAAGGATGGACCTTTCTATGATTTTTCATTCTCAAAAACACTGACCACTTTGATTCACATTTCACAAATCCATGTTTCCATGAGAAAGTCGGTGAACCTAATGTTCCAACATCCAGGAGCCTGTTTTAGTCCTTACAAGGATTCTTTTAACCTACACACCTTCTTATCTTGTTCCGGAACTTGAAGGCCATTTGGAACAGTGATATAAATGTCCTCCTCGAGGTCCCCATAGAGAAAAGCAGTTTTCACATCAAACTGTCTGATTTCGAAGTCTTCGTGTGCTGCCATAGCCAACAAAATACGTATAGACTCATTGTTTGCAACCTCTTGCACGCACTCTTCTATGATCACTGCTCCCATCTATTTTCATTTCATCCTGATCTCCAATTGAATCTCCTGCTAGTTAGAGCGGTCCATGCTCCCGCTCCTGGCTTGCCTGTGCTGTTTTGATCTGAGCTGGCTCAGTCGTGCCAATTTTCATTTCTATATATCAGTCTCCTGCTCTATTTACATAATTGAACACCACATTTCTACCCACGACAACAGTCCTTTTGGCTGGATCATACAGTCGATATTTCTTGCAATCCTCTTGATAGTCAACTAGAAAGCATTTGGTGGCTTTCGCGTCAAACTCAGTTCTTTGGACATCAGGAATGTGGTCATACGCCTCTGTGCCAAACGGATGCATGTGAGAGATGTTAGGCTTCTTCTTGTGCCACTGATGGTACGGTGTGATCAGCTTGTTACTCCATGAAATAGTGCTGTTCCGGACATAAACAGCTGTGTTGATTGCTTCAGCCCACAAGCCCCTGGGCAACGTCGTTGAACACATCATAGTCCTCGCAGACTAACTACTGTTCTCATCTCTGGTTCAGCTCTTCCATTCTGTTGAGGGCAGTGCGGTGCAGATGTGTTGAATTTGATGCCCTTGCTCACCAGGAACTCTCGGAATGTCGTATTGTCAAACTCTCTGCCGTTGTCTGACCTCAGCATCTTCACCTTCGTATCCTTCATGTTCGTCGTTTCGTTGTGCAACTCCTTAAAACGAACCACAGCATCAGCTTTGTGCTTCAAAAAATATACATGACGATATTCAGATTTTCTATCCTTGATCAGCATAAAGAATCGTGCACCACCAATCGACTCTGACATGGGGGGCCACCAAGATCTACATGCAGACACTCACCCACAACAAATTCGTCAGTGGTGTCCTCAGACGTCTTGTATGGTAATCGATGAACGTTACCATACTGACAGCTTCCTCAAAAGAATTCTTCCATCCTGACCGCTCCTGGCCCATCAATAGACTTGGTTTTCAACATCTTCTTAAGTCTCTCCATTGAAGTGTCCCATTCTCTCGTGAATGGCTTTCCAACTGCAGTCGCTTAGATTTGCCTCGGGAACAACAACTTTGAAGAACATGTGACATATATTTCCATACAGCTTCCTTCCTCCTGCTACGAGTGTGTCTGTTATCTGTATACGTAGTTCAACCCTGTCGCCCTCAAAGACAACTCTCAAGTCCCTCGAGGATGAGACATTTGTCGAAAAAAAAAAAACACATTTTCCAACTTCCCATCCAGCCACTGACCATTTATGCATCTCTTTATCATTATTGTACCGCCGTGTACAGCATTGTCTCCAAGCACAACTCCGATTTTTTCTATCTGCTTGTGTACGTATATGAAATCACTCACGTTGTAGATTATATGGCAGGTTGCGGTACTATCGGAAAGCCAGACATCTTTCATATCGAGCGAGAATAAGTCGCAACTGCGGTAACAGATGGCGCTGGCGTTCTCGTCATATTTCAAATTCGGCGTCTCAATCGTAAAGGCCCCGGCAAAATTCGGCTTTTCATACGTAGGCAATCACGGAATCATTCAAGCCCATATTACTACACTGATGGAACTTTTGATATAACGCCAGCTTATTCGTAGCAGAGCGTTCTTCGTGGACGAGACATAATCGCACATACTCAAAAATTAACGTTGCTCGTATGAAATAGATGAAGTAAGGATTATCAGCGCTTTCGCGTTTCTCTTGTCCCATTCTCCTTGTTTATTTTCATCGGTTCCTGGCCGATTCTCGCCTCTCATTAAGACGTTCTTAATCTCTGCTGCAATCAATACTTGTGCAATCTGGTATTTCCATATTTGAAATTTTGTACCGTCGAACCGGATAATATTCTTAATAATGATGTCGTCATCCATCTTGAGTGGAAAACTTTCTAATTGCTGCTCCTGATTTTCACTTCCAACTATACAAGTCTCCGGCGCACCTAGGCCCATAACCTCTTAAATTTATATGGCGAAACAACGAAGATAGGAGAGAAATAATTAGATAATCAATTTTATTACAATAAATCTCGCGGTTACACAGTAGTAGATCTTTAGCAGGCAACAGTTGGAATTAGACTCCGGTGTAGAAGCAACGATGCTCTGCGCACGGAAGTCCGGAAAGCGCGCTCACTCACTCATTCAGATAAACACGCGCGCGCGCGCGGGACGATTCACACGTACGCTCAATGTACAGCTCTACTCTTAACTGTTTGTATTTCTCTACTCGAGAGGTAATGACAGATTAATATTTGAACATATTCGACAATTATTATTATGAAAATAATTCCTGTAATTATACTGAGATCACAGCAAAGGATATAATAAATTTAATGTGGCATTTTGTAGTTAAAGTTAGACAATCGAACAATAAATATGATTACTTTGCTAGCAATTCGTGCTTTATTGGCTTTGTTGCAAATTAATTGGATAAACCTATTTAAAGTGTACGTTAACACAGAACTTAAGTCATGTAATACATCAACATCTTGAAGTGAATTGTGGCGGTCCAGCAAGGACCTGCAAGCTTCTTTCCGTGACAGGATCCCTTGATATGAATACGGTTTGGGAGGGGGGGGGGACAATCTTGTTTAAAGGCAATTTCAGTTCATTGCAATGTTTCTTTATTTATCCGTATTAGTATTGGAAAATGAGCATGTTCGTAAGCTTTTCAGAGTCTGCTTCTTCCGCTGAACCAGTTTGCGACGGAGTACATAGATTTCTCAAGGTGACGGCAATGATTCATTTAATTTAAAGATTTACCCGAGCTTTTGGAAACATCGAAGTCTTCGTTACTTCCGGAAGATTCATTGCGAACGTGCTAATGAACTCCTGACGTAACCAATTAAAGAAAGACGATATTTCAATAAGAACAAACTGAGGTGACTTCAACGTAAAAATTAAAAATACCGACCATTGATACAAGCAGATGGTGCAAAGAACAATGATACGTGTAGTCGGCTGATGAGTTAGAGCTGCTTAAACAAAAAAAAATGAAAGTCTGGAAATGGGATGACTGAAACTAGGAACGGGGAGACAATAGGCGAAAAGATTGGTCACAGGAGACCCTGCGACGTACCAGCGTCCGAAGTCGAATATATCTAATTGAACCATGGGTCATTACTCCATGGACTTGGCATAAAGTACGACTCCTTCTCGTGCAAACTCGGAGGATCCTTTTTTTCTGGCGGTGGGTAAAACGGTATCATATACGACCACGGGTACGTTAGCGGCTCCATTTTACTTGGAGGTGAGTATTGCGGCAAGTTATACGGCCACGGAAGCACTGGATTTGGGTAATACGATATCACATATGGCCAAGGAAACACTGAAGATTCTGCAGTATCTACGACCTCGTCCTCGTAATCCTCGGAGGCTTCATTGCCCTCGGAATCCTCAGATTCTTCATTGTCTTCGGAAGGCTCGGAGGCTTCATTGTACTCGGAAGCCTCGGAGGCTTCATTGCCCTCGGAATCCTCAGATTCTTCATTGTCTTCGG
>JARQSW010000250.1:8758-53325 GCA_030142375.1 Calameuta pallipes
TCTCTCTCTCTCTCTCTCTCTCTCTCTCTCTCTCTCTCTCTCTCTCTCTCTCTCTCTCTCTCTCTCTCTCTCTGTGCGCACGTGTGTGTGCGTGTGTGACGTACAACCCGTACAACTATTTCAGAACCAGTCCCATGGCTGTCCTGGGCTGTTTACGAGATATAGAGCGCGTATAGGTAAGCGAGCAAGTGCGATTCTATCGATCCGCAATTGTTGGAGAAATACGCAACGACCCTCGGCAGCACTCGGCACTCTCGAGACGACGCTCCGTCCGACGGCCGCGTCCTCGATATACTAATATATGTATGTATATCCCAATCTAACCTCTAATACTTAATACCTGTCTAGGTACACGAATAACGTAGTCCGAAATAAATTTAGTTCGCCGCTTGATTACAGTTCAATGTATATTGTATGTTGCATATTTATATACATATATATAGTATACCCACTGAAAAGGAAAGAATCGTCGGGATTTTGTGTATCGTGTGACATTTGCGTGATCGTCAAGAAAAATGGATATGTTTTTTGCTTTTGCATATCTTACTACACGATGGAACATTGAAGAAATTTTTTGTTACGGTTCAACTGGTTTTTGTGATCGTTCATAAATTTGAGTTGATACATGCGACAGGGGTAATTGCTTTGTCTTCCCGTAACTATGATAGAGTTTGACGCTCACTTTACAACTTTCAAGAATTCTTTTTTTATCTTGTATTCGGTTGGAACTATTTTTGGCTGTTTTGTGTAATTATTATATTTTTACGAGAATCGTCAATTTCTCGATTAACTCTCAGACAGTTTGATCCATTAAAAGTGAGGAATGTGCTTGTTTTCGGGATGCGCCTCCCTGGAAAAGTAGGTCGGTCTATCGTGACGTCACTCGCTACATATTAAATCCTTTGACCTTACCAAAGTTCCACGAGAATCTAGAACATTATAATTATGAGATCGCCTGGATTTTAACATTGACGGAAATGAGAACTTGGAGTTAACATTCGCCCCTTCAAAATTATACGATAAACAACATACATTTTTAGAGATCCCGAACTCATTTTTATTTACGCTAAACGCAATAGTTACGTCATTCTCTAAATCAATCACTTTGAACCCTTCAACAGTTACGTCAGCAATGAAAAAATATTATTTTCCACTGACATTGTTGCTCATACACGAAGCTATGAGAATTATTTTTATTTTACCGCTAAAACTCATATCCAATAAATAAATAAACAATAGCACAAAATAACAAAGATCTGGAATATTTTAGGCCCCCAACAGAGCGTCGAAGGATTAAAAAAATACGATCAAAGTGAAAGAAAATGTTGTATCAAAAAACAAGAAAACCACCGCAACTAGTGTGCAGGTCTTTCACGTGTTACATCACACTACTATCGGCACCCCCAAACATATGTGCAAGTGTATTATATGAACGCGTATGACACTAACGCATGCACAGTCCAGTTGACTCGCATGCGAGTACACGCGTGTTTAGAATGTTTAGCGTATCCTAAAGTGACAATAGCACATGTGTCAGCAATCAGCATAGATATAAGTAAGACCAGTGGAAATACTAGTGTACGGTAGCAGTCGGAGTGAAGTAGCCAAGTAGCCACGTAGCCACGTAGCGACTACTTGGCTAGTGTCAGCCACTCGCCTCTAGTAACGTAGTACCAGTACGGCAATTTGTATTCTGGTAACTTCTGGACTAGGTCACATCTATGGAGGCCCACTTTTCTGATTACACGGTTAAACGTTTGCATTTCGCTCGGGCAGCTTCGCTCATTCCGAGATCCAAATCGACCGTGCGACAGAGCAGGTTGGTTGGTACGCGTGTACGAGCATCGTGGGGGCGCGTTAATCAACGATAGAATATTACAGAAATTGGTTTTAACGTAAAAATAAAAACAAACCCGAGTATATGGGAACCATAAGAAAAAATTGAAATAGGGAATTACAATTTTTCTTTTTTATACCTGACATTGATATTCTAATGAAATTACGTAATAAATATGTGGAATATAAATCTGTACTGGAAGTCTGCAAGGTAGAGCAGCGTATGTAAATATGTCGGGAAAGTTTGAAAATGCCCACGTGATTCAAACGTCTTTTATATTCGTGAATAATAAAAAATGATAGGAGCGTGTATATATTTTATTAATTTTTTTCGTTATTTTACATAGAGTGACTTCATTGGTAATTATGAACGGGGTTCAGGAAATGGAGGTTTAAATGATATATATATATATGTAAATAGGGGTGCCCATTGACTGTTTCTTAAGTTGTTCATTTTCTGGTGGATTTACCTTATTTCTATTTTTTTTTCTATTTTAACTAAATAATAGCTTCTTGTTGATTAGACGGAAGCTGTCGGTTGATAATGAGAAGCGAAACGTAACAAGTGTCTTTAATGGATAATGAAGCTAAAGTCTCGGTACGCGATGTTAAGTTTGATTCGTAAACGTCACTGATTACGTAAGTCGCTACTACGACGATAAGAGCGCGTTGACTTACGTTAGTCGCGTTAACGTGCCGGTCATTGAAGCTTGTGCCACGGTTACGATAAATTTTCGCGCAGGAAGCTCAGATTAGAGAAACGGAAACCGGCCGCGAGAAATCATGCGATCGTTGCCGTGTGCCGTCGGGCCTTTAAAGCTTCGAAAAGCGGCCGAGCGCCACTGGTGGCGCAGTTCTTATGGTTTATGGGTACGTACTCCATTAGGGCACTCTCCTAATACGGAATTACGCGACCCTCTCTCATTATTTTCAGTAATTTTTTTAACGGCCTTCTAAAATTAGAGCTTCTAACAGAAGTAACAGAATAAATACTATGAAAAAGTGTGCGTACGGACGGGTTAATTTAAAAAAATGTCAAAACTCCTACAAATGATAATTTGAAAATTATTGAATTTCGCGGTTTTTCTTTAACCACGAAACAAAGGGAAAGAAAGTAAAGTTATGTAAAGTTTACTGCAGCTCAAACGATCTTTTACGTAATTCTATTGAATAGCAATGGGGAATTAAATCAACCGCGGTAATTTATTCTTTCGCAGTCTCCTATCTGATTAGCGTAAATCTGCTTTATTTAATCTACGCGTCGTAGAAACGTTATTGATTCGTTTCATTCGTCTTATCCGATGATTATAATTGTTTCGTTCGACCGGTTAATGATGCAATCGAGATATTCGTTACGTCACGTTATTCGCGAATAATGAAAAGTTGCGCCAAGAAAAAGAAGTTTACTTAAATTGATGATTATTAATTGCAATAGAAAATAAATTTGAAAAACAAAAACAAGAAAAAATGTCAATTAAACTTTACAAAAATTATTTATTATTTATACGCACATACGTTTTACATCTGCCTATAACTGCCTGTAACTGCCTCTTTCACGTAATTCTTTCATTCGAAAGTATATATACAAGTATATGTACAACGAACAAAAACAATAACTAATAGAATGTTCTGTGCACGATTTTAATGATACAATGAAATTCTTCAGAAAAATTTATGAACCACCTTCAACAGAACGTATAATTCCACTGATTAAATGAGTCATCAGTCGATAGCCCAATGATTAGAAATAGAACTGAATTAATAAATCGCAACGAGACTCAAGTGTGAGATAAGACAGTAAGATAAATATTTTAGCATCGTCGGTGAATAATGTTCTTCGCAAGGACTGTATGGAAGGTCCGACGAAATGACGTAACAGCCAACCAAAGATTTTCCTTCGCCCCCATAAAACTCTCTTCGAGAGTCGGTACGCAAGTGCAAGTGCAAGTGCAAGTGCAAGTGCAAGTGCAAGTAAGTCTCTTACGACTGTCGATTACGTAAAGGACACGTATGACCTCGGGGGTATTTAACTTTGACATTGAAATGCCTGAATGGAATTGTGTAACTGGAACACATATTCCTCGTATTCAAATCTGCGGCAATTTCCTGGTAATTTAAATTAAAGTGCGCGTACCCACGTGTAACTACTCGGCACTCGTTATACATGCATGCATACATATACTTGATACGCACATACGTAGACGCGCAAAGAACACATGTCCGGAAGTCATAGAGGCTCGTTCAAGAAGCCGAAGTCTTAATCGGCCATTTTCTCACTGGACGTCATTCATTGTTTCGCGCACAACCACGTGTGGCCAATTAGTGTAATTATTCTTGATCAAATCAGCGTCTTTGCATAATGATACACTTTGTTTTTGATATACTTTGCGTCAACGTTAACACAATTTTACAGATAAGAGAGGCAATCAAGAATGTTGATGTAACCACGTCAGAATTTGCATTACGGATAAAATTTAAGGTTGAGGTTAGGTTGACCTTATCTATTTTTTTTTTGTGCTGTACAATAATTTTCCACGAAAAAACAAGTCACTCGAGGATAGGCATTTTTACCGTGTTGCTGTTTCCGTTGCCGAGTCTACAGCAACAAAGACAACAAGTTTCGTCTTTGTGCTTCGTTTGATTTCAAGTTCAACACTTTTGTTCTCGTATTGGTCAGTGTTCATGATGCACAAACAGCGCTGTCAACTTGAATGAGGTTTCCTGACACACGTGATAGGCGATGGCTGATAAAAATGTTGTCGAAAACACGATACACGTTGCACCTGCTACTCCAGCGACAACGACAATAACAAAATTGACGATGACAAAGAATTGACGATGACATTTATAATGTGGTTTGAACAAAAATGGCGGGATCACAAAAAATATCAACGGCTAAGGGACGTAGTAAACGTGTTCGATGTATCTTACGAAATCAAATGTTCTTATCAGCATCGAGCACGTGCGTCTGTTTACGTTGACGACCTAATCGTGCAAATGGAGAATTATGCGTGTGAAATTCGCTACTGAAGAATTTAACGATGAAAACCGTCAAAATTAAACAAGATGCACGTGTAAGATATAAAATACAAGTCCAGGAATATATTGTAACGTATAATATTTTATTTTCTTAACTCGACACCGATAGCGAAATTGGCGAAATCCGAGAACGAACGATCTGCGGGAACCAACCTGCGTTACCTTCGGCCGTCCACCCCGGTCCACCCTGGTCCACCCTGGTCCATCCTGGTCCATCCTGGTCCACCCTTCGTTCGTGCATCCATAAGCCAGGCGGGCGCCAGCCAATTCTTGTTTCACCGGGAATCAAAGAGCCGGCATGAACTGGGAGTTGGGCTGGAAGAGGCCCAACTCCACGAAAACGAGAGCTCTGACGCAACCTATCAGAAACGGCGATAGCTTAACGGATTCTTTCGATTTTCGAAATCGAGAAACGCAACAGTAGGTGCTGATCTTTGGGGTCGCGTAAAATCAGCAAACGCAACTGGATGCACGAACGGGAGCGGACGGAAACGGAAATGCACGGCCGCTCAGGCTGCTAGGTGGAGGTAGAGACCCGGAGCCGGAGCCGGAGCCGGAGCCGGAGTCGCCTTGTGACCATGAGTCGAAGAACACGTCACAATATATGTATATATTAATATATTCCACGTAAAGTAATGAAAAAAAAGTTGATTAATTAGCAAATGTTGAATATCACTAATTGTAAGTAACCGAGATAAGAAGGGTGGCATGTTCAATTTACCTATGACGTAGTTTAAACTGTCCGGACATACTCGTATTTGTTGCTGTCGATGCACGATAGAGACGACAGTTGCATCGGCGGGGCTCACGAAACTAGTAACGAAACCAGTAAAGGCTTAAGTGTCGTTCACAATCAGCCATCGGGTGTCATCGAAATCTTCATTAAAACTGAATTATCGCACGTTACTTGCACGCGATATCGTTATGTCATTCTTTTTTGCGAACGTGCCAATTTTTCCAAAGGCTGATATGCAGAATTTATGATCGCGAACGCGCGTCTCGTGCTCCAAACTTTAGTCCTCGATGATCGAGACACACTTAGTATTTGAACATAATTAAAGAAGAACCGTTCGATTGTCAGTTGTCAAAGAATCCTCAGATCTTGAGCAAGTAAGAAAAGATTCTTTTTGTTTGCACATTTCTATGCCGAATCAGCTGTACGCGTGGCTCGACACGTGGGACATATTGATTGACTGTTAAAACAAAATGAGAAAAAAAATTGTTTTTTTTTTGAATTTTGGGATTTATATTTCCACTTATTTGTTATATTCAACAAATGCCTTTCAAGAAAATACAAATAATAATAATAATAGTGATTAATTGAGCTCTCGGAATTATATTCTATCTATTGAATAAATCTGTTAATCCTCAGGCGTACCGAGAGATCATTATCTGTGTAGAAAAATAATCCTCTTACAAAAATAGCACAGTTCCCATTCGCCTATTTGAATTTAATCTGGATAAAGATTAAATAGTCAAGATATATATGTATCTATTAGTATTATAGACTTACGTAGACCGAACGCTAGTCAGCTGTAGCAGGATTTCCTCGGGCGGTGAGGCTTCATGTTGCCCGAGAAAAATGTCACCGGTCGCCTCCGTGTTTTGCGTGTAAACGTAAAAACTTGGGCGAATGTACAAGTATGATAAGAAAAGACGAAAATTAATGCACAAACAAACACTATGCACAAATTCTGTCTTTCAGGCGCGCACCGTTCAAAACAGTGCGATACCTACGCACCTATGTTTCGACAATTTCTGCACAAAAAATTTTCATTCTCGTACGAATATTGTTGTTTGAATTGTTCAAGTTTTTTGCACAAACAATATTTTATGATTATTATGCATAGATCAGTAATAAAAATGATTATCGATGTCGTTCATAAATTTTTTATTGTATATATAAAGTTACTTTTTGTATTATTAATCAAATTTATATTTAATTATTATATTCCATCAATGATCGTCCGCCTTCTTCCGAGTTACGTAAATTTAGAATTAGGCAAATTTATAATTCAAACAAACAAACAAACTTCATTCAACAGCGATAATTCCTTACTGAGATTCATAACGAAGTATCGTACATCATTCGGCCGTGAAGAATAATTGTAAAAAATTTTGCATATTTCTTCAAAGCTGTCGAAACGACAAAAATTTAATAAAAAGCTCAAAATCTTATTATCAATATTTTAGGTCAATGTCACGAGCGCGGAAGTTTCCTTTGAGCTTTCAAACGTTGGCAACCGATCGCGAAGACGTTAAATGTAACGGGATGCCAGTCAGGTTTATATTATTAAGTCGTTGTACAACTGGTCGTTCCAATTGTTATTGCTGTTGCGCAAAATGCAAGCACTTTTTTTTTCCTCAATCCCCTCAATTTCAATCGACAATCGACAATCGACAATCGAATGCTCAATGCAATTCGTCACAGAATCGATCATAGGTGTTAAAGTCGAGATCGTAACAAGATCGCTGAGCAGTCCGCCGCGAGCGCAGGGATTCTTGCCACTGACAGATCTAACTATTTCATTCACAGTTGCGTCGTGTGGTTTGATCGCAGCACCACTCTCCACACACGCGCGCGCGCGCGCGCGCGCACACACACACACACACACACACACACACGGAGACACGCATCAATGGCGAGAAGAATTAACGTGTGTGAATAAACGGGTGGTGCCAAGAGGTGGAAACTTATCCTTATAGTCATGTATGTAGAAGATGCAGGGATTATTGGTACAGTGGTACAGTGGTACAGTGGTACAGTGGTACAGCGTGCCAAAAATGACTGATCTCCATTCCTCGAGCATTGTGATTATTTACCTTCACACACCGTCTTCGTCATTCCAATGCTTTACAAATTGCTAATTGGACTTGTCATATAACGCAACCTCCCTTCGAACCATTTTTAAAAGAATAAATAAATATCTTAACTTGACGTTACGCTAGAACTGAATTTACACAAAGTTGAATACTACAAATTGGCTATTATAATATTATGAAAAAATAAAATTAACAAAACAAAAAATTTTCTACAAATTACAATTTGATTCTTTATCGATGCGTCCGATTGAATCAGCAATATTTACCCTATACAGTTTACTCGTGACACTGTGCTAATTAAAAGCTTTAGTTGATTCAAGTAGATCATAAAAATATCCTCGAGTACAATTATTGTCAATTGAGAAAGTACATACTTATCAGTCAGGTATAACGAGGTATAATTATCGCTTATCAGAGAAAGAAAAGTCCTGAACATTTAAGTTTCCAAAAATATTCACTAGAAACTATATAATTTTCCGAGTCGAAAAAAGAAGGCCTATGCAATAGACCTAAGACCTATATTAATTCCGAGTATGTAATGCGAGTACATAATACGCATAAATAGCCAGATAGCTCCAGCAACCCTCTAACACGTATGCTTAAAATGATTTCTCTATTAAACAGTTGAACGACGATTGTGTATAATAATGGTGGCAGAGGAGATAGCGATCTGTCGCGCATTTATCATGATATATCGTCCGCAGACATGCGTCACACCGTCACGTTGCATACGAGCACATAGGTGCTGCTGCTGCTGGTGGTGGTGGTGGTGGTGGTAAGTACACACGTGCACACGTGCACACGTACACGCGTGACGGGGCATCTACCTTGCACGTATAAGGTAACAATGTGTTGACGACGATAGGTAACGATCTCAACGATCTCAACGTGTTCCGAACGCCTACTTATGTATCTAATTGTAAGAGTCAAACGTATCTACATGGGATGGCTCGATTCCACTCGGTGTCAACAAAGATATCAGATAATATCTCTCAGACCTTTTGATAACATCTGATACGGATCCTCTAACGTCTTCCTTCTGGCTCCTGGGGCTCCTGGGGCTCCTGGGTCAATGGAGTCTGCGTTGCAGCTGTTGACGTACGGTGTGGACGCTTCTTTAGGAATTGCAAAGACCTTTTGACATGTGCATGCACGCGCATCCCATCGAGCGTTTGTCGTTGAGAAATCATTGGCTGTCTTGATTATTGTTCTCGTTCGTCGGCTTCGTCGGCTTCGTCGGCTTCGTCGGCACCGTCGGCACCGTCGGCACGGAGCTCGTTGTTCAATCGCGGCCGTTCAAGACTGCCAATATTAATACGAATTAACCTAGAAATTTTCACAGAAATTATCATCAACGTTCGACTGTACATTTCGCTGGTGGAAATTTATATTGATCTTCGAAGGTAAATTATGTCCGTGCGAAACAACTTACTGTATGTACGTGGATGGTGAGACTCTTGCTGGAACACGGCGCTAAGCGTCGCGATACAAATTGACAGCGTTTACTGTATGTCGGAAATGTGCGGCGAGGTCAGAGGGTGGCGCCAGGGTGGATCGCAATACTAAAATGGTTGAAGCGACTGATGGAATTTTTGCTTAGTCAACCGCGTCAACCGCGTCAACCGCGTCAACCGCCAGGAAGAAACTACTTAACAAATTGAGACAGAGAGAGGAAAACACCATCTTCGCACGAAATAAGTCGATCCTTATTTGAAGCACCGAACGGAAGCTGCGCGAACTTGTCCTGCAGTCGATGAAATGGAAACGTATTTTAAATAGGGCATAAGCGGCATTAAGCGGCATTAAGCGGCATAAGGCAATAAGTACAATGATATTCTAGGGAACGAAAGAACGTAGCATTCGCCAATTTTTCTAATACACGTAAGTATTCATTGTTAACGACATTTTCATTCAATTTGAATTGTCGGGTAAGTGAATATTTTATATTTTTTAAAAATTATTGAAAAATGAAATTGTCCAATCTAATGTTTTATGATAATTTTCAATACAAAGTCGTTGAAATATTATTGAGTATTAATGAGTTGAGACGAAACTCAATGTAAGAATGCATTGCATAGAATCGTGGCGTACAGATTTTGCACTGCTCGAGTAATTGATTAGTAAATTGGTTAAAGTAGGGCGACTAGACGCCCTTGAACAACGATTTGCGACATGCAATTGTTACGCACTTGTCAACGTTTTTTCTGCACAATCCTCGGCATGATATGTCGAACGGTTAAATCGGTCCGATTAAGGTTCAAACTTTATTTCCTGAACTTATCGACTGTTCGTTATCTGTTGCTATTAATAATTTTTTTTAATATAAATCGCAGGGTAAGTAAATTGACAATACAGATAAGTTCAGTTTAATGTATTCACACGGTATCTACAATGAGGAAAAGGTTCTTTTTGAAAATATATACATATGTCGCTCGGTGTTATCGTTTCTCAGTGATTTTTAAAATCGTTTTGTGAGGATCGCACGAGGACCGAGGACATATAAACCTGTGCATCGTTGCTTAGGATTAAAGTATAACTAGGTAATGGCAGAATTATATACTGGCACGATAGTCTGTTAATCGACTTAAAGTCGTCGCTAACAAACGACGCAAGTCTCAAAACGAAACGGAGCAGATGCTTACAATTGGCAATAAACTATCCTATAGTTTTGTTAGTAATTAAAGTTAATTATTTTATAAAGTTATTGTGCTCGTAAAGCCTTTTGAAAACCTTAAAGATTTCAGGAAAATATATTTATTTCTGTCAAACAGATTCCTTTTAAGAAAAGGAATTTTATTTTAATATCGAACTGAAACTATTTTAATTATTTGCCAGCTTCTTTTTGACTTTACCTAACTAATTAATTAGAAATACCTGCAATAGCTTCTTACTAAATTATTGAGAGTTAAACGACTACTAAATCACATATATTATATGTTCACGTTATACATATATCAACTGTATTGAATTTGGAAAACTATCCTGCATCAAATTTAACTCTTGTTTCCTACTCTTGGATCTGAGGGACCCGACGAATGTGTGAAATCCAGTAAACGTTTGAAAATAGTAAAGCATTAAAACTTAACATAAATGGTGGGATTGCTTTAAATCTAGTTTCTAGCTTCCGTTCAGTGGCATTATCAATTCGGAATGCTTAAGCATCTGGGCCACGTAAATTTAAGTAGAGACAGCACAGGATAGTGCAATATTTAAATAACATACAGTGTAAAAAATATCTATAGTAATACTAGAGTGATTGATTATTACTTTTGAAGCATATCAAATGAATCACTCGAATGTCCATCTCTTTATATGTACTCGTCAAGATCTAACGATTCCCTTTTATAATTTTCTAAAAACGTTTCTTCTACCGTACAAACGGCCAAATACATAATGGCATGGCAATGGGAAACACGTTGACCTTTGACATAGCATCCTCCTGGCACTGGGCTCTCTAGGAGAGCATAAAGCCAACAAGGGACAAGAAGAAGAAGAAGAAGAAGAAGAAGAAGAAGAAGAAGAAGAAGAAGAAGACATAGCATCCGTTTCGTATTGCACTACGCACATTGACTTCGTCAATAATTAAGGGTAATATTATATAAATATATTTAACAACTCTTTCCAAATGCATGGATTCAGGCGATGCAATCAAACTAGCTGCCGCCATTCAGTAACGCAGAATCAACAAGAGAAACAACATGACTGAAGATTCAATTAATTCAATATATAAGCTAAATTGATCCCAAATTTGAGTTTGCGTATTTACATTAACTTTTGAGGTACCGTGTAGTAACGGAACCAGAACTTCACGTTCAAAGGCCACAGGTTCTCTTGGAGATTGAGAACCAAATGTAAAAAAATGTCTGTACTTTCCCTCCCATCCCCCACTCACGGTATAGTCCATGAAAATAAATGGATTAGTCTTATCTTTATGGTGCACAATTTTGATTGACATTACTACACACTTTTGATAATTAGACACGATGTCACATACAGGTCAGCTTATGAATGGCACACTACAGTTTTTAATTCAATGACCACAGTCATGAAATTTTCATTTGGATTTGTAATTTTTATAAACAGACGCCAGTTTTCTTTTTTTTTTGTGTTTACGAATTTCCAATATTGGTAATAAAATAGACGCTCATCTGACTTCCTTATTTTGTTATTCTAATGTTTCGATGTCGATAAGATACTAATATCATGAACTTAGTCTCCCACATCAGAGTCGCCATCGCCAATGGCGTAAAGTATGTGGAAAGCAATTCCAAGAAGAGCGGTACCTAATAGATCACCTGCAGCCGTCAAATAAGGAATCGCTGAACTGTCCGGATCCATTCCGCGACTCCACATCCACACTACCATTAACTGAGCAATGTACAGCAACAAGACGACCTGAAATTATACGATAAACGAACACGAAGCACAAAACATTGCTTAAGATTCGATTAACTTTGGAGAGATGTTTCAATAAAATTTCCTTTTTTTTCCCCCGTTGGCACCAAAACAAAAATGAAATGACGATCAGAATGATTACGTGCATATATCTATATTCCTACGGATCATGGCTAGTCGAAGGAGCGTTAAAAAAGATAAAGGACACTTACCTGCAAAAGTGCAGCGGTCATATAAATCGTAATAAATATTGGTGTGAACGACGTGTGGCCAGCTTGTAAATAACTGATTGTATAGTTGAAGATTAGGTGACCAGGAATGACCATCAACAGAAGTACCCTTGCAGTCCTCGAGTGTCCGCCTTATAGAGGCAGAACGAAGAGATTAATTAAATACGGAAGAATCATTTATCTAAGTGAAATAATCATAATAATAAACAATATTGCCTATAATTATCGATTGACATTGTCAGAAACACACCTGGTGCGAAAAATGCATGGAAAGGACTGATGCAAATGGTAGGAGATTCCTCGAACCCAAGTCGTCGTTCTTTGTGCAACGACGTAGAAATTCGACTGGCCTGTACAGCAACAAGATTTCCACCAACGCCATTGATGACTAATTGAAAGACTGCTATACCTTTGTAACTTGATATTGTATAATCAAGTATCAAACCACCGATACTAAAATGGCAAAGGACAATGGCTTAAAAGATCATTGAGGAAAGTTGAGACTTCCGAATATCGACAACCGTTGCAATACAGCAATACATATAGAACCGTATGCAATTATCAAGCCGTACCTGCTAATTAGCATTGCCGATATCACAGGTGTCCAACCGTAATCAAGTACTTCCTTGGTAAATGGATTTCTGGCGGCAATGTAACCCCAAAATGGCGTAGCCAAAACACAACAAATTATAATAATCGGGGATATCCATGGTGAGTGGTCTGTAAAACAATAGGAGCAACACCATGACTGCTATTTTCATGAGTAATTCTTACTAATATCTTAGATATAAAACAGCTGATCCGTAATCACCTATGGCGTTATAGAGGAGAGACGCGATCCAGGAGAGTAAAGCCAGCGTCGTCAGATCCCCAAGGGATGCTGCGATAGGAGTAGCTACGTTGTCAGGATTAATGTTCATCCGCCTCGAGAGCAAAATAACGGCAACCATAACGAGGCCGAGGAGGAAACTGGCAACGGAAGCCGTGAGTAGCGCACTGGCACACAAAAGGAGTCCGTGATGGATGTCAAAGTGGGCTTCCGGTACCCAGCCGAGGATAACAGCAGCCAGAGAAGCCAGCATTCCCACGACCATCGCCTGACATTGGATCAGTGCAAGATTTCCCACGACGAGTGTCCATTGCTGATTCTTTGTATCCATATGACCCAGATTGGCTTGTGTCGACAGCCTGGAGGCCAAGGTCATTTCCAGATTGCCCTTTAAGCCCAACAAAGCTGGCACCAAAATGTACACTTCGGATACCACTCGATACACTGACCAATGCTGAAAGGAAAATATGATCAGCGCTTGTGACGGTTAAAGAAAGCAATAATTTAATAATTAAATTGAATCTTTACATGATATTTTCATGGTCATTGGGAGTATCGACGCCAGATTGTAGAATGATAAAAAAGTTATCTCTCGAAGATAAGGCTGATATAGGAAAAATTATACATAAATTATGTACAGCTACCAACCTGTACGACATCCAGCAACAGGCTGGCCGCGACCATTCCAAAACCAGCCAATAAAAACGGTATAAACATTTGTATGGTAATGGACCAGACATTCTCATCTCCCTTGTCATCCGTTTGATTCTGATCGACGATTTTTTTGCTGTTGTTATTGATGCCTTGAATCGAAGCATTTGACTCTACGGATGGCATCAGTCGACGGGTGTCCTCGTCGATGCTCTCATCCTCAGAGTCAATCTCAAGTCCCGTCGTGATATCCTGAAGGTCCCGGCCGAAGATTTCCTCGCTTCCCGAACCCACCATTTCACCGGTCCCGTTAGCGAGGGATGCGCTCCCGTATTTTCTATTACGTATCCTACTGTTTCCCCAGGAGTCTGATTGCCGGAACTCAGCATGGCTCATTCTCGTTCAGTATCTGTGCACTTGTAGATCAGTACGAAGCACTGCGAAAAGTGATAAATTGGACGTTTACTTGTAATTCGTCATAACGAAGATGAGTCGCAAATTTTATTGGCTTCTGTCTTTTTCTCTCTTTTATAACATTGACCTTAAAATATGAAAAAAAATACAAGTCACACTTCAATACGTAAAAATATACAAACTTTTTTTTCAACAAGAGACACGAGCCAACAAACGGAAATAAATTTAAATGACTGTTGATTGATTATGACGATACAAAAATTTGAATAATGACAGGTAAGCGTTTGCAAGATCGAAATGATCGATTTGCGAAATGAATTGTTAAATTTATACGTACGAGCAAATGGCACAGCACTCTTATCAAATTATGGGTATTAATGCGACAACGTGAAGCAACCTGGCTGATAGATATAAAGCAGGGAAGAAAAAAATAGCAGTAAATGGATAATTGCGGACAGTCGCACCTTGCAGGTGCACCTTCAGTCTTGCAACTGCAGCTCATTTAATAATAGACGCGTGCCGTTTAATTCGATGCTCGTGGGGTTGCCAAAAGAATTTTTTTTATTTTATCTCTCTCTCTCTCTCTCTCTCTGTCTCTCGACTGAAACATTTACACGGTACACGATATTTTCACAACTTTTATTACCATGAAACATTGCGAAATAACATAACTTTTTGGAATTTCGTGCGCTTGTTTCTTTTTTCAAAATTTTTTGATATGCGGCCATGTGTGATACAATAAGAACTTGCTCTTAGTAGTAAGCAACCGTTTCTTAATAAGCAACCAATTTAAAGTGCCTCAAACATTTGGAACGTATACAACAATTAGAAGCGCCAGACAAAACTTATTGTTATTGTTTAATCGCTTCGTTTAAGGAACTTTTGGAGAATGGATGTAAAATAGATAAGTAATCATGCATAATGTTTTATGATAAAAAGCAAAAGCCATTACCGGATGCGTTACCCTAGATTGTAACGAACACGAGCGATTGTATCAATGATTTGTCGAACGATTGTTCATTGTTTTTAGCGAGAACATACAATATTACAATGCGACTATAGCAAGAGATCGTGTAACTATTGTAATAAGACACAGAAGCACAACATTTCTTTTTGTTGCTGGAACAAACGTTTTTTTTTTTCCAATGCAAATTGCACTCACCATTTTGTTATCGCGATCCTGCATGATCACAGTCTAAATAAACAAGAAATATTACAAAATTATATTGAGACACTGACAGGTCCAGTGATGATCGTGAAGATCAATTATTGACGATTCTTCTCTTTTAATTTGAATTCAACGATTTTAGGGCTGAGAAAAATTTATTTTACGTGACAAATAAATAACGTTGCTGTATGCACAGTATTAATGGCAGCATTATATTATGAATATTGGAAATTATGAAGTTTTGCATAACAACATTACAGTGTATCTAATCGATACATAATAATTAATTACGTAGCGATCGAATATTTTACGTACTATATTCGAAATGATGCACTAATGAATGATGGCGGCACTAATGGCTTCTATCTTATCCTTGTTGGAGTCAATGAGGACGAAAACGTGTCATGGACAAGAGGTTATATTGAATGTACATATCTATGTACGCACAAGGCAGTGAAATCGCTAAATTTATAATTTCGTTTCACATATGTTATATAGAAATTGCCATGTGTTATTATTTAGTTAACGTCGTCGTTATACCATACCACTGAACCATTTCTTAAATCATTATTGCAACATCTGTCCAAAGTTTCATATTATGAGCTGATCGATTTGCCACGTTGTGTCAAGATTGTCAGCTGCTTATTATAGAAAGCCTGAGTTCTCATTTTTAATTCTATCAAGTCAGAAAGGTTAAAGAAGAAGTTAATGTCAGTTCCAGACGTGTTTTGTTTAAAAAATGAAAGATCTAGATTGTGACGCTTGTATGGAATTTGGTGAGAACTGGTGATGCATTAATGGTTTTTCTCTTTTATGTTTGTTTTGATTTTAAAGACTGTTAAGTAACAGATACTCTATACATTATTAATTAGATGAATGCAAAGATAAATCAAATAAGCATTATCAATGAAACTGTGCATTAAATATAAAATAAAATGCACATAATTGCGTTAAAGATATCTCATTAAGAATTAAAGCTTATTATTATTGTTGATTATTATACAGATTGAGTCTATAAATGAGATATTAAGAGTGATCTTCGAAAGAACATTTCGATATGTATTTATACCAGGAGTAACTACGATTGTAGCACGTAGATATGTTCTCTTCCTTAATATCATATATTTTCAATCCTTGTCACATATTTTAAGTATACTATTCAATGAACAGCTTCTAATATCTAATCTATACTGATAAAATGAATTTGGTGTTAAATAATTTGTTGCCTTATTAGATAAGCATTCTTAGATACTCTACATTATGTATTATATATGAAAAAAAAAATCAAGAATACACATTACAAACTCAAAACAGAGAAATACTATCAGAAAAAAACTTCTCCAAAAAATTGACTACATCAATTATATCAAATATTACACTCAACTCAGAATCATGAGATGATAACGAAAGCCTAATTAAAGTAAACTCAAGTATTAATCATCACATACACGTCAAAAGAAAATAAAACTTATTTATAATGAACTAATATTTTTTGAAGTCATCCTACGGATAAAAAATAAATAGTAAAATCTCTAAAACACGAATGTCTGGTTATGTTGATTGATTTGACACACGACATAACCTCGAAATCTATTAGACTTACCTTAATTCGACCAAAATACGATTTTCCATAATACGTAAACCCAATCTTGTGTACAATAATAAATAATCTTCCTTAAGATTTCCTCGTTACGCGTGAATTTTACGTAAATTCACACTTTTCAACGATTTCCACGTCGCTTACCGGAGTAGAACGGATTCAAGCGAAACAGCACTCGTGGCATCTGCGGATATCGCGGAGCAACTGCTAAGTATATCAACTATTACCTATCGCAATTAAAAAGCAATACGTATTGGAAAGAATAATAAGCCTCACCACCACTGGCATGCGCACTCATTGTTAATAAACTTTCCGGATTTCCTAATCTTTTTCCTTATCGTTTGATAGCTTTATTTCCTCGTGGGAAATAACGTATAAAAGTTGTCACAAGACATTTTAACACGGTTTTCAACCACTTTGTGTACGATAATGCACTCTGACTCTTTATCTGTAGGATATGCATTAAAAACTGCAATTATAAATTATTAAAGTTTCTTATTTGTTTAAACTAAAATTATTAAAGCAAGCACTAAGGACTGTTAAAGCGTTTAACCTAACCATTTTTTGATGTTTTTTCACCGCCTCTATTTAAACTTCAACGCCAAAGCACACGGCGGATAAAATGTAAATGAATTCTCGAAAGCTGATAACGTTGATAACTTTATGCTGGGTTATCACACTGCTATTGACATTCGGAAATTGTGAAACGCACTTGATGGTTGTAAAAAAAAAGAGGAATTTTTGTTAATGCCTATCGATTCAATACGTAGAATAATACGTCAATGTATAGAGAAACATCGTAATATAGTTTCTGCTTGCTCAAGAATGGCCGACGAGTGTTTAATTTTTCACCGAGCTGTGGCGGTTTATTTTAAAAACAACTACTTATTCGTGTTTCCAGAAACGAGCAGCTGTTTTTTAAGTGAAATCGTCAAAGCATCCTATTTAACATTTCCTTGAGCATTAGATTAGAAGTTTCTTAATGAATTTTGAATTGCATATCAGCGGTACATGTTTTTGACCCACTTTTAGAAATGAGGCACGCTTTAAAATTGATCCACGTCATAACCAAAATATAAGGTTATTATCAGTCAAGTTTTTAAATCTACAATTGAACAGATATTACTGCTAGTTCTGATTGCTAGAAATACCTCATATTAGGCTGGCCTAGTGGCCTCAGTCAGCCCCAGGCAACAAGGGCATTTTGCCCGGCCAAACGCTATTCGTTTGAGTTAGTGCGCATGTGAGATACGCCATTTTTCTTTTTCTTTTATTTCTGTAACGACCGAAGAGAATGAAGCTTCGTACAATTAAGTTCTGACTCTCGAGTAACTCGGCACCTCCTCGGTGGTACGAACATCTTAAAGAATTTCATTTGATTTGACTACAGACTGCGCCATTCTCTATAACGTTACATTGCTTTGCCGTCTTCTCATTGATTGTGAGCCACGCTTCACGAGGTAATTCTCATGTACCAGATTTCTGGCATTGAATTATTTTTCAAAAATCCTAGCATCCCACGAGAGCGACTCGCTGGGATTCCATTTTTTTCAAGTGTGTAAATCATTTTTTGTATTCTATTAGAAAAACGTCGCACAAGAGCGATTAAATTTTGACATTGCAACCCTTGACAATTTATTAATTAAATGGCACATACGAAAACCCGTATCGTTGCGAAACTACGTTGCCAGTAAGGGTTCGTCTTTAATTTCACACTGCATTCGGCTACGTAACAATAGCAAGAGGAAGGTGAAATGCACGATGAAATTTTTGAAAAACTTGGACACTGAGTGCCGTTTTAAAAATAATAAAACCAGTGATGATATTAATTGATGAATGATCAAGCCATTAAAATTTAATTGGACGTCTGTCGTCAGGGCGTACAATTTTTTCAAAGAAAATAGTAAAATTCTTTGAGAACTGACGTCCTCGCTGTGTCTGCGCGTGATTTATCGAAAGCGAATTTCCGCTCACGCATGCTTGTCGGTAGGGCACACGCACGTCACTATTATATCACATATCTATTTACATATATTTTTGCCGTTCAATCAGTTTGTTCTCACCGATCACAAATTTTATAATGGAAAAACAATTATACTTGCTCTGACATAAATACGCGTGTACCGATTCCTATAAATTAACGTGTTTGGCATTTGGCTTTGTCGAAATTTTCGTTATCTATTTTTAAAACTGTACTCTCCGATGTAGCAGTAAGTTTTCATTTTTGAAAATTCTACAGGTCGATCGTATCGATAAGAGACGAACGAAGGAAAAGTTGAAAAAAAGCTTTTTATAAAATTAAATAATAATCAAACGAATTAAATTGGCAATGACAGTTTATTGCCGTCTAACTTGAAGTCTATTAAAAGTCAGTGCGAAATGTCGCCAGTAACCTGAACATAGACAATCCTATTTTCGTCAGCTGCATCTTCTTATTGCATTGCGTCGCGTGGACGTGACATGGACGTGGATGCGATACTCCCTGACCAAAGTGCATTGGGACTGGACCATTTTAGTATTAAACTGCACGGCAGTCATTCGAAATGTGGTTAAACTAGCGATAGAGATTTGAGCAAAATTTTGTTGCATCAAATAAATAACGTAAGATATTTTGAAATTTCTATTTGATTTATTTTCTTGTCCATTTAGTTGCATCATGGGTCGTCGTAAGAAGAGGCATGCCGAAGAATCAAGAGATACGAAAGACAAGGATTCTGCATCAATGAAAATGATAAATTCGTCTGCTCTCGTGATAAGGCCACTTTCTTCGTTACCGATCGACGTTATGTCTCGAATTTCATATCCGTTTGTAAAATCTTTCGAAAAATACGTAAATATTGAGGACGTGCAGGAAGATACGATTGAATTTGACTATCAGCCGAGATTCGTATTCTCGTGCAATTCCTGTCTGTGCTGCATGGAAAGTTGCAGCGAAGGACGTGTGTGTCAATTTTGTCAGATGGTTGTTTATTGTACGGAGAAGCACAAGAAGGAAAATTTTGAAAAGCACCAAGAAATTTGTAAAATATTTAAGGTAGTGTGTATAGAAAATGGTGGTCTCTCATTGGCGGAGAACACGAAGGGAGACGATTACAGAATTTTACGAGTAAAATTGATTGAAAAAATTGAAAATTTGGCAAGACGACCGTTGAGTCTTTGGGAAAAGGAAATTATATTGTATCCGAGAGTTTGTACAAAGTGTCATCGTTTTGGAAATGACTTGAAGCCTTGTTCGCATTGCGAAATGGTACTTCATTGCGAAGGTCACGAGGACGAACATTTAAAATGGTGTCCCGAGTACAGGCTGTATCGGAAGATACTATACATGCAACACAAGCACGGCAACGTGAATCCTGACATTCCTAACGTGATGCGCGAAGGCTCAAAAATTTTGCCAAACAATTTTCATTATTTTCTTTTCGAAATTTACTCCTCGTCCTTGTATTATCGCACTATGGATTGTTACACGTATGCCACTTTGTCACACGTGAGCACGGTACCGTTGAGCTCGCTTTACGCTTTTCAAAAATCCCGCGCTGACTGGTCGACCAAGGACAGCTGCACGATACACGTGGTAGGCGCCGAATTTCAGTTCGAAGGTTTAAATCTGCACGCCTGGGAAAAGCTCTTTATGCATTTGCAGCCAAATATAAAGAGTCTGCGCGTAATACTCACGGGTCCAGAACTTTACGTGCCGGATGTGCCTTTGGATCTTCTTGGAAAAGTTCCGCTGTGCGTTAGATGCAGAAATTCGAATCGTAAAATTAAAGTTTCCTACGTACCGCGTAAACTTTATCACGAATATTGTAAAATGTCCGAAGATTACGTCAAACCGGATTTAATTTGTCTCTTTAATCCTGGATTGTATCGCCTCACTGGTTATAACGGAAGTGACACGTGGCCGGAAACTATTCGAGAAGCTTGCAATTCCAGGGCTCCGGTAGTTGTCACGGCTTATACGGAACACGAGATTCCTCGAGATATCGAAAGAATTCAATCGATTTGCGACGTGTCGGTTATTTTGAAACCACAGAGGAATCCATATGCCAGCCTAAAGCCGGACAGGAATTTCGTAAGTGACGATACCGTACCGCTTATTTATAAAAATTATTATATCAGTATCGTTAAGAAATCTTTTTCCAAGTCAATTTTGACGAAGGATTGAATCAATGTGTTTGACCTTAATTATTTATTTCATCTTAGATAAGACAAGTTTTGATAAAAACAAGAATAGGGGAAAGGAAGGGAAATATACAGTGGAGGCGTAAGTTAAATCATTCGCTTAAATTCACTACTGAATTTGAAAAAAAAAAAATTTGTATGAGTTTGACTTATGTTTAATTTGAAATATAAATATTATTTTTTTCTACGTTTAATCATTATTTACATAACATTTTTATTAATACAGTAAACGTCTTGCCGGTGGAGGTCATAAAAATTGTAAAATAGTTATTTGCCAAAAATAGTTGCTACAATTTACAATCTTTTTACGCGTTCGCTTGAAGGAAATACTGTCCGAGTCGATAGGCTTGTTAGGTGATCAATATAAATCTAATAGTCAGAGCTAAGGGCAATTTTCCAGGGCAATTAAAATGCACGAGTGAAAGAGCAGTGAGTAATGGTGCTTAAAAATGAATTTTTCAAAATTTACAATTTCCAGCCGTATCACTACCAAACATTTATAACCAAAGAGAATGTTAAAAAAGAACGATATACCAATAAATACAGAAAACCTGAAGTATAGCTTGTATTATGTAATTATTAATTAATTAAAAATCATTTGCATTTTATGAACCGAATCTTGATTGCGACTGTACATAAATATAAATTCTTATCTTACTCCGTGAGTTACTCTTCTTTAATTTGTTTTAAGAAAAACAAAATAATGCAGCGTTTATCGCGCTCGACGCGCCATCTATCCGTCTGTTTGACGATGCGACTCAGTGAGTGCAAGTCGATCGATAAAACAGATCTTGGCACTAATTTACGATAAAATTGCTACGATTGTACTATAAAGGTTCGAAGAAGAAACTGATCAACGATTTGTCAGCGCCAGTAGCGTAATAAAAACAGGAACAATCATACAAGATGGAGTTGTCGTTGCGGCTGGACTCGACAGCTCGTAAAAGTATCGATGATAAGCCTTATCACAGTGGGACGGCCAATTCTTGAGGCAGGCCGCGTAGGCAATCACGTGAGCAATGTAATTCTGTTCGAAGGTACCACGAAACAGGTGCGAATATGGTCCTGGAAACAACAGAAGAATGGAACAGAGACATCGACGTTACCTTCTTGACAGTTTCAATCTTATGAATTAATTAAAAGAATGATCGATCCATACGATCCATACGATCCATACGATCCATACGATCCATACCTATAGCATAAACGGCTACGTCTTCGCCACCATGTGTTTCGTCCTTCATATAAAAACCAGCAAAATTCCTGTAATACGGATCTTCGTCGCGGTTAGGAATTTTCTCGATCGACCGCCAGATGTCGTTAGCGTTGCTGCTGCTGCTGCTGTCGTTATTCAGATGATAGAAGAAACCAGGACCATTGGCGTAAGTGAGGGTCTCGTACGGTGGCAAATTCTTCTCATTCAAATTTGTCGTGTAACCAAGAATGTCGTTGCCCCTCGCAGGATAACCGTTCATCGTGAAACTGTGCGAATGATCGGCCGTCACTATTATCAGAGTCTCGTCGAGTCTGACCTGTCGAAGAGCCACCAGCACCGCCTCCTCCAGTTCGGAAACCTCGCGAAGTGCGAGTTTCGCGTAATTCGAGTGATGCGCAATGTCGATCTTTCCGCTCTCCACCTGAAATTCGACGCCTCGCGTGTCAATTGGACCAATGGATTTAGATTTCTCGGAGAAGTAAGAGGTTGCAATTTTTCTTTCTTTCTTTCTTTCTTTCTTTCTTTTTTTTTCTATTATCTTCTATAGTTTCAAGTGGCACGTTAGACCTGCATGATTATAGGTACTTTTCGCGCGTAACATTATGCTCGGCTCGTACACGAGGGATAATTAAGAAATTAAGGATGTCGCTTGTAGATATTGTATGCCAGCTGCTTCTACCGGCTTCTACCGGCTTCTACCATTACGGATGTAAAGTGGACAAGACGGCTAATCCTGATGAGCATCCGGCCAATTAAAATTTCAAGGTTATTCCTTAACTGGTGTCGTGGAAAAAATCAAGTTCAGTTCGTAACGTAACCATGTGACATGGGTCCCAGAGACCCATGGGTGTGATCGGTCCGCGGGTGTGAGGGTTAAGCCGGATATTCAAAGGAATTCTTTCCACCAATTTTCATAGAAATACCGAATGTATCTCCTACCAAAGGTTTATGAGAGGTAAATTTTATTCTTACCATGAGTAAAAATCCATTTTTGTTTTTTCGCAATAATCTTATCGCCTGCAGCGTCATATTAGCCAATGTCGGTGTCCCTTCGGGACTCGCGTCTCTGACAGCATGATAAGGCATGTGACTGGGTGCAAAGATTCCCATGATCTTCGAAGTGTTCGCGATGTCAAGGTTCATGAGGTCGCGTGTATTCGTCACGACTTTACTACCAGGATTATTAGTTTTCCATATCTCTGCCAAATTCAAGCCATCGCCTCTGACGCAAGTTTCAGATTCATTTCCTTGGTGCATGGGTAAACCCATGTTTTGTCCTCCGCCACCCATGATGACCTGGTAACATTTTTTTTTTTTAACTTAGCAAACCTAGCAAATGATCAAAAACAGCGCCTACAAACTACTTCCATGAGGCTAGTGATATACCGGTATGTGGGAATTTCTTATTATTAGTATTTATCAATGAAAGTTTCTGTCGTGAATTATTTAAAAAAAATGTAATTAATAAGACTTTCGTCGACTCTACGATTTTCTTCCCATCGACGCAAAGTCTTGGTGCCATAAATATTATTATAACGCGACGCGTTTGGGAAGGAGTCAACTGCTCTGGCTTTAATGACATCATTGTTTGTTTTCAATTGGCCCAATTGAAAGGGCCGGATATACTGGGAGAGCTGATAGAAAAAAAAGGGCCGTCGTTCAATTAGCCTTGAACTTCCATTCCCAGATTTATTGACTGACCCGAAGGAACGAATCTTTTACCTAATTCAGTTTCTTAATGGCAATTTAGGAATCATTGTCAATTACTTTAAAGACAATTTCTTATCCGTCGTTAGACAATGTAATATCGCGGCTATGCAAATTCAAAGGTAATTGCTCCAGTTTCCAATTAGTATTATTATCACGTATGAAAGCTTTGTTGCTGTCTGCATCATTTAACTGGTGTTACATATCGGATGACTCGAAACAAAAGGCCATACGAGGGTAGGACTTTTAGCAGACGTGCATCCTTTTGCTTTTAATCACGTGATACGTGACAATCGATCCGCACATCTGTCTAGCGATCTAATAATTATTGATCAAAGTTTTATTTTTTTATTTTCCACTCACTTTCAAGTTATTACCAGGTGCGTCTTCCACCAATTGCCTTGCAATGTCCTTTGCGCAATCTTTGTACTTTCCTGGAATTGACGTGTCGCATTCCCAGTCTCTATTGTTTACATGTGCATACAATGCACCTGGAGTTGCATGGGTGATACGTGTTGTTGTCACAAAACCTGAAAAAATAAATCACGTAGTTGAACGTCAGTTCTGAAACAATGAATTTTCTCATTTTCTGGTAAAACATCGTCATTGTCATTTTTTTTTTCAAAAATCCTGCTATTCTATGCATCTTATAATATATGCAAAATGGAGGGCAATAAGTTATTCGATATAATTTGTGTCCTGTGCCAAAAACATATTCTTCCAAATGTCAAGTAATAAAGTTTGCTCGATCATACGTATTGCCCAATGACTAAACTGTGGAAATAATGGGGAGATAATAAAAGTGATATAAACCGTCGATTTTGGATTTTGCAATCGTTCGCGAAATTCGAATTACAACTTTATCCGATATTAATCTAATCTTACTGCAATAAATTGGCGAATTTGTTTTTTTTTTACTCTCTAACACATGTACATATGTATCTAGTGTCACAATGTTTAGACATACAGGCTACTTTTTTTTCATAACCCAACTATTAAAATAATATGCAGGTTAACAATTCAGGCAGTTTAGAAAGTTGATTGCCTTTGGATCGTAACGTCATCGAGGCGAATAATAAAATCTCCAAATAAAAATCTTTCAAGCGTTTTGTGCCAAAAACAGTTTGAGGAAGTCAGTGATCCTTTTCTTGAAAACGATTAAAAAAGTCATTAACAAGGTGACAAGCAAGAAAGGATCGAACATGCGGAAAGTAACGGCTCCATTGTGCCCTCCACCTAGTTTCTTTTTTTCTTTTTTTTTTCTTCTTTTTTCTCCCCCATCACGAGCCGCACTTCAGGCAACAAACGAACAATTGACTATGACTTTCTATTCCGGTATCCTTTTTTTTCTGTTCCTGCGGGGAATTCCAAGGATCAGCCGCAACTACGCGACGGAAGTTTTTCCGCGATGTTAATGACCTAGGATTAATGTCACGTGATCAGCCATTCAATAGTTAATTTTTTCATCAGTCATCGATCTCATTTCATTATTTTTCTTCTAAAACCGCTATGTGGTCCGCGTACAACATTTTTTTGCAATTCAATTTTACGCTTCTTGTAACGTCAATTCTTGTTGCCACCAGACGGCCAGTCATTCGACTATAAATTTATTCTTTTTACTGACGATGATTTTTCGTAACGAAACGTCCTCGTTCCTTTTTCAATGATTTATTTTCAAGGTGTCTTTTACGTTTCTTACATATATTTTCACACGACGGTTGTCCTTCGTTGTACAAAGTCAAGTTAATTTATTGTCATGAAAAATGTTTTTCAAAATTAAATACATAAAAATTGATATATCTTTAATTCATACCTGTATCCTTTTCAGATTCTTGTGCCCAATCGACGATTGTCGTCAATTTACTTTTTCCATTGATCTTTGCGTCGCATTCGTTGAAAACGGCGTGACCGTCCAGTCCGATCACCTTGTATCGACATTTAACACCGGAAAACATGGCGGTTGCTGTTCCCGCAGAATCTGGCACTTGCTTATCCACGTTGTAAGTCTGAAATTTTTCTAATTAATTTTTTCTTCTTTCACCTAATAATTAATCCCTTAGCTAACAGACCGTAATTTACTTGGGGGGGGGGGGGGGTGACTTCCTTAGGTAACCGAGATACGTATCGGTATCGGCGAAGGGGTTAAATTAAATTACTTTATCGACTCGACTTAATAGTTTTATTTTGTTTCATGAATTAACTCGAACAAGGTGATTTATAATTTATCATGCTCGATTTAATTTTATTGAATTTGAAAAAAAAATTTCGAATCTAAATATTCATGACAATGAATTCACTCGAGTAACAGCATCGCGATAGGTATGTAATATTACGAATGTCAGATTCGCAAAAAAATTTGCAAATCATTTTACTGGCGTAAATTATGCATAATTTTTTTTGTAACTCAAACTCATTTTCGTCATTATGTAAGAAGACGGAAAATTTATAACACAATTCGTTAAAATCCCATTTAAACATTTTATATAATACACGGGAAATTGATATTGATATAAAATTGCGAAGATCGTCTGGTCTTGCGAAAAAAAAATTCCTACAAAAATTGCAATACCTTCGATAATCCGGAACTGGGGAATTTCTCGAATGCCAATTTGTACTCCTCGCCGGTTGTTCCTTTTGCCTGACCTTTAAATATTCTACCAGCCGTGACGGTAGACAGTCCCATTCCGTCCCCGACAAAAATTATCACGTTTTTTGCTTGGTTCTCATTGTTCCGCATAGACAGGACCCTCTGAAGATGCTCCTGGCCCGATTTCATCCAGAAGGACATATCTGGCCAAAATTAAGATAAAAATTGTCATTTATCATTTATCGTGTATCTTACGTTCGCCGTTCGCCGTTCGTCCTGTTTTACGTAATTCTGACAATATTTATTTAATAAACGTTGCTACATGTATAATATTATAAAAATTACGTGCACCGAGGACATTCCAGCATTATCGATAAAGAGAGGCTTGCGCTGCATACGAAGAAATCTTTGAGATTAATGACGAAGAAAAAAAAACGATTGTTTGTCAAATAATTCTTTGTTCGAATTTGATATCAGTGATAACTGATAAGTGTGTTGGAGTGATGCGTCTTATCACTCCTAATACAAAAGTGCAATTGCATTATGACAATTTTTTTATTATTGCTTCTTGACGGTGATACATGATTTTAAGGCAATTTGGCCAAAAATTATTATTATTATTATTCTTTCGACCGTTCGGTCGAATTATCTGCACAATTGTTTTCTCGAAATGTTTACGATGACTGCTACGATTGATTGATTGACAAGCTGTACGCAGTTATTTGCATGCAAACGAGCTATTGTCCAATTCGAACAATGGTTCTTGTTTAATTATTGTTAATTTATTGCGGTTATGCAATTTTTCTTTGACGTTCAATAACACGTGTTAAGACTAATTATCATGTCGATACCAAAATATGATGTACAATAGTTTAGGATCAAGTTTGTTTTTGTACTACGTACGATGGATTACGATGTCAATTTGATACAATTTTTTGTTGGAAAATTTATAAAATTTTTGTTATAAACAATAATTAATGCTTGCAATTTTTTAGAGATATATAAAATTTTCTATTGACAATTCTTGAAATATTCGTTAGAAAATTAATAATTGGACAGATGTTTGTGTTAAAGCTAACAGCAAGTGTTTTCGTTGAGAAAATTTGTCGTAGATCGAGTAATTAAATTTTTTATAGCATAAGAATAAATTTTTTAAATTTCCCAAAATCAATATCTTAAGGAATTTTACAATTGGTTAATCAACTGCATTTGCGGTACGTTAATATTTTATATTTAATCATATTTTGTCGATGCACGTGCGGCGATACCTACCTTCGTAATCCGTGGAACCGCGCTGTAGGGCGTCGGAAAAATGAATTCCCGTCGCGACGCACAGTGTCATCATCATGGCATCCAATATCCACTTACCGGCGGCCATCTTTTTTTTTAAACCGCTCACGTTCTATTCTACAACAATACAGAATCGTATCGATCGCTTCGCTCGATTAAGAAAAATCATTTCTCCCTTCCAAGAATTCTTATCCATTCCCGCCAATACGAATTTTTCATTGCTAAACACGTGGAGCAATTAATTTCAAGAATGCATCTCAATTTTTGTATTTGGCTGTACAGTAAATGCTACAATAAAAATTTTGTTAATGTCATTTTGATAATGCAATCAACCCTCGAATCACCGAAGAAGATAAAAATAGAAAGGCGAACCAAGCAACCGGAAATGAGTATGATAGGGTCTATTAATATCCGCTCGACCCAATGACCCATGAAGATTGTTATGAATTTCCTTTTCAAGCATGCGTTAAAAAAAATGTTCAAAAAATGTTCAAAAACCAATATACATACATATATACTCTATACTCGAATGCCCCGTAAGCGGTGTATCCTAGGTGGTTCCTACGGCGGGAAAATTCAAATTGAATGAAAAAAAAAATGGCGCGAATTCTCCCGGTTTCACGAGTAACACCTCGCGTTACCGTAGTTGCACTTATACGCCGTTAACTAGAACTTTGTCAGCTTATATAGGTTGTGCAAAGGCCGCGGAGCAACTGTGTGGCTACAGGGGCCCGAAGTGTGTAAGGGAGACGGACACTGTGCTGCTGTGGAGCAGATCGGTGCGGCGGCCCGTGTGACTGGGAGAGGGACTGGGAGAGGGACTGGGAGAGGGACTGAGGGGGACTGAGGGGGACTGAGGGAGGGACCGAGCAGCATAACTACGAAGGGGGACTGGCTGGAGAGGGACCCCATCCTAACGCTAATCCAACCATAATTGTGTCCTGACATCGTCCCAGCATCGTTCCAGCCATCCGTATGCTCGACTTCTGCCGTGTGGACGTACCTTCACGTGTTCGTATACCATGTTGATACGTGATCGGATAATTTTATTTACTACGTTGATGCTTGGCATTTTTTTTTTTTTTTTCAAGTTGGTATACTACCTTGATACGTGCTCGAAATCTTTTTTCTTTCGCAGCCTTCGGAAACAGTCGCGAATCTTCGAAAATCTTCGGATTTTCTTAAGACGGCGATTTACGTGGTTAAGCTGGTACCAATGATAGGATTATTGAAAATTGGGTTGGTAATGGTTTGTTGGGAGCCTTGAGGGACGTTTGTGCGATTACGAGAGACGTCGCGACGCATGACTCGATACTTGCTGCACGCTTTCACGGCCAATGCCGATGCTTGTCGTTTCCGATTAAACGTTTACCCAATGCCACGAGGATGTTCGTGCAATGGAATAATCTTTTTATTTTCTACTGCTGTTTCTACTCTCTGGAGATTCCACTTTTTTCCCCCCATTGTCTACAGATGCGCCACGACTGTCATTCTATGCGTTTTTAAACTGGACTATCTGTTTTCTTGGATTTTTTAATATTAAACCAATTTTTTTTTATACTTTGCGTTGCGCTGTTACGAGCAGGTACAGTCACGTGCAAAACTACTGGTGAGTCTTTGGCGAAATTTTATTTTACATCGAGTGACAGTCGGACACAAATTTTTACACGTGATTGCAGATACACGTGTTATACGTCAGCTAAATGTTTTGGTAATTAATGACGCAATGTCATTGTTAACTTTTTTTCGTTCAAATATTATCCTTCCTCAATTTCTTTAATATTTTTAGCGCTGTTATCTGCCGCTCATTAATATATTGCGGACTAAAAATAAACTCCAATTTTTTCGTTTATTAACATATTTATGCAATTTTTTTCTAAGGAACAATGTCGTTGTAATGCAAATGATACTGAATTGTATCTTGACTCTTTCACCTTTTTTTCCCCCAGGTAAACCCAAGGATGTCGCCTTAAGAAATATTAAGTTTATTTTGCCTCCTTCCCGATCTTCCCGATCCTCTTGTTTCTGGGAGTTTTAAAATTTGCAAAAAATATTTGCACTGCCATGAATTACATATGGCAATGGAATATCGTTAACTAATTTTATCGAGCGTAACAAAATCTTTTTTTTCTCCCATCGGTTAACGCAATCTCTATGACCTTTAGTGTTCACGGATATATACTATTTTTATCACTGCATGGAAAAACAAGGAAAGTATTGATTTCTACTTAGGATCCTTGAGTCAACGAATTCGCATAAACGCGACAAGCATCATTATTGAGCCTCCAGCTTGATATATTAATAATTATTTATAATAATTTACTATGCCGGGTATAGCTATATAGTCATATAGTTATAGTTGTACACGTCGTAATCCTCATTTTCTTATTTATTAAGTAAGTCACAATAAATCATTTGCAACTTGACATAACGTTTTAGAATTTTCGCGCGTACCGTACGGTGAGACGTAACGAAAGAAATATTCTCAATTATTGATAATGACGTATGTTAACGGTAATGGATCTTTGAATCAAATAATTAATTTGAAAATTTCATATAGTCGATTGATAAAAAAAAATGCATTTTTTCCCCCCGTAAAATGAATGCCAATTTTAGCACGTGCAACTCTATCGCATCGCATGACTGACTTCGTGCACATCGATCTTCAACGAAAGATAGCAAACAAATGTATCACACGTGATACACGTAAACACATATCGTAAAATTACTTAGTTATCATTGCGAGAGTCACGGCTCTTAAACCATATCACTCGATACTCCTAATGTGACGTACACACGTCACACGTGACGATCGTAAACCATTAAAGATTGATTGTCAGCCACGAGCAATTTAGCTATCATGTTTGATGTCGCGCTGCAACTGTGGAAATTTGAAAAAAGGATTTCGAATTATGTGAGAGAAATTGAGAGATTTAATAAGCAAAGACAATAAATTGTCCCATCTTACGGAGACTTCGATACGTTTAAGGATATGGGGGCGATGAATTAAGAAAACATTTTTTTAATTATTTGAACAAAATTGGAAAAAATATTTTAATTATTTTTCTACGAACGAGTCATTTCCTCGAGGTCACGAACCTAGACTGTTCGATGACCTGGCCAAGAATTTCTTTATGACGCAATGGCTCGGCAGGTCCTCAGGAGGTTATGGGCCAATTCGTATTCAGGGTAGGCAGAGTCATCAAGCGATTGTAATCAACTAATCACTAATCGTCATTGATAAAAGGCTACTTGTAAGAGGAACAAATGGAAAGTCTATTGACTTTGTATTTTGTATATGATTATATTATATGTCAGGGGTACATGAGTGCGCTGGTAGTAGTAGGCAAAACATTAATGGTGACTTCTCATGTGGAGAATCACTTGATTTCGAAATACACATGTGTTCAGAATAATAAACTCTCCTGATTGATCATACATGTTAATCGTTGAATATTAATATTGTATTTTCACAGCTGGGGAATGATTTTTCACCTGCGAACGTTACGTCTCGTCTCGTCATTTTTTGAAAATTTTCTTCTTTTCTTATGTAAAAGTGTCAAAGAAGTTTCACAAGAATTTCTGAAATTTTGTTTAACTTGGATTTTGTTTTACAGCCAGTAGGCTGTAAACGTTCTCATACAAATCTACAAACCTAGTTTCGGATTCTCGGAAAGAGTCGGAGACTTTCGGGTGTAATAAGAATGGTAACGAGGCTATTTGTGAAATAAAACAAATTTCGAAATTTTAACGATACTTCTGGATGCACGTCTTCGCCGTTTAATTAATCGCGCAATCGAGAGACATCATAGAAGAAAACATATTTGAACAGTCGACGTGCTTAAGTAATCGGGAATATAAAATTATAACGGTTGATCAGATTTGGGATGAAATTTTTTGATAAAGTAGCAAATAATTTTGTTTAATTTTATAATGATCCGTACAGGTAGAATTATCATGTTATTTTACTACCTTCTTGCATTTTTTTACCCGAGAATTCCATGATTGCGTATAAAATAAAGTGCATTTACAACAATAATAAAATTATTGCAAAATTCTACCTTGTGAGAAGTGTCATATAAATCTTGTTGATTTTTAAATTAAATACTCACTTGAAATCCGTCAGATTAAATTCCATAAACGCGGAACATCATTGCGTGATTAAATTATCCTTGTGTCGGTATGTATATGTATGTATGTACGTATGTATGTGTGCGTGCGTGTGTGTGTGTGTGTGTGTACATACGCTGAGCGTCATTAATGGTGTCCAGGTTGTGAACGCAGTGCGGCGAGGTAAGAGAGGCCTGGCCAACAGCATAGGAGGAGAAGAAGAAGAAGAAGAAGAAGCCCCCGCCAACCTCCCAAGTGCGACTAAGGGATGGTCTCGCTTACACTCGTGCTGCGCAACGAGGACGCAACGAGGACGCACCGAGCGACGCTCTGGCGTCTCGCTCGCACCGTAGTCCCGACGCCGCTCGGTTTCCTCTGGTTTCCTCTGGTTTCCTCTGGTCTCCTCTCTTACCTCGCCGCACTGCGTCCACAAGCTGGACACCATTAATGACGCTCAGTGTACAATCCTCACGAATCTTGATTGACGCGTGTACAATCAGTGATGAAATTTCAACTATTTGATATTTAAATCAATTTCATCAATCAGATTGGTTGATTCGATTAAAATTTGACGGAATGTTTGTTATTAATTAATTCTCTTGATTGCTCATTGTTCGATTACACAATGTGGTCATCTTCAGAGACACTATTTCTTTCGATTTCAATGATTCTGCCGCCGCAAAGGAAATTTAATGACAGTGAGTGTCGAATGATCGGGAACGTAATAAAATGCGACCCACGTCACGTAAATACTGAAATTTGTAACACGTTTAACTGAAAGATAAACGTTTTAAGGAATATATATAAAAAAAAGACTTTCTCACGATTCTGTCGTACATGAAATTGAGACTCGCTTCGAACTCACATATGCATTTCCGTTTCCTTTCCTCCAGGTGACATTGTCAACTGTATGACGATGCATTTCCGTTGAGCAGCCTTCCTGCAAAGAACCGGTATAATTCATTCAAAAATTAATTATAGGTATCATTGTTCATCGAAACGTAATATGCAAGTTTACCTTCATTGTCTAAATTCATCTCCACATTCGATAATACGAATGATTAAGTATCAAGAAGATTCGTTTACTGTCGATCGACCGTAAAGTAGAGTTCACGAGGAATTACTTACCGCCAGACGATCCGTTATCGTTGACAGAAATTAAATGGACGAACGAAGAAGGAGCATCGTGCTTCTACACGGTTCAAAATCGTCTAAAGGGATTCCTACATTACCGACAGCCATTAATAGCTCAATATCAAAGTAGAAAGTAATTTGGTCTGGATGAAATATAATTTATCTTTCACGTAGTAAAATTGGTGAAATTGAAAAAAATATTTAAAAAAATTATCGACTGACGGTCGTTTTGTTTAAATCACAATTTGCAGTTGTCTGCCGGTAAATTGTGTCGCAGTGATGGGCCGGGGGGAGGGGAGCGGTGGCCACTGCGCATGCGCGAAGTCGTAACGCGCATCCGTAAAGAAACGAAGAGCGAAGCGCAGAGCGTGCGGCGTGCGGCGTTCGGGTTGGTCGGTGCGGGTGCGGCGTGTGGGTTCTGCGTTCTGCGTTCTGCGTTCTGCGTTGTGCCGAATGGTTCTTAGTCGGAAGCAGTCGGAACGATGGGAATAGAGGCTGGAACTGGTTATTACGGCAGGAGCGTATCGGCAAGGCTCAAGATGGCGAGCGTGTCGTGAGGACCAGTGAGGACGGTGCGCGTCGCGACGGAAAGTTCCTGCAGTTTAACGTGAAAGAGCACGGTCGTTCTGTGTGATATCGTAGTTATTATGTGCGGCTTTGTGTGCCCGATCGTGTTTAGTGCATTAATTAAGTGTTCGGAAAGCGCGTCGTCGCGACGCCTCGTGTGAAATAATAAAACCGTAATAATCATTGAGGAAAACCGCGCGCGCTTTACGCCACACGGTTTGTAAACAAACGATGAGCACCGCGACGGGTGGTGTCAGCGAGACCGCCGGAGTCGTCCAGGAGGCTGACCTGGAGGTCATCATCGAAGAAAAGAATCAACTTATCGGCAGACAGTATGCCGAGATCGAGAGGCTCCAGCGGGAACTGTCAGAGGTCATCGGGGAACGTGACGCCCTTCTTTGCGAGGTGTCAAAACTCAAATTTGAACTCGAGATGGCTGATCTCAAGAGACTTCATGACGACAGGTAAGCGAGGCGTCTTCTTTTTTTCTTTTTTAATTCTTTTTATTGATTTCTCCGTGAGGAGGGAGGGAGGGAGACTATTTATTCGGCATTTTGAAATACCGATCTTAATCATTCGTGGGACAACGAACGCGCGTGTCGGATACGTTTGCTCTGGCCCAGTGGCAGCTCTCTTTATATCGATTCGGCAGATGTCTTTTGCTTCGCCTTTTTCTTGGGACTTTCTTTTCGATCTTTTTACAAATTGGTATGGATTGCGGTTCTTTTATTTCAATCTCTTTGCGAATTGCACGCTTCTTCGATGCAGATGTCAATTGGATAATTGCGATGGCGCGAAATTCTTCTTGATTCCACCTACTCGAGGTTGCTCGCGCTCTGGGGGGTTTGTTTTTTTTTTTTTTTTTTTTATTAATGTTTTGTCTCTGCCGGCGAGTCGACATCCGCGCTCGACTGTGTATTTTTCTATGGCAAATGGCGCCTCCACGTAACTCTTGTACGACAATGCTTAGGATTTATTAAACGACAATTTCGATGATAAACATTTACGAAAAATAAGAACGTGTCGTCAAAATATTTTGTAGATAATTACATATCTGCCGAATTCTTATACGCGTTCGAGACGTATCTTATGTCTCGTATTAATTATATATTTATTAGGTATTATAAATTAAATGCTATTCCGCTCGTTAATTCGCCTTTCGTCGTTACACATTATTTCAAATTCTCTTTTCAAAATTCAGCTAAGATCGGTTCAACTTTTTGTACTTTGAATCCCGAACAAAAATTCCAAAACAAACGACACTGCTTACCGATTCACGTCACGCAGTTGGCAGCCGTTCGTACTCGGAAATAAAAAATAAAAAAATTGCAGACGACAATGTATTTATGTCAGTCAGTTGCCAAATCTCACATCTGTCAGACGGAAAAGTCACGAACCTCCGAGTACCAAGGTTCTTCTCTACCTCATTGCGCAATTGCCAATTCCGACCCTAAACTATAGAAACACTATGTTAACTTTCGCAGATAATAGAATTTTTAAAATTTGTCTATGCGCCAACAAATTTTTTTCATATCTGCTGCCGGAACCAAAAATTTGTTTCACATTTCCTCTTTTTTTAAAATCCTCTACCTCTCTTTTTCGACAGATACTTGGTGTACTATCTCCAATTGGAATGTCACTAAATGTACATGAACTCGTATACAGACGGATGTGCTCATAGTCATTCGTTCTCCTGTTGCGTGACGTCGCACATGGACCAGTGGGCTCTCTTGGCTCTCTTGGCTCTGCCTTAGGGAAAATCGAAAGAACTTGAATCATACGTGTTTATTGCATTGCATGCATGCGTGCTCTCATGCGTGCATACAGGGTGATCCCGAAGTATGACTTGGAGGCGTTCCAACGGATTTCGTGTCATCTATGAAAAACTAGTAGAGTACAATTTTTTTATCTTTTGTTCATTTCTCTCTTACGTTACAAATATATTTTCCCATCGGAAATAATGCATTTATTTGGATTTTATATACGGGATGAAAAATTTTGAAAAAATCAAGACATTTTTTTCTTTTATACTCTGCAACCCATCTATTTTTTTCAATAACAAAATTTATGAGTCCCAAATAAATAGTATAGGGCCCATATCGATCACTCGAGTGGTACTTTCTTTCGTGTTACCCAACAATCTTTTCTGTCTTGGATTAATTCCAAGGCGAATGCTCGCGCGCGGGGCAGACGTGACGTGGATAAAAAAGGAAGACACTTTCGTAATAACGTGTGTCAAGTCAAAAGGGCATATATGAATTTGATCGGATGCATCACCCGTCACCTATCTGGATACATAGGTGCATATAAGAAGTTCATACGGTAGATAAAAAATTGTATGAAAAATGGACATTTTTCATATTTATCAACAAATCAATAGATTGGGACACGAATTAGATGATCAAGTTTTTTTAATATACGATTCCAAATTGATAAATCAATGAGGGGTGAAAGTATAGCAATTAGGCAACACGGTCCTGGGTTTAATGAATGATTTGACGTTTTTTCTTTTTCTTTTTTTTTGTAATGATTGATTAATCGTGATTGACGTTATTGTCTGTTGGTTTATATACCTAACTACATAGGTAAAGTCCTATATATGTATAAGTATAGAAGCATTGTCGTGGGATTCCTTGCATGGACGAGTTCACAAGAGATAGAAAGCAGACGCGTGCCCCCGTACTTATTTTATTTTCTACTTTTTTTCTCCTCCTCTTCCCCCCTCGCCGTTTCGGCTCCTTTTCACGGCAGAACGAATACGACCGGCGCGCGGTCCATTCGTCCGTTGGAAAGACCCAAGAGCATCGTGCTGGCGGCTCGTCAGTGACTAGACAAAAAAAAAAGAATTCAACTTTTTTTTGTATATTTGAAAATACAGGAGTGGATATGAAAAACGATGATTTTCGGAATTTTATTTTATACTGATTTTGGCCATTTTTGAAATTGAATACTAGCGATTACGCTGACTTTTTTTATTGACACCTGCTATTTCTCCATTGACGCGGTCACATTTTTTTAACGTCTCACGTTTAACACGTAAGTCGCGATCGATCGGCTGAAGATGCATGTAGACGCGCGTATATGTCTTCATGAATAATGCATATTTCGTTGAGTGTTCGAATATTAATAGTATTTAATATTAATGTCAAAAAAGACATGGTCGAAGATCGTCTTGACTTTCCTAATAATTTTTTAAATTCAGTTTTTACCTAATTTTCAAAAAAAGCCACTGTCGCGTCGATTTCCGGCATCCCTACACTCCACCCTACATCAATATATTTCGCCATGCAATTTAAAAAAAAAAAAAATTTAATTTTTTCCTTACTAAATGAACGTACCCAATTACGTCATTCTCAATAAGCTATATATAAGCCACAATGGAATTCGAATCAGGGATCAAACGTTCGATGTCAACTTCATTAGTCACGTGGTACGTTCACGCGTGAACAGCCGTCGCGACGTCGAATCATGCGCGTCGCGTAATTGGACAAAGGAAAATGATGCATTTTTTTCAATTTAAGCATCAGCCAGCATCTCGTGCGCAATCGATGACAATGAAATAATGCTCCTCTGCATAATTAAAATTTTTGTTTTTCATCAATCTAAGGTAAACCTCCAGAATTAATAATACCGTGATGTCTCGGCACTGGAAATGTTGGGTTTACCTTATTCCAGGCAAAAAACTCGAAACCTAATCAGCCGGTGAAACCGATAACGATTTTATGCCCACAGCGTGATTAGACCAGTCTTATCTGTTTACCGGGGTCTAATCTGATACATATTGACTTTTCTGTCTTCTGTCACGGTTCAGTGTCAAACATCATGCATGTACGTTTTCATGCTACCTTAGTATTATATATATATATATATATATTTTGTATTATATCTGTAGTACGAAATATTGCTACCTGTATTTTTGTATAATAAATTGTATCAATTAATGCAAAAAATAATGTTCCACGATGACGCATGCCGGCTTATAAGAAAAGTCGTCACGTCTGTCGTTGGAGATGCCATATGGACGTTTAAAAGTAGCAGAGTAGCCATATTGCTAATTACCACCGTGTGTAATTACAGAGGGGCTAATTCGTCCGCCGCCACCACCTCGAGCAGCAATACCCATCGATATTGCAATTCGAGTGTACCGGGCGAATTGAAGTAGGAGGGTTGGGTACAGTCTGCGTTAAAATTTCTTTTCATATACCCATACCCATACTCATTAGATTTCGTGTCAATTGTAATTTGAAAATATAGCGGAAAATTCTTGTGCCGCCATTTTACATCCTTACTGCTCGAGCAGCGACGTATCGCACGTAAATCGCTGTAAAAATATCCTCGAGTGTCTTCCCTGTATTCGCACGTATAACGTATCCAGTTTAAGGAATCGTTCGCGAATTTCAAATCGGCCATTTGCAAAATCCTTATCGATTGTATCAGTTTTGTAAGGTTGCGTCGGTTTTGATAAGATTACATTGACGGAAAAGCTGGATTGGACATCCGTCGGTACGGTAATTCAATACGAAAGATGTTGTTTAATGCGGACCCAATTTATATTCAATGGGCAACGATACAACAACAACAACAACAACAGACAATTAAAATTGTGCATATCCGATAATTATATTTTTTGCGCAGCCTTCGGAACGTGATTCATAATTTGTCACTTGTCACTTGTAAAATGAAGTTTGGGTCCGGGCAGTTTTTTAAATATTTTTTTTTGATTGAAGAAGCGTTAAAGCGAAAGTCTAGATGATGTCATCCCCGAAATACCTGCTGAGAGTCTTGATTCGTGTATACCATATATGTGTGTGTGCGCGTGCGTGTGGATGTATATAAATTCATATACGTATGTCTATACATAGGTACATGTCCGTACAACGTGACAAGCGAAAGGTATTATGGTATAAAAGTCCTTTGGGATTTTAAAGGGAAGCGGATATCCTAAGGATTTTCCTCGTGGCTGATTCGTTGCTGTAGGATCTTAGTTCGAAACGAATTTTATTTTTTGTCTGCTTGTGTCTTATAGACTTTCAATCATCCTGTCGTTGTTTGTTACTATTTTCAAAATTTCCTTCCTTTAGGCACGCCTGATCGCTTAAGAGATGATGTAAATTAAAAAATATATTTATACAATTCTTAGATGTATATTCGAAGGAGGGAAAGAGAAAAGAGCAAAGAACGTCGAGAGATCGGAGTTTGTAAATACGCGCGTCGCTGGTTCACTTTTTTTGGAAATACGGATTATCCAGACGCTCCTCGTTCCGCGAAGGTGAAATTGGACGCGTTTCGCTTTATTTATCTTTGGTGATTCTGCGAATTGCACGTCTGTCGATACGCAAGAAGGAGAATTTTTACGGGGGTGTTAAAAATTGTATCTGCACGTGCGCTAATTAGCCTTGGATTCACTGGGTATGTTTCTCAAAATAGGGGACTGTTGGAAAGGGATTTTTTAATTATAATTTTTATGACTGATTTGCATCTACGTAGGCGTCGCTCTCGTCACCGTTTAAAGTTAAACAGTCGACTGCGGCCCTGACATCGAATTCCCCTCGAGTGTCTCTCGACGAAGCTCTTGGGTCATCATTTTTTCAAAATTTGCAATTGAAAAAATATTGAAGCGACTCGCTCGATCTTGTGGCTATGATGCACGCTTAATAAAATTTAATTAAAATAAATTTGCGACGACTGGCGTGGTCGGCGCGTGGCGGCTACTTCCGGTTGAATTTTTCATTGTGGCGCGAGGGGTTGGAAGAGAAAACTTTATTTGAGTCTTCGCACACGAGCCTTGTTCTTCGAATTCTTGTCGCGACTCATGAAAACCAGATTCGCGGTGCGAACCACCTGGCCGCGGGCCAACCTTTCTTCCTCGATCTGCAGCCTCAAACTTTTTTGTCGGTACCGTACACGATAATACCAACCTGACGATACTGCAAGACAGACCCGACAGACCCGACAGGCTCGACAGGCAGTGGCGGATTTTATTTGGGACGCATCGCGTCTGCCTCATACAAATACATGCGTGCAGCAGCTGCCGAAGAAACAAAAGAATCTGTGCGTATTGACTTTTTGCTTTAATAGGGCAGATTTGCCGAAGAATCGATTGATCTTGAGTCTCGTGAAACTCGATGAGAAATCCGAATTACGTTAATGATAAGATCGATAAGAATCCCCGTTGTGGAAGCAAAATTTCTTATCCAATTGACGCTCGCCGACTGCCGGGTTTCGGGATTGCGTTACGCTGGATCGCTCGTGCCTCGTTCGCCCGTTCGTGGCGCTTGTGCATTCGCCTTTTTCCGTTGCCTCGTTAAGGTTCATTTTCATGCAGGGAACTGGCCTTGAACGTCACTCCAAATTCTTACCGATAACGTCTTTGCGTTCAAACATTGTTGGCATCGTTTGTCAAGAGAAACATTGTCCAATCAAACTTAAGCACAAAGTTGATATTTTTGTTGCACAAGAAGAAAACACAAGAAGCTTCGATGTATCGTGAGCTTGCATAATTGTTATCAGTGTTATCACGTTGTTCTGCTTTAGGTTGAAAATAATAAATAATCGATCCGCACTAACCCACAGTTTACGTATAGCACGAGCAGGTCGCGTGCACGGATTGCCTGTAGAAGGATAACCCTGCGACCAATGATCTGTCTACAAATCTGAGGGACCCGCGTAATCGTATGTGCGAGCAAAGGTGCGTAGGGATGAGCAGGCTTGGGGGATTAAGTATTAAAAAGAGGAGGAATTTTTTTCCCCCGATAGAAATCGCAAAGCAGAAAAATGCCTTGTTTAGGTAAACACGTATGAAACAAACAGTACTATAATCGTATACGATTCCTAGTGCGTCTAGCCGTAACGTGAGACGATGCTTCGCTATACACATATGTATATGCATCGCGCACATATGTACATTCGCCCACGTATCGGTCACTTATGAGCGCACGAGCACACGCGCACACGAGCACACGAGCACAGGAGCACAGGAGCAAAGGAGCACATACGTACGAACACCTCGTGAATAGCGCATCGTGTATCGTGAATCTTGAAAAAAAAATTGTAGCACTCCGTTCCCACAGATCGAATCGCATATGAATCCACCTGTAGTCGAGATTCGTTTACGCATCCGAACTGTATATGTATATATGTTTTGAATTATACGTACGTTGAATCGTATCACTTATTAATCCTATATGAAAGTAACGAGAGATTGACCTTGATAACTACTTAGTATCATAATATCTATGGGGCTTGTACATGTGATATAAGATATTTATTGAAGTACAATATTTTTTTGAATTACGTATTGATTTTTGTTTACGGGCAATATATTTAATCGATATCGATTGATCTTTATCGATTTATTTATCATTATTACGCGATCGATCTTGTAAATAAAAGTATAAATAATTTTTTATCTATTTATCGTAACTTATGATTTCCGCTGAATATGAAATATCAGGTAATTTTATAGTAGTTTTCTATGGGATAATTAGTATGGGATATGGAGATCGTGGTCCAGACCGGTTAGTTATAATCAGCCTCCGGATTGGCCACGTAAGAATCAGGATTTACAGAACGGTTTTTACCGTGGACTTTCTTTTTATCATCTTTTCTTGCATTTATTTATTTAATTATTTTTTATGTCGATATTGAATTTTTGAAAAAAAAATTGTTTGTTTACTCAAAACCTTAATTCTGTTCGAGGACCCGCGCAGTGCTACCAATAAACGAAATCATGGAAATTCAGGTAATGGACGTTTGCACAATTGGCGTCGCGACGCTTCGCCTGAGAAACGTTTTCTCATGTTCTGTGAAATCGCCAGTGGGATGATCGCCCCCCCCCCCCTCTCTCTCTCTCTTCCCCCTGTTTCTCTATGCCGCCGCACACGTACTTTTGTACTTGTGTATACAATACGCGTTCTTGGAACTCAATATGTGGCACACGCTTACCATGCGTGTTTACTATACTCGTTTTAAAAGGCAACAAGTCTCTACAGTGCTTTTCCATGGACTTTAAGTATTTTTGGATATTGTTTTTTCGTTTTGATTATACGCCTATTTTGTATTGTCATAAAAAAGAAAAAGATTTTTGATTTCAATATTTGGTATTGACGTATAGAAAGTTTTGCTGGGCGACTCTGGCGTATGTGAGAAGGGGAATAGAAGGGGAATAGGAGGGAATAGGAGGGTAAAAACCTTTTAAAAACCTTATATGGGCAAGGCGGGAGAGAGCGGAGGCGAAGCGTAAACGCGAGCAGTCGCCGCCATTACGGTTCCCGGTGGTGAATAATTAAGCAGAGTCGCTCCGGATTTCGTGCTTCTTCCGTTTCGGCTCTCGTGCTTCGAGCTGCGATAATTACGTCTGCGTCTACGTCGGCAGTCTAGTCTCACGGCGTTATTTACGACGAATCAACTATAATGAACAATTCGTTACCGAAACTTTGTCCTTGTATCGAGGATCCGTGCGCAAGACCTTTCGACAAGTGGCAAAGGGAAAGGAACTTTTTTCTTTTTTTCTAGTCAACAAATTTGTTGTCGTTGCGTACAATTATTATTGTATTATCCAAGTAGCCATTCTCGAGTAAGTTTTTGTGCAAGATTTTTATTGACTCGGACGATTAAAGACGGGGGTCTTGCGTTCTCTCAGATTCAATTAAGATTCTTCAACGAGCGCACCCGACACTCGAGGCTGGGTTAGTTGGGGAGTGTCGGCAATTGGGGAGTGTCGGAATCTTACTTACCCTTTAATTCGTAGCCGTTAATGAGATTTATGCTTTTTGAATGGGACTCGTAGACCTGTTGACGTAGCGACGTAGCGACGTAGCGACGTAGAGACGTGGTTCGTTTTGAGATTCGCCGTCGGACGTTTCTTCTTAGCCCCTAAAGAGCCTTGCAAACCTTACCGGCAATTAACTTTGCGCGCCCCCGTTTGCTGCGTGTGGCCGCCATATTGAGCGACACTAGCGCCACACGGCGACTCCGAGCGTACCAACACCACGGAAACGTCATTTGCACAAATTTTTCTTGCAGTCTCCATTATGGATTTAATTCGCAGTGCAGTAAGTCCTGCTCGTCCTGCTCGTCCTGCTCGGCCTTTTGTACTCGCATCGAAGCTGTCGTAACGATCGAGTTTGTACCTGGAACAATTATCGCGTCATTGTCGTTATCACTTATCGATGACGAGTGACAATAATTTTGTACTAGGAAAAAAGTTGGATCGATGAGGTCATCGTTTCCTCGTCATTATAATTACGTATATCGTCCTGGACCTCGCTCGTTTGTTCTCGTTATTATTACGTCAGATGGGAAAGTTTAATAAGCGGAAGCAGAGAAGTTGCCGCCAGTCAAGGTAAAAGGTCTTTTGAAACCACCGTAAGACGTTCTCGCGATGCTTTTGGCCATCTGGCGGCGCGCACGAGGAAACGGTCAGAGAGAAAGAAAAAAAAAGGCTATCGTTATTTCCATTAAATTGGCGGTGCGAACCGTCGTGGAATCGCGAGAAACGGAAAGGAGCCCTGGGAACGTTAAATAAACTGTTCTCGGTATTCGCATCCTTTATACTACATATGTACATTGTACGTGCGCAGTTATACTCTGCCGGGTCTTCCTCTTTCTCCGCTTCGATGTTGCTGCTTCCAGCGGTATCGGCTCGTTTTAAGCGACGATCCTGTTCGCTGCCTCTTCGATCCGCTTATTCCTTAGGTCAGTGCCATTGCTGCCATTGCTGCCATTGCTGCCATTGCTGCCATTGCTGCCACTGCTGCCATTGCTGCCATTGCTGCCATTGCTGCCACTGCCGATCTAAATACAATTGTCAACTGCACTCAGGAGCCGTCTTCTTTTTTCCCCAGTGCTGCTGCCGCCGCCGCTGCCATCTCCTTCTACAATGTATTTCGTTCAACCAAGCGAGACTTCGGTAATTAGTCATTTCTAGGATGACATTTTTGTGCGCTACAAAATCAAAATCAGGCTGAACTGGTGCGCGGCCGAAACCAAATCGTCATCCAGCGTCGTTATTTTTGTACGTCCCTTTGTCCCTGAGCGCGTACCTACTCTCCTTTGGACGGTCCGCGACCGCACCGAACCGCACCGAACCGCACTGAACCGCACGTGCGTGATTTCCCACTGAGGTGGACGTAAACAACGTGCCGCTCTGAAAATTGATCGGAATGCAGATTGCGCGTTGCGTCTTGACGTGTAACGAGACGCTCGAGCTAACGAAATATACATATATTGTACATTGTCCAAATTTCCACAGCGATCTTAACGACGGAAAACAAAAAATTCTCAAGGATCGTGAATCGATCTGAAAGCGATAATTCGCGTTACGGTGGCCGCGAATGATTCACATGTTTTTCTTATCGATCCTCTGACAGCTGATTAAACGATAATGACGTCCGACGGCAGATTATTGACCACAGCCTATGTCCAGTACGTCCAATCACAAAGTTCATGGAGAGACAACAATTTTGTTCGAACGAGAACAAAAATATGTTTACGAAAAATATTACACGTATCCTGTATCCGCAGCAAAATTTTGTACACGCACACGCATCTAATATCTTCGTATGCACGTGAATCTCTGCTCACCCAACGCACACTGACTAATCGTCGGCTCATCTGCAGGGGCCAGTTTAATCAGGAATCCAAACTAATTAACTTAGTTTAATTGATCTTAATTGAGTGAAGCGAGGCGGCCTCGTGTTGCGCACGCGCGCCCATTTTCCACCCCGACCCCCAGCCCCCCCCCCTCTCTCTCTCTCTCTCTCTCTCTCTCTCTCTCTCTCTCTCTCTC
>JARQSW010000250.1:53425-75763 GCA_030142375.1 Calameuta pallipes
TCTCTCTCTCTCTCTCTCTCTCTCTCTCTCTCTCTCTCTCTCTCTCTCTCTCTCTCTCTCTCTCTCTCTCACTCACTATCTTATATACTCTTTAATTTTTTTCCGTCTCTCTTTTTCTCTCCGACTTCCTTCACAACGCTCGAGCAAAGATCCAATTGGATGAGCCTCCCGGCCTTCGTGGACGCCACCGGCCACCAGCCAGCGGCCACTTCTCTACTACTTTGTATACACAGATATGGTACGTTACTGCAGTCCTACTATTCCCACCTATACCGTATTCTGTATAGCTCCTATCGCATACTAGTTTTCCATACTATTATTATTGCCGTAGTACAGTCACCGTCCAAAGTATCTCTCCATACCACAGAAGGCCTTTTCCGTCTGACCAATTATGGGCAGTGAAATCGAAAGGAAAGCACCTAACTGACTCGATGTCCCGCTGACTAATTAACTGAACCGACTATAGCAGCCGAACCAGTGAGGACTTACGTAGTCGTGTTAATCGTAACCTCGTTTTATCTCAACTCTAATGACTGAATTTAATTACAAGCGTCCTTTGACGGTCGTCCGCCTATCGATAGTTTATTAATAAGCATAGCCAACTGACGTCAGCATAGCTCTAATTCAATTCCAGCTGTCACATTTTACGTTAAGCTTTGCTTTCTCTCCGCTAGTGGCGTCCTTGTCGCCTTCGGGCGCACCGCTTCGTTTTTATACGTGCGTACGTGATGCGCGGTCGGAGCACGTGTTCAGTATGTTTTCTTTGACGCTTCCCAAACAATAGAGTCCTCACGGAGCTACGCGTGGGTTTACGTGAAATTAGGCAAATATATTTTAACGTGAAAATTATTAAATGCAATCCAGTTGAAAATTACGCGTATGCGTCCTCTGTAAGGAAAATTGTACGCAGAGCCACGTGTGGCTACATTGGGGACTATTGTTTTTCACCTGTCAAAAAAAAAACAGCCATGTCGTAGACCGACTGCAGCTTGTATAGCGTCGCGTCAAACCTGATAAGTGATAAGTGTGATAACGAACGAGAACCCGATATACTGTACAAAATTGAAATTAGATAAGCCCGAAAGAGAAGGATAGCTTGATTTATCAATCCAGACGGAAATATACCCGTGTTTGCCTTGATACGTAGGATTTATCTGTTATTTGTCGATACTTTACGGGTTTTTTTTTTTCATAATACGAGATATCCGACATTATTTTTGACGCGACAACCGACGTCGATGCTCAACATTTTTCTTGCACTTGGAATTTATACGTAATTTTGTTTTCCGACAATTTTGCTAGTTCGATTATTGTCGGCTGGTTATTTGGTTACTTCGAAATCCTCCCCTCATCCCTCGTCATTGTTCACCCTATTAAAACTATGCTAATTATGCTGAGGGGTTGGTGGGCCTCTACTCTTTGATCTCGTCAGCCTTGTATACGCGTTGCGTGTGTTGCGTGTGTTGCGTGTGTTGCGTGTGTGGGGCCAACACACATCCACGCTCCCATTTTAGATCAGTGCGCCTCGCGCCTCCCCTAATTGCCCGATCGATGTTTTTCTCCATAATTCAATTTCCATCTCGGTAAATATTTTTACGGACAGACAAGGATGGCAAACCCCCCCTCCAAACTCCCCTCCCTGCCCCTCAAAACTCTCATCCGGCAGCCCTGATAAGCATTTCGGCTGGGAGTTTACTGGGATAAGTATTTCCCCTTAATTCGTTGGATCTTTAAGAAAAATTATTTGGCGAATCAAAGAATTTTTGCAATTCGTGATCGTACACGGTTCGATCACCTTTTTTTCCTTTTAATTGTTTTGTTCGAGCTATCACGTTTTGCTTATGTAAGTTCGAATTCCAGGAGCGTAACAAGTTTGTGGGGGGGGGGGGGGCGAAGGGGGCCTCGAGGGAGATGGGAGATAATTAATCAAAATGTGAGAGGATGGATTTTTAATTAGCTCCTCCCTCTCCTATCTCCCCTCCTCACTGCACCGTCGCTTCCGCTCTTTTACGAAATGGCGAATCTTCGTGCTCTTCGTGCTCTTACGTAACGAAGCAAGGACCGGAAATTGCTCGGAAGATTAGCCAGTCTGCTCCGAGCCGGCAGAACGTGGCTTTCTTTCTCGTTTTCGGTCATGAGACAACGCACGCAACAAGAGAGGGTGGGCTCCCTGCCTGACTTCCGGACTTCCGGTTAGATAATCTCGATAATTTCTGAAATAACGTAACAGACGTCGTCAATTTACGCAAGCGTAGCTTCTGGCTCTGGTTCATGAATGAAAATCAATGAGTGAACGAGTCGAGTTATGACGTCGTAAATTGTAGGTTCGTCGGCCATTTTGAAAATACAACTAAAATGCAAATTGTCCCTTGAGCGCGTTGTCAGTTTGTCACGTATGTCGTAATTTCACACATGTTTTTGACACTCGTGAATATCAAGTACGTGCTGTTGGAGGTTCATGGGTATAATGATAATAACAATGGTTTTCGTATAGATGCAAACAGTCATAGCTATGTCGTAACTTTTTTTTCGCGAGTATAGTCTCAACGTTGAACAAGTATTGTTATGTAATATGTATGTCAAGAGTGTATAGTATAACGACTATGCATGCGTATATACTCGCTATGGATTAACTCCGGGCACACCGGCCATGATTTTTCGAATTATTCACGAGTAGCAAGAACGACTGGTATTTCTGCTCGTTTCCACGTATAAATGTTTCGCAAAGTGTTCTTCAATGGGAAGTCGTAAACTCGAACCCGCCGACCCTGGCAGGTCGGCCGACCCTCAGGCCCCTCAGGCCCCCCCGGGCCCCCCCAATACCAATGGGCTCGGACTAGCCTGTTCATCCTGTTCATCCTGTCGAATGGCCTGTTTTCTCGGTTAACAATGATCCAGGAATTCCCGGTCTGTTATGAAAAACAATTTTTTTTAGAAAATTTAAAGGATTTTTTTTTATTTCAAAATTTTGACTCTCTTTGAACGACTGCAATTTTGCCTTCGCGCGTTTCCTAATCGCTGGGGAAGTGGATGGAATTGGCTATGGGCGTTTCGCGCGGAGTTGCCAACTTAACGAATGATCCGTAGTCGAGAAACTTTGATGTTTTTAGAGTCAATCTTTGTGTATTTTATTTGGTGCAATTTTTTTCTTTTTTTTTTACTTTGCGAAATTCCACGTAGCTTCGCTTCAAACGCGCGAGATCGGCGCTCGCGTCAACAATGAGGAACGCAGTCAGGGCCGTGTCTAGCGGTGGTTTTCTTGGAATTTTTAGATTCATCGTTCAAGGATGCATTTCGCAGCTGCACCAACTGCGTGCACGTAGTTGCACATGCATCTGGCGTTAACGTGTCAGCGACGCCACAGAAAATGCACAGCAGACGAGGCTACCCGAGCAAACCCAAACGGGACTTTTACGCCTTTCTGAATTCTTTCTTAATTTTATTTTTGATCGTCACCCTCGGAAATTCTTAACGTCATATTTTTTCTTTTCGCACATTTTTTATCTCTTTTATTTTTTTAGCGTTATCTCAGACGCATAAGATTAATTGCATAAGCCACGTGTGCTCAACGGGAATCTTGAGTGTCAAGGTCGTGCCCGACCGTGGCCTTGATAATTAGTCATACGAATACGAGAGGTTTCCGACGAAGGACTATTGAATTTAAATTACGTCGGACGTCGCGACGCCATTCACGTTATCGATCATCGTGTTATAGCTGGTAGTGTGCAATTTTTTTTTATACTTGCTCCCAGCTTCTAATCCCCTTTTACCTGCAGTGTCTATACCTACGTGCACTCTCTTTCATCGTGAAAGCAAAAATTAAATAAAAATGTTTTTTTTTTTAAATTATCTTCTCAATTAATATATGTATATGCCGTTAATTCAGCTCTCACTCTATTCAAGCTGGCTGCATTTTTGAAATTTTAAAAAACTTTTGCACGCAGCCTACGATTCCGACGAGCCACTGGATATCTGTCAGGTATAGGCACGTGGCCCGGTAGAGGAGGGGGGAGCGTGCCAGAGATGGCAAGGCTGCCAACGTAACATAACTGCACGCGCTCCCATATCGAAATTCGCGAAATTTGGCTATCGGATGAACGAGGCCCCAAAAATTTGCGCAATCCTCATTCCCGGTAAGGAATATACATTGACACCATCCAAAATTCCCTGCCCGTTCGGATATTCGTCATTTTGGTCGCCAATAGCCAGATTATTAATTAATTGACTGTCCGATCTGTTCGTAGCCGATTTTATTGCTTTTAGCTAACGTTAATACAAATTCATAATGTCGTTTCGCAATAATTCCCGAGGAAAATGGATTTCGCCGAATTATCATGGGCGCCATGCATTTTGCTCGCCATTAGCCAAGAGACTGTTGTAACGCGTGGAGTCGTTTAGTATAATTTAGAAGCCAGACATAAAATTATGATTGTGCAGAGTGCAGAGTGCAGAGTGCAGAGTGCGCAGTGCGCAGTGCGCAGTGCTCACTGCTCAATTGCGCAAACGATAAACATTATTAATCGATACAGTTTATTTATTCCTGATTCGTATTTATTTATATCGGTTTGAATCGATTATATTTATCGATACGGTATCTATGTAAATAAAGTTTATAAATAAATTTCACGAGAGTCTCATTAATTATTCTTTCATCTCTTGTTTTCCGTCCGTTCACTCTGCTAGTCAATTTTATCTTAATATCACGTGTTCGACATAGGACGCATATACGCTGTCCCATCAAATTTGAATGCGTGGTCGCCTGGCGTCCCGACGCCATAACCACCCATTATGACTGCTCGTGACGCGTCGTCCACACTATTGAATCGATACCGATACGTATCCACTTACGCGTCGTATAGTGGAGGTCCGAAATCGATTTGTTTGAATTTCCTGCTTAAAGATACCGAAAATCAAGAATTGCGGATGCAGGAACGACGAAGGCTGGACGGCCGAGGCGAACGCAGTTTGGTTCCCGCAAATCCTTCGTTCGCGGATTTTCCTAATTTTCCTAATTTTCCTAATTTTCCTAATTTTGCTATCGGTGTCGAGTTAAGAAAGTAGTAAATATGTTACAATATATTTAAAGAAATTTCATTAGCTTCGATAAAAGTGCTGATGGTAGAAAATTTAATTAATTAACTTTCCAAAAAATGTATTCACTTCGATGACGTTATTTTTTGAAGAAATTTGAAAATCTTCTTGTCTTTTAGGGGGGGGGGGAGGGGTTCCTTTTACCCCCAGCCTACTCAAAATCTTCGTAGCACCGACCAACCACTAACCAGAGACTGTCGCTCACTTCTGTTTGGTTTGATTGATAGAAGCTATGTGTTTCCTTCCTGTGGGAGCTTCTATTTGTTTATGATCTTACGAGTGGATTCTGCCTAATGAACTCTCGCGTTTACGAGAGCGTCTCGCTTGGGGCTCAGCGGCGTAGAGCGTCGGGACGCCTGAGAAAAGCGTCCGAGCGTGTAGGATACAGCTACGGGATCGCTCGCGACAAGGTTGAATTTTCGAATCGTACGATTCGTAGTCGATGTTTAATGAAAAAAAATATTTACTCAAAAAGTTTTTTGTCCGAGTATCGTTTCGAGAAAAAAATTTACATGCAATTTTCTTTTGATGTATTTTGAAATATATTTTTCTGACGTGTTTTTCAATTTTTTTTTTCGTCACTGGTATCTCTTTTTTACACAATTTTTGATACTTGCTCCACTTCCACCCTAAGTCTGGTATGTCCTTTTTTTTCTTCCTCTTCGTGGCTCCAAAGAGGGAACGAACGACTTCGGGAGTTCATTGCACTTGGATGCGTCGAGCTGCTGGTCTCCCACGCACTTCGTGTATACCGCGTGTCTCTTGTTCTTCCTCCTCGGTCGACCAATCGAATTCCGCTCGATAAATTTCGAGTTCCAGGTGCATTTGTAGAGAAGCGGGCGGGACGTATGTGACATCCGTACGTATAACGCGTGCGTTATGCATCCAGCCTAGTTTTACCGAGACCAATTTACGCCTTTCTTCGGGGAGACCCAATTCGTTCGTTATTATTGTTGCTACTCAATGAGCTTTCGTATCGATTGACGTTGAGTGCGCGACACGCTGTCTTTTCTGGGGATAAATACCATTTTTGGTAAAGACTTGCTTCTTTTTTTTTGGAGGAAAGTAAACTGTAAAAAAAAAATAAAATTGACGTTTGCGAGATATACTCGGGAAACGCCTGCCGTGCGGTTGCCTTGTTTAATGTTTCTTTTTTTTCTCAAGTGGATTCACTCACCGGCAGGAATAGAAATAACGCGAGTTAAAGCAAAACGAAGTAAACCACTTTGGCAAAGAAGTTCTTTGACCTTATTCGCGTAGATTGGTGGCTGCTCTAAATTTTGGATTTTCAAATACTTAAGGGTAATAGTAATTTTCCAAATTATCAGCCGTGCTGAGCTAGTAAAAAATGTTTTCCACTTACGTTTTATCACTGCGTTTCGTTCGCTTCTACGGAATCAAATAATTGGGCCAATTTTTCTTCGACACCATAACGCACATTAGCTCTTTCGACTTTGTGCCTGCGTCGTAATTTAGTCTATTTTGCTCCTGTCGACGTGAAAGGAGACTCGGACACGCACGGGAGGGACTTTGGGTCGCGAGTCAACGCCGAGGAATGACATTTGGCCAACACGAGAAGGAGAAAATCTGATAACGCGAACGATACTTGCGCTCGACTTACGAATCGTCAGACTGGCGTCTGCCGTGACCCGTGGCCCGGAATAACCTAACCTGACCTCTGCAGCCTCGGCTTTGGCTTTCCGGTTCTTTGAACAATTCTAACTGTAGGCCGTTTGCCATTTGCCATTTGCCATTTGCCATTTGCCAATTTGGCTTCTATGTATATGTATATCTAAGAGACGCACGTTACGGCCGTAGAAAAGTAGCAAAGTAGCAAAGTAGCAAAGTAGCTACGGCTCGGGATCGTCTTCTTCTATTCGCGATACGGGAGACCAAAGGAACGAATAAAATTACACGAACTACACAAGAAATGGATTCACGTTGATTCGCAGCTAGAAACTATTGTATAAATTGCAGCACTTGACTCCCGAGAGGCTACAAAAGTCTCGTATCTTTTTCTCCTTTCAAGGTAAAATCGGGCAAAACCCTCGTCTCCCGAAATACAATGGAACTCAAATGAAGTCGATAATAAGTCAATTTGTATTTCAAAAATTGGATCATTTTTTTCAGAATTTTTTTAGCAAGGTTCCATTCACCCCACTTGGACCTTTGTACAAAATTATTGTACGTCGACAATAAAATTGTTGGCAATTCGTACAAGTTCCCTAGGATGGTCCAGGCGCTCGACTATACGTAACAAGCTTATCTGTAGAGGAACAAGTTTGCTTGACAAAGTTTCATTTGTTTTTGCGTTATATATTTTCTGCTTGACCACGTAACGTCGCAACGCCTCCTACTTTCTTCTTATTCTTCTATCTCGTTCGTTTTCTTGCCGCTGGGCTCCCCGCGTGGCGGCCAGCCTCCCTGTGCTCTGTGGATCTGGAAGACTCGAGCGACGCCTCGATCTAAAGTTAGAGAGACGAGGAAGGAGGGAGGGGGACCCCACGGACGCTCCAAGGCTAAATCTTAAATATATATTTCGAACTTTTACCGTCGCACACGGCCGCCGCACGCAATTATTATTCTCCGCTTGGTTATTTCGAATATTTACTTGACAACCGAAGTAGGAATTAGACGTTATCGTTATCGTTATCCTTGCACAGTTACAACTCGACGTTGACATTCGGCTTTTCCTACGACTTGAAAAACGGCTTTCGCGATTCTCTCGTTCTTCTCGTTGACTTTCTTCTTTAGTAGTATCCTTGTTACTTTCTCTTCTTAGTTCGTTCACTTTGCGCATGCGCAATTGTAAAATTAAGAAATTTTTTACTCATAAATAATTATTTTTAACGTTAGTATCCAATCGCTTGTTTCGCTCATACGCGTAAGACTGTACGAGCGCTGCCCCGTTGGCCGTTGGCCGTTGGCCATTACTTTATTAAATTTTAATAAGCAAACCGAGAACTTGCTTTTATCTTTATTTTATCTTTGCCTCCGACCTAGTTTTCATACCTGAATGCACCCGTGTTCCAGGCGGCTTGTTCTCTCGTTGCAAATAATTCAATGCGATTTACGAATATAACGTGCGGAGGACAATGGGCTTCGAATAAGTATATACGAATAGGAAATACAACGTAGCTCAATTCCATCCGGTAGAAGCGACGAGCGTCGAGCGACGAGCGACCGACTTTCCTGGTTATTGCAAACAAAAAAATAGGCATGCGAACTTGGCATATTTTTTTAACATTATTTTTTTTTCTTATTTCTTTATTGATAATTATATGCATATACATATATACTTATTGGTACTTGAACATTGTCCAGTCGCGCACAACAGAAACAACAACAGAAACTTGGTGAAGGTCGCAAAGCTCCACGGCTGGAATTGTCAGGAGAAACAAAATGGCTGACCGTTCGAGAAGCAGCAAAAAACATCTCCGTACGATCCCCTAACCTGCAGTTAATTTATCTCTCTCCCACTCCCCTTCTTCTTCTCTTTCATCCTTCTCATTCGTTCGATCGAGATACGCGCGACATACGTTCGTGGATTCGTTTCGTGTCACCTTATAAGAGTATTTTTTTAACATAAAGGTCAATTCACGATCGTATCTTTTTAACAGTCAAAACTGTCACAAACGTTGCGATACAATGCCCATACGATTTTCTTGTTGTCAGACTAACTATTATTCTTTTTTTTCTTCAATAAACTATATTCGTATATCAAACTCTGCAGCAGCAGTAGAAACGTGACAGTCATAATGGGAGTAACGGATTCGAAGAAGTTGGCAAGATATCGGAAAAATGAATTGGCAGTGTACGTGGTCGCCAAATCCGGCGGCATTGACTTAATTCTTACGGTGCGTTTTCATTTCGGCGACGCGATGTCTGTCGTTCGTGACTTTGCGAAGACTTATCGATTTCTCTTATGAGTTTATGACGTACACACGTTTTGCATTACCGGCTGTACGTGCAAGTACCAACATATGGATACAACGTGTCTACAACCTTTAAGTCGCACCCTCATTAGACGACGAGAACTTCTGACCTTTTCCCTTGTTTTCATTTCTCGTTTTTCTTTTTTTTTCTTTCTCCTTCTTCTTACTTTTCCTTCCTCTCTCTTTCCCTTTTGTTTGCTCTCCGCTACCAAGCCCCCTCGGAATCGTCTTATCCGCTAATTGTCAATCTAACCGTATAACAAGTACGTTTAAGGCTGTATCGTTGCACGCGAACTCAGAGTACAACGACGCTACCCGGTCGCACATGCGGGGATTCCCGTGTAAATCGGCGACCCCGCTTCGCTTCCGCGCAATTGTTAACACCGTGCGAAAACTGACGAATTCGTCAAAGAAATATTCGCAGGGATTCGCACTGAAACTGTATAACTTCTCTCGCGATTACGTCACGGTCAAACGAGTATGACGTCACTTAATAATATTAACCCAGAGAAAATATTCGCTGAGCCTTTACGCGTGGTTGCGTTAAAAAAATTTTGACTTTTCTCGTGCACCTTTCGACCTTTGACCTTTCGCATATAAACGACTGTTCGCGTGATGTCACGTTTGCGTCAAGGTTCACGGTCCGTTGTGCAAACTTATTCCAGGAAACGTCGGTACTCGCTACATGTATAGTATACCCAAAAAAAGCACTAACGTGCAAAAAACTACGCCAAATAGAGGAGTTCATGTCAATTCCTCGAAGAAAAAGTATTGAAACGACATTATTAATGCCAAGTACACGAGTCACTACGCATCTGCCTATTATGTGATCTAGCACTGGAACTAAAATGAGCTAGAGCGGTTCCTAAGATATTTCGTAAGGTCACCTATCTTACGTAAGAGTTGACTAACGAACAATTTTGTACCGATACAACGTTGTACGGTTGTCGTGCACACGGTTGTTGTGTCTCGTCGCAGATATCTTTCTGCGTGCTGTGTCAGGATCTAAACAGCAGCACGTTGAACCCGTAGGAATTGTTTTTGCGCGTGGCGCAGCTGCAGGTAAATTATTGTTTTGACGGCGGTGTTGGCGCATGCGCACAGAACTTTTGTCTTTGTTAACCGAATCATTGTTGGCAGTGCTCACGGTCCTTGCGTATCTCGACTGCTGTACGCGTTGTGGCGGCCAATGCGCCAATGGACCAATGGACCAATGCGCCAATGGGCCAATGGGCCAATGAACCAATGGGCCAATGGGCCCTTCCCTCGAGGGTGCAGTCAAACGTAATTACAAAGCCACTAAACGCTCTTGGAGCATGCAATAGGACACTCTCTGTCTCTCTCTCTCTCTCTCTCTCTCTCTCTCTGTGCTTCTGACTATCGGCGAAGTCGCGAAGATCGTTTCGGGGAACCGATGTAAAAAGGATAAAGATACGAGAGATGGGAAAGGGGCTCTTCGATGTCTCTGGCACATCGTTGGCACAAGTCGGCTACAAAGACTCGGAGAAATTTTTCTAGTTCCTGGTTGGCAATGCTGATTGGCTGTAGTGGTCCTTTGCATTTTGTTTTTGTATGGCCCTTCTAGAATTCTCTTTTCTTTTTCATTTCAGTCAATGGCTCGTTCAAAGGTTTTCTTTTTTCGTTAGTACGAAATTCATTGGATTATTTGGCGAGTTGATGTAATTTTTTTATTTCTGTGATAAAAAAATGTTCTGTTCTTCCACGTGATTTTTTTGCCATACTTTTAGGCGCCTCTTGCGTGCGTCCTGAAACTACTTGCTGTGACGATAATGAAATTATTTCAAAATTTTCCTTATCCTTATATTTTTTTATTTGCCAGGAAGTGTTACGATCGATGCAAAAGCAATGATAAGTAGTTGCTTTTACGAAAGGACCCAATCGCGAACACGTGGTCCATAAGAGAGCCAAGTGCCTCCTCACCTACGCACCCACACACCCACGCACCCACACACCCACGCACCCACACACCCACGCACTCGCACACCCACACACTTGCACGCGTGCTGCGACTTTTCTCTTCTTTTACCCGACGACACTCGATATCGCTAAGCACATGTGGCCGAATTCTTTGAAATGAATTTTTCGTGCGAGTTTACAACGGCACATAATATAATGTCAAAGTAAAGGCGCTTTCGCGACCTCCTTTTTTCGCTACATAAGTATAAATGTGACCACCGTCTTTTTTTTGTATATTTATTCTAACGTAAGTTACTGCTTGTATCTTGAAGTCGATTTAGGCTCGATTCACACTGAAATCTTATTCCCGGAACGTTTAAACGTGTCTCTATAAATTTTTCGTTTTCTTTTATTGTTTCAGGTGAGTCAACCTGCCGAGGCGGTATCGATGGGCCCTTCAAAATTCTTCAAGAATTGACTTAATTCTAGTAGAGTTTTTTGAGGCAATTTTTTCTTTTTGAAAAAATTTGCAAACAACTCAAATTGCAACCTTATGTTTCGCGCTCTTGTAATCTTCAATTCGAGTCTACAAAAATTGTGCAATTCAACACGGTAGACACGCGCACGCACGCACGCACGCACGCACACGCAAAACCTTTGTTATCTGCAGGATGCATCGTAATGCAGTGCTGCTACGGTGCAGTAGATATATCAACCCGTATGCACTTGCAGCCTGCACCGTCAACCCTTCGGTACGAAGACACTTTGTTGAAAAGGGTTTAAAGTCGATGAGTACGCGGAAGCAATCTAAATATTTGCTCAGGTTGGCTGCACCGTCGCTGTTACGAGGGTTCGAGTCTGTAGGTACTAGATGCGCCCATCAAGCAAAAATATTCATTACGCTTACTTAACAACAAAATTTTGTTTTTTCCCCCACTAAAATCGCTTTCGCTCCACGTTGCAAATTGTAACAAAAAAATATGTGGCACGAAATTTTGAATTTCGGCGTTTTCACGTTAGATCGCGCACATAAAGGAGCGCGCCGTCTATGCGTGGATGCACGTACGGCTACACATGACTTAATTGATCACCCTGACGTAAATTAGACGCGTTATATCGGCTCGTTATCGTTACGTCATAATAACGTTATCCCGCTATTACACCTCGTCCTATCACTCAGGGTTATCTCTGCGGGATCATCGGCCCGTAATAAGGGACGAGCGATAAAAAAAATTTCGTAAAAATTAACAATCTCAAAAATTCAACTGCTTCGTAAAGCACCATACGACATCGTCGAATGAGATTTTTGTTTTCAAAATTTTATTAATTCCACTCACATTTGACTTGGCGATCGATAATCAAATATCCTATAGCTCAGGTATAGCTTCTTCGCGATAAGATGTGTCTGATCGAATGTACAGTCATAATAAAAAGTGTCCGCCTCAGTTGTACTTGATTCTCGACTCGACTCGAGTCAATTCGCCATAACTCGAGTCGAGGGCTTCTTTGCTCGCAGTCGAGTCATGGGACGTCTGTAGGGACGCCGGGTAATACGGGACAAAGGGATTGGTGGGGTGGGGTGGGGTGGTCGAAGGGGTGGCCGGCGAGGGCGCAGACGCCGAGGGTGACGGAGGCGTCTCGACGCCTTTTACCACTGGTGCTCGACGCTACGGGCGCACAGTGCTCCCCTAACGATTCCGTCGTGCTTTTCATTCAGACGCTGCGAAAAAGCTCCTTTAAACTCGCGCTTTGCCCGTAAACGACTCGCGCGTATTCACGTTAGACACGGTGTCGCGTATGCTATAGTCTACTATAGTCTACTATAGTCTACTATAGTCTACTATAGTCTACTATAGTCTACATACTAGACTCTCTAGGTACTATACGGTATTATGCCTATAGTCTGCTATAGTATAATATATCGTTAGAAGCCTTCTTCTTAACCTTTGCCAGTACTGCCATCTATTGTCTATTTTCTTTATACGCGCTATAGTACGTGCTGCGTGCTATAGTCACTTCCCTATACTTGCCACGAGATTGCTTTTAGTCATTTTTTTTTCTTCGAGTGTCATTTTTATTCCGAATTATTTTTATCTTACTTTTGAATGTTGCGTGCAGGTCTCTGCGCACTCACGCGTATAAGGGACGGCTGCGTGCTTGGGCGTCCCGACGCCTACCGACGCTCACCCTATATACACACGCGTTAATACGGAAACACTTTTCATGCTCGATTTCACTCTTTGGCTTTACACGAGCTTTGCATTTTCTTTCTCATAGACAGCTAATTCGGCCGATTGTGAATTTAGTTATTTTTTTTTTGTGTGTGGTGGTAATACTAAAAAATTGTGACAGGAAGTGAATTACTATTATTATTATATCTTTTGGTATTGCGATCATTCAGGGATTTAAAGAATTTAATATTATTACAGTGCTCTACCATAGTGCTATTTTAATATGTGTTTGTTGAAAAATAATAATTATCGATGAGAGTAAAGTCCAGTAATATTTTCAAATTTTAATTCACACTCGGTCTTATCCGCATCGATTCCAAAAAGTGTATTAGAAAATTTGAACGAGCTTCGTGCAAAATCCGTCTGCGTCTTGCGTAATAAAAACAGATGATCATTCACAGTTGATGTCGATATATGTAAGTGCTGAGGAACATAAATTAAATGTTTTAAGTGAGAAGCAAAGTGAACGAATAAATTGTTAAGTAGAAAATGTTGTCGGATCAGACTCGAAGATGATGTTGAGTCGTATTAAAAACATCTAGAAATCAGTGTTGAACTTTGTTCCTGTGGGAAGAAGCACAAAGAATAAAGTACAGGATTTACGTGCGTGGATATACACCCACACACACACACACACACACGCACGAGTTCCTTGGCCGCCATTGACGTTGCCATCGCATGCACAGGTAGGCGCATTCAACGTGACACAATGCCGAGCATTAAGATCAGCCTTTTCGTTCCGGAATCAATAATTACGCAAGTCCTATAAAATCCCAAGTTGACAAGTCGTGTCTGGGTAATTTCCTTTCGACAATTTTAAGGGGACAAAATTTTAATTTTTTTTTTCGGTTTCTTGGCTTTTAGGTTAACTCAAATCCAGGATTTATTTCCCGACTTGTAACAGACTTTAACGTTAACCTCGAGTCTTTTATTCCTTTTACCTCTTATTTCTGGTGTATATTTAAGCAGGGATAATTGAAGTAAGGTTGGGTCTCCTGGCTGGAGGAGAGGACCAGGTCATTGACTCTATATAGGTGGGCTAGGAAAATCTCATTTTCTTCCAGAGTGAATTTAATCGGCTACTAACAATTTTCTGCTTACCTACCGAGACTCCACGAAAATCCACTTGACGGCGCTGGCTCCGATGCGACGCGGGAAATTCGAACGTTACTTTAAATTTCTACAATTTCTACGGTCGGTTTTAATATGCAAAAATCGGATACTCGACGCATCCTGAATATCGTGGCTTATGGATTTTTTATTTATTTTGAGATCAAATCCGTTTTGATCCTTTCATAGGTACAATGAAGGCGGCTCTGTATGCCGCCTTGTATGCATAAAGCATCGATGACTCTCCGAGCGATTACGGTTTCCACCAGTTTCCACCAGTTTCCACCGTCCACGAAACATCTCCGCAAAGTTAGCCTCCTGCTTTGACTTTTTTTTGCCAGTAATGCGAACATATTGGCGTCTCGCTCTATTGCGTCTAGCTAAATGGGGACACTAAGAGGGATTTTCGGAACGAACCTTCGGTGTTTACGAATATCGCGATGTCTTTCTTTGGCTGCATTCGAGCGGACGAGATGCGACATCCAACTGTGCTCGTGACGCTCTGTACGTTATACGTAATACGTTTCCACCGTCTATGGTTCAAATAGAGTTAATCAATTAAAAATGAGATTTCACCGGAATAAACTAATTCGATTGGCTATCTCTATTTGAGTCCTGCATGCTGACTGCTGAAACGTTGTGCACTGACAGTCAATTTCGTAACGTAGCCTTACAATTACGTGTGTTTGGTAAATGATTGTTCGAATTTAGTTTTTTTTAGGTATTATAAAAAAACGGCCAACTACCAAACCTTTTAAAAAGACTAATGTCTTCGTTTTTAAAAGAAAAATGTCAAATGTCAAGAGTCAAAGTAGGGGGGGGGGGGCTAACTTACGATCAAATTGATTTGTGGCATAAAATAAGAATAAAAAAAAATTACATTATTTCGCATAATTAAAGATCAGTTCTCTGTGCAAGATCTGAATTCGCTTTCAGTAACCGGTGGCGCCATCTGGTGGCCGGAATGTGAAACACCAAACCGGTAGAAGGTCGCATTCACGTATATACAAGCGAACGAAGTAATGACCCGGTGCGCATATGGGAACGCATAAGAACGCCTAAGAGCGCATAAAAACTCATAAAAAGAGCGTCGGGACGCTGAGTACAGTGTGCGCACGTAGATAAGTATGTATATACGTACGAATAAAGCGACGACTATTCACTCGAAGCAAAAGTTGCACGGCGGAGTCGCGTCGATGGACGAAGAAAGTATTACTTGTATGTACGTGGGTCGAAACATAACCTAGAAACGATCTCTGCGGTGCACCGGCGCGATCGGCGCGATCGGCGCGATCGGCGCGATCGGCACTCAGTCCTACCCAGTCCTATCCAGTCGGAGCCAGTCCTACCGCGTGGGCATGCTCCACCTCTATAAATTATCATTTTTCCGTTAAAAAAGATCTGCCATTGACCAATCGTTAACTCACAGTTTCCCGTTGCCGGGGAAACGAAGGCGCGCGCCAGCGGCACGGTTAATTCTTACCCACGCATGATATTTCAATTTGAAAATCGAAGACTTATCGATTATCGATAAACAGATGTTTTCCGACATTTGAATTATCCCTGTGGCGAATTACACGAGAATTTCCCAAGTGTATTTTTATGGTCTTTACGAAAGCGGCTGTGTTTTCTTTATTGTACAAAAAAAATGTCGCCATGGTTGTACGTCATACTTGGTCGGTATACGTACGCGTGGGTAACAATAATTAATATCTCTAGAGATAACAGTCAATGTTAGGCTAGGTGTACCGGATGTTACGTCGTAAACAGAAGCGCGATACACGATTTTTATCGTTATAGGAATTAAATAGTACGGGGAAAAAATCCCTAGGTCGATCGTTGGCAAACCTAATAAATATTTTAAAGGGTAATTCGAACTTAATTGTCAGGTGCGATACTACACGTGGGATCCTAAGCACACCGCTTATAGGTTATGAGAAAATAATAAATATTGATCTCACTCGATAATTTCGTCCCTACACCTGAATTAATGAACGTGATGACTGATGAATATCGAATGAAAACAATGAATAATTAAGCCAGGGTTACCAACTGGCAATATAGTGAAATTGAAAAAATTCATGAGCCACGCCATTTTTCTTATAACCCATATTAGCCCTTTCCTCGTCCATCCCTGGCGTCGGTTCCTAAATTATCGTGAGGCGTCTTCGGTTCGTGTCGAGTGCAAGTGCAACGTGTGTGACGACTGCACGTGACGACAATAGATTGCAGTTACGTGCATGAGATACGTCAAGCTCCGCCTGTCACGCGTGAGCGCTCGAAGCTCATAGGTGGGAAGGTCTCTCTTGAGTAATGTAGGGCTAGGATATAAATGTATTATCGTTTCCTTATCAACTATCGATTGATAAGGACATGATAATAATGCATTTGTGATGTGACTATCGGTTCACTTATACAATAAGTGCAATCTTGGTCGGGATGAGAATCAAAGTGCAGTTGAAAGTGGAATTTTAATAACTTGGGTAAATTTTTTGGAAATTTTATTATCGAAGCAGGAAATTTTCTTTAAAAAACTTATTGTTCGTTTGACATAGTTTGGATATTAAAAATTTCTGTTGTATTTTTGTATTTCTGTATTTTGTTTTAAATGTTGTTCCTGTTGTTGGACTCATACTGGGTCCTCTGGACACGTCGCGTGTGGGTGGTGGCTTTGTCTTGTGTGCAGTTGCGGTGGAAACTGAAAATTTGAAACAGGGCCAAATACTCGGAGGACCGGCTGCCCGTGTAGTGCTGAATATTAAAACAATAATTGTCAGCCGTGGAAAAGGGCCAATGTCAATAGCTGACAATGGCACGAATACAAAAGAGGGCACTCCTCCATCTTGCTCGGGTCAGGGTTCGGGGATTTTTCTGACGATCGAGTGACAGGCCAGTACAACGTGTGACACATTTTTTACGCCTTCTTTTTAAGTCAAAAGATTAAGGTCAAAAGTGATTTTGCCGTCAAAGGAATTTTCGTCGAGTCATTTTAATTAAAATTTTCTGTCAATAACAAAAATCTATGAGACACATACGTTTCTCATCCACCTACTCATTCGATGGTCCACATGCATTGCTTCGTTACAAAAATTTTTTTCAAAAAACAAATCACTTGACACAAATTTTTTTAGACTAATCAATTTACAATATTCGATTTTCCACACCGAACGTTACAGTGCGTAATACGTAACCCTCGGCGCGCGATGCTCACTGGCCATTTCTTGTTTTATATCTCCGTTACAGATAACAGTCAAGCGGATTCGTGATAGCAGACATTTGCATACAAGGGATATTTTACATATGGCACGTATGACACATGGCGTCACGCGCCGCTTTATTTTTCTATATTTCATTCTGCACTCGCGCGTGCGCACTGTCAAAGTTTATCCAGTAATGCCTGCATAGAATGTTTGCGCACGCGACACGTTGCTCTCGAGCGATAAGGAATCACGGTTGACACATCGATCGAACATTTTGCTCCGTTAGGTTGTACATCCTGTACGATAAGGTATACCTGCCTGTGACTCGGAACACTGTCCGCCATTTAAATCCACACGTGGCTCTTTCCATTGGACGATTTTTATACTCGATTTTGAACAGTGCTCGATACCGATGAGTATATTAAAGTATTTTCTTAAGTAATTTCATCATATATTGTACGTTGTTTTTATTGCTGTTGTATCGATCGGATTTAAGGACAGACTGATACAATTAACCAAACAACTTTTATTTCATAATGAACACTTTTTGTTTTACATTAACAACGAAGAAGAACCAATGATGGAATATTGTCTTAATCGATATATCTATGTATACATCTATGTGTATCTATTGATTGGAATCGAATCAATTCAATCGATTCATTCGGCAGGTATTATTGAAAAGTGACGCATTGCGGTTCCGGAAAAATTAAGTTACGAAAAACTGATTCATTGGAGTGATTTAAATTTATGAAAATGTCGAACAGGCAATTGCGTTACTACGGGGCGCCTGTACTGTGTGCAACCGTTCATACGCGCAGCCATATAAGTAAGCATCTGCGAATAAAATTGAATTGATATCGTGATACGAAATGACTTTGATTTCCAAATGAATTTTATTATAATTATTTTATAATTATAATAAAAATTAATCGCAATATATCGATATATCATTTTACCAGATAAATAACTTTTTTAAAATTATTTTATTGTTGCTCCATTCAAATATAATTATCAGCTCAACAATCCACCCACCTGGGCTCACAGATTCAGTCTGGTACATTTAACAAGTTTTCTACCGGTATTGTCTGGCTCTTGTATATTTTTCCATTATTTTTTTTAATCCATCCCCAATAACACGTATAATCTTTTCGCTATCCACAAGGCCATTCTCCATTCTCTCCGGTTGCAGTTTCAACATTGAATAGCACGAACCCAATAGGCGACCGCATTAAGACGAACTCACCAATAAAAGTATAAAATAGTTTTTCCTGAAAAAGAAAAAAAAAATTATTTTTTTCTACTGACCCATCCTTCTTTAAATTATCCATCGAGAATCCGTCGAGAGTTCGCGTCATGAATACCAAAGATTCCCATTGGCAAGGTCTACTTCCGGTTTTATAAAGTTAATCCTTGTACAATAGTATAAGCTGATTATCAGTCGTCCAACGTAGACCTACATGAATATATAATAATACGGATCGAATATGTACCCCAGTTTCGTGGCAAATAGGGTCGTAGCCCGTTATTGATTTTTAATAGTTCCACCTTTTTTCCACCCCCGCATCTCGAGTCCCCTCTCCCCTCTTTTGACTAACACTCACGGCCGTCCCGGCACTTACGTCCTCACCTACGTACGTCCACCGGCCCTTATTTACCACCCTTCTGAATCATGCAACACGCATCCCTTATACACTGAGAGGCCCACTGGTTCTGCAGGGGTTGCAAACGCACCCTCTACCTCCCTGTTGCTGCGCACGTACGACCGCAACTAATTCTAATCGAATGAGTCATGGGGGTGGGGGTGGGGTTGTTCGAATAAATGCTGACTAGTTAACATGTCTATGTGTAATCATAATAGGATATTACCTTGAAAACTGTCATCGCATGCACGAAGTCATTGATAGCTTGTAATTGCTGTCAGAAATAATTTTTTGTTACCTTACACAAAATAATGGGCTTACGTCGTCGTATACGGTTGATCGTTGGTATCAAAAGGCTAAAAAAGTTCCTAAAAGAACTTAAGGCGATCGTGCTGCCACGGCGATCCTGGCAATTACTCGTGTCAGATGCGGCGTCAATTATTTCGTGCGCACGTGACCCTCTGCTGTATATTCCGTGATTTATTTGGACCCTCGATGAGAACGAATTCTGACTAATTCCTTTCTCGATATTACCTATCGCGTTGATTCAATTCGAAAAACGTGACGTGGACCCCGTGGGCGCTTTCCGTTACGTCGAGGTGAACGAGAGCGCCGCTGCGGACGTAAGCGGTACTAACGTAGTTGTTTTCTGGTTTATCGGATATCCCGAGCTCTCGTGCCTTCCGGATGAACGATCGCAGGCGGCCGCGTGGGACGATGTCGCTTGTCCTTGGTTAAATGCTCAGCGACGTCACGAGTGACGCAAACACGAAAGGAGACCCTTGTGTCTTATAGGATATCGTTATTCGAACCTTTTAGCAGTCTTTTCTAAGTACTGTATACATATATATATATATCGCTTGGTATCTTCTCTGCCTTTTGGGTCTTCTGTAATTCCCTTGCGGTATTTTTATATACATAGGTATATTTTTTTTCGCACCTTTAATTTCTTTAACTTCCAGGTCTTTTATGGGATATAGATTCATGGTCGTAACACGAGGTGAATCTAATGGTCGATAAAATTGATTAATTAATGGCTAGCGCGGTAGAGGTCGTTAACTTTTTTTCCCAAGAGTTTCCCGTTTACTGACTTCCGGTTAAAATGTTTGGCTGGCAGCTCGCGCGCACGTTTTCAGGTACTCGGAGCTACTGATGTTACCAGGAGTATATCGTAACTAGTAAGAAGAGGGTGTAGCAGTAACAGTAATTAAATAGTCTACATGCCTTTCCGCGTTTATTCAATGTTTTTCTATGGCCTTACGTACAGTCCGATCTGAAAGTCTGGAACGATAGGATATTCGGCTTTTCAATGGGATCGTGACCTTTTTTTTACACAAACTTGTCTCGAGACGCCGGCAGTCACTTGAATTTTGTCAATGACTGTATAAAGACTTTTGAAATCGTTTTACGCTTAACAACGTATACAGACCCTTTTCATTCGGTTTTTCGTTTTCTTATCTTTTCCTGAAATTCGCTGGCAATTGAATACTAGCTGCGTGTAAAGTAACGATTTGGTGTCGAATTGTCTATTGAAACTCCGTTTCCGCCATGTCGATGCTCGATGATGATAAAACCCGAGTTTGATCCCGACGCCGCTGCAGGTATCGTGTTGCGTTTATCCGCGGTACGATCATACATATATACCTATATATATTTTTTCATTCGAGTATCCGCAGATCGATTCCAACTTCCGCGAAGCGAATTTTATTTTTAAACCGCAGAAAAATATATATATATATATAAATGTATATATATTTATATTGTTATATACACTGCAGCTTTTTGATAATCAGAGTCCTATCTCGCATCATTCAATGGTAACTGTCACTGCGCTTACGCATCTCTACTTTATCGGCCACGCGTGACCTCATGTGCCCCTAAACTAATTAACAGTTACGGATCATGCCGGAAGTCGTAAAAAAAAAAATAAGAAAATTCTTAAGCTTGAGATTTTATGAGAACCTGAATAGCATTGGCATAATAGTAGGCAGGTCAAGAGCACGACGTAAGATCATCGGTGAATAAGCAAATAGCGTGGGTTTCAGAAAAAGAAAATGTCAGTGGGGACTTGGGTCCGCGTCTTGTAAAAATTGTGCAATTTGTGTTGGTGTCGTTTTGAAATCTATTTGCCGTATTCCTCGTGCTGGAAGTAAGAAATAAAAAAGGTGACACAGTGTTGCCAACTTCTCACGCCTTAGCTGCGGGTAAGACGTAACTCAATCGATTTGATCTGACAGACTGTATCGTTACGTTGGCGTTGCTCACCGTTACTTTGCTTCCTATTAGTCGAGATTGTGATTTGTTTTAGAGACACAAACGAAGCCACTCCTCCCTCCTTGTAACACAAATTTATTTTTTCCACAGCAAAGAACAAAGAAATAAACAAAACATTATTCACGGCAGATTTTTATATAGGAAAGAAGAATCTGACTCTTAAAAAGACCCAAAACTGTTTTACGTAAATTCGTTAAATTCTCATGCAACTAAAGTGCATCCGGGCTAAATGTTGCACATTCGACAACAACAATGGAAATCGTCGGGACCTGTTCGGAACCTCCCATGGGATAAGTATCACGTGCACTTTTGTTTTCGGGGGTGTTGCGCCCCATAGGATCCCATGGACTAGGGTGAAACCCATGGTATTATATTGATCCAGGAAGCATCCGCGTCCTTAAGCAGCATTCACAACGTCGGCATTAAAATTTAGTTCTCGTACGAAAAATTCAATAATTTTTGTTGCGACTGCACGAACGCAGGAAAAACACGAAACAATTTTCTTATCCGCGATATTCAAAATTTTGTTCAACTAAAAAAATGTTCCGTATCCATAACATATCCCCGCCCCCCACCCCTGTCTTCCCTCGTACATCAGTCGGCGCGGCCTGATTTTCATGTGTTATTTATCGTCACGCTCTCACATATCGTACCCATCACAAAACACGACAGCACAATATGTATACGTATAGCGCATGATTCTCGTGCGTCATTGACATTCGGCGACGAGGGGTCTCGGTGTGAAGACGCCTTTACGCGCTGCTGGGGTCTGCACAGTGCAGCTACAAGGGTGAACAACTGTGCCGCGTCCTGTGCTCTCTGGCTCTTCTGGCTCTCTGGCTCTTTTGGCTCTCTGGCTCTCTACTCTCTCTCTCTCTCTCTCTCTCTCTCTCTCTCTCTCTCTCTCTCTCTCTCTCTCTCTCTCTCTCTCTCTCTC
>JARQSW010000253.1:0-10378 GCA_030142375.1 Calameuta pallipes
GGACTGGGGCCTGGCGTTTCGACATAGGAAACAGGAGACTTCCGGAGTAACAATTGGCTGTCTCTGTCACGTGAGCCTGACGTCTACTGCTTGCTGGCTGATACCCCCCCCCCCCCCCTCTACTTTCTTCACTGCTTATCTCTTCCATCTACTGGCTTCAATTGATACCACGGTATGGCCAAGCACTGTGTTATCTGCGCTCACTTCGCCGGTAACTCCGATCCAACATGTAGAGGCGCTTGTGGCAGGCATTTCCATGTGACGTGTCTGCAAAAGCTGTACGGAGATGATGCCTTTAACCAGCCTGACCTTCTCATCTGCGACGAATGCCAGATAAATAGACCACGTACCACCACTCAAACCTCTGAGGATAATATGCATGTATCTCATGGATTCGTGGATGAAAACTCAGGCCAACCCTCAACGCATATGCCGCCCGGAACCATGCTTGCTGATCAACCTTCATCTACTGAATTGAGTGCTATCTCAACTGGGCTCGCCAAAATTGCCTTGCTGTTAAATGATCTTACCGCTATCAAAGAGAAAGTCTCCATGCTTGACAATAATTATGCCCGCGTGGACGAACTCTCGGCAACGACATCAGCTATCTCGGTCCAGGTACAAAAATTAGCTAGTGACTGCGACACGCTAGCCGATCAATGTAGCGAAACAGAAAATGCAACCTCGGTACTAACTGATCGCTTAGACAAAGTCGAAGATAAACTCAATTCTGTGACGGAGGGTGGTCTTGCACATGAGTCCACCGCGATTGCTGAACGCCTGGATGAGCTGGACCAACGTCTCCTGCTTTGTGAGCTCGTGGTAATGGGCCTGCCTTCCCGATGTGATCTACCACCGATAGACGTGGCGGCTAAGATTAGTGCAGCTCTGGGCTCCTCGGACGGTGTCTCTAGCATAACTGATGCATTCTGGCTTCCCCCTAAAGAGGGCGGATCTCCGCCTTTAATCGTCAAGTTTTCCACTGTACGCGGTCGTGATGATTTGATTCGTCTTAAGCGTACAAAAAACCGATTCTCATTGCTTCGGAACTTGACCCATCATGGACATCAACTCGCGTATACAGGGTGTTCGTTATGAAACGCACTGTAGTAACACCGTTGCATTCCTTGTCAATTTCTGAGGAAAACGTGTATTTTCATTTTTTATTTCATATATCAAAATTTCGAAATAATCGAGGTTGACATTACGGTAATGCGACCAATCAGAACGCGTTTGAACGGAGCGTAGATGATGTCGCGAGCCAGCCCGCAAGGCCTGCCTACAGTAGACCAATAACACTAAGAGGCTGCCCCCTCTAGCTATTAGGACGAGGCGGGACCTTGAAAAGCTTGCATCTTCTTCTCCTATGCTGTTGCCCAGATTAGCTAGCGTTAATGCCCCACCAAGCTCCCAGGTGCGACTAAGGGATCTATTGCCGTCTCGCACCCACTCATGCTGCGCGAAAAGGACACACCGTACGACGCTTTCGCGTCTCTCTCGCACCACAGCGCTCGCTGCGTTGCACGCGCGTATCCAAGTACGACGACAGTCACCGCCCACTCTCCTCTCTTACCTCACCTCACCGCACTGCGTCGACAAGCTGGACGCCATTAATGACGTTTGGTCGCACACTACCACTTTTTCTTGCACTAACGCTGTGTGACGAGAATGGGTAATCAAAAAGTCTATCTCATTCCCACTGGTGAGAGTCGCGCAGCTCCTTCTCGCTCCTTATCGGGTACCAGCTGTCTTCGTCTTAGAGCGTTAGTCTGAGAGAGAGAGAAAGAGCTTATGTCCGGACATGAGCAGTCCCCCACAAAGCTCCCTATTGCGAATGAGGAGCCACATTGCCGCCTCGCTTACACTCGTGCTGTGCAACGAGGACGCACCGAGCAAGGCTCTGGCGTCTCTCTCGCACCGAAGCGCTCTCTGCGTTGCATGCACAGGCCAATATACGTGAGTAGGCGCCGTCCAATCTCCTTTCTTACCTCACCGCACTGCGTCCACAAGCTGGACATCATTAATGACGCTCAGTGGTCTGAATTGTGCACTTGATGGATTTACAAGAAGAACTGGTTATCTGCATTATACAGTGAAGGTCTCAAGCTTCAGGCAGAAGCACTGGACTTCCTCATTTGTGGGTTATTGGGATGGTGTGGCTGCGGATTTTCGAAGGTTGCAGGCTCTTAGACGCGAGCTTCCGTAAAGGAGAAAGTTTCATCTGTGCGGAGTTGCTAAATGCGGCGGGTAGGATTTCATAGGTACGGGGTACATAACATTGTAATTAGAGAGGAAAAGTGAAAGAAAATGACAGATAATGAGAGATACCAGATTAAACTCGTTGTTGTAACAAATAAAGAATAATAAACCTTTTGTCAAAGTAAAGTTTTCAATTCTGACCTTGAAACCAACACTCTACGACTATCAACATCCTAAATCCCAATAATAGGCAAAAAATTGCAATAGAACCATACCAATTGTATCTGGTCATATTTAAAGATTTATTGAATTATTGACATATGCAAACCTTCTTCTCTGCTTTACATTGGAAACTTAATATTTTCTATGAAATAGTATTCATTACTACAACTCATTCTTCTGAATTTTAAGGCTTCTAGTTAATAAAGTCGACAAGGTTATTAATTTATTGAAAAGTTAACATAAGTCTAATATAAATTATATAAATTTGTGGATACAATCAGATATAATCATTTCATTTTTTTTCCTCAAAGGAGCAAGTATTGTTCGAATTACTCAATTTTACCTATATTAGATAATACAATGCTTAACTTGTGCGATGAAAAACTTCTGCGTACAAATGTTACTAGAAATTAGATTGTTCTTATTTCTCAGAACAAAAATGATGTTATGCAATTCGAATTTCATTGATTTAAATTAATGCCCTATTGGTATAGAGCAGTCATACCTCGAAGTTACGTCGCAATTAGTTCCGTGATAGATGACGTTAGTCAAAATGACGTAAATCGAGGGATGACTGTATATTATGAAACAAAAAATTATGTTATTCCTTTGAATATCTTTCGTTGTATCTCAACACAAAAATAATACTTTTACTAAACGGATACTGTAACATTCAACATTTTTGCATACGAAAAGAAATACTGATAATAGGATGTATAATAAAACTTGACTAACGTAACTCATTTTGCATGAAATAATGCGCAGTGGCGATATTGGATGAACTTCTCAAATTGCATATTAAATCTAGTGTACAATTAATGTCTATAATTTGATGCTTATAGTGCTACATGTCAGGTATATTAACGTAATGATAAATTATTATCATGAAATATCTTTAATAGTTACACTTCCGCTCGTAAGTATCTGGACGCTCAATTTGAAAAAAAAAGAAAATTCTAGTAACAATTTATCATACAAAAATGAATTGTTATTTATTCTCTAGGACTTACAAGAATCGTAAGTGTTATACCTTAAAAAAAATAGCGGGAAAATGTGAAAATATCAGGTTTTCTTTTCATCTATATAAACACCCAGAGTTTTTATAACTTCTTGCGTCAATTTAGGTAACCTCGCAACCAATTTAATGATTGTTTCCTCCATAATTTCATGTCAAGCTAACAGTAATTTCTCCCATAGATCATTTTGAGATGTTGGATAATATATTCTTATATTTCTATCGAATTCATCTCATAATTTCTCGATTGGATTGCGGAGGCCATTGCATTATTTTGACTTCGCCTGTATCTTTCAGGCGCGTTAAATATGATGTGCAAAGTCGTGACGTGTGTCTGGGATCTTTTCTTGCATGAATGTAATGTTTTTACCAATAATTCTTGTTCCAGATGGCATAGCGTGTTACTCCAAAATGGTTAGTTACCCTTCGTTTCGAAGAATTACTTCTATTTTGTACAATTTCGCAATAAAATGACCACCAAAATATCCCATACCATTACAGACTACCCTTCGTGCTTCACTGTTGGTGTAAAACATTCTTCAAACAGTTTTTCTTAAGGTCTTTTATTGACGAAAACTTGTCTTGTACCAAATACTTCAAATTTAGATTCATTGATCCAAAGAAGATACTTTATTTTGAGGCTTGGTGTAAGAGTTTTTTACTGCCACACATCCTCGAAACCCATTTGCTAAAAGACGTCTTCTGATTGTTGTTACTTCTATCGGGTCTTCTCGAATATTATTAATTTCAACCGTTATTTCAGATACACGCATGCGTCTATTAGGCTTACTGATTGTGGGTGTTTGTATACGACAATTTTCAGTCTCTGTTGTTTTTCTTGGTCTAGATTACCGGCCTTTTCTTAGATCTGTTACTCTATGTGTCTCGATATCGTTTTAGCGTACCATTCATATACAGAAGATTTAGCCATTTTTCTTTGCATCGAAATTGTCGGTTCGAATGTCCTTCTTTAAAAAGTATAAGTTTTGCATTGCATTCCCCTATACTCTGAATCAGTCCCTTCTTGGAATTCGGCATACTGACCCCCTTTTAACGTTCAACGATAACTGAAGAAAAATCAATTGTCGCGATGTTATTGTATCAATTATAACGACTAAATTGGCAGCAATGTTTGCAAACAAGTGGATAATATTATCTAATACTCCCATAGACATATTGCTATAGTATACAGGTCAAACTAGTAAGATTGCATATATATGTATATACAGAGTGTATCAGCTAAGATGCACGTTTGAGATTTACGGTGAAACTGTGCACAATTTTGAAAATCTGATGTAGCAACCATTGAACTTTTTTTGATTGCGCATCGAATGTGCATATTATTATTATTCCTTTAACTTCCGTTCGCAAATAAAAAAAATTATCTTTGCCATTTCAAATGATAGTGAAAAAAGTTAAATTCAAAAGTTGTAGAGCAAGAAAAAATAATCGAGATGAAAAAAAGTCATACGGATTGCATACACAATGAGGGAGATATTTGCATTCGAAATTTTGTCATTTTTTGACAGATTTTCGACATAGGCCGAAAGCCTTAGCTTCGTGCAGCAACTTCATGCCGAACTCACGGTTCGCAATTGTTTTGAGGTAAGCGGTCAGTCAGACGCAAACCCGTAGACGGTGGTTAAAACATATTACAATGCTATTTTTTATTACAAGTTGGAAGTCGAAGTATTCCTGCTGTAGGTTTCCGTGATCTTGGATGTAGATTTTGGAGTCTTCGTGTTCCTCGCCGTAGATCTTGGAGTCTTTGTATTCCTGGACGTAGATCTTGGACTCAATAGACTTTATCCCGATTTCGCGGCCTTTTATACTATTTGACGTAAGAGTTGCTATGCAATGATTACCTTGGTGATAACATCAATCTAAATAGATTTACCTGGCAAGCGGACCTCACTATCATCCCCTTGGTGATAACACCGCAACAATTGACTTTAGAAATGCCATGGTCCCGCGGGCCATGGAACGTTTAATATACTATGCGGGTGCGCGAATTATTATGCAGACAAGGATTTCTATCTTTTCCAGCAGGTAACAACCTCAAAACAATTACGAATCGTGAGTTCGGCATGAAGTTGCTGCACGAAGCTAAGGCTTTCGGCCTGTGTCGAAAATCTGTCAAAATATGACAAAATTTCGAATGCAAATATCTCCCTTATTATGTATGCAATCCGTATGACTTTTTTTCATCTCTATTATTTTTTCTTGCTCTACAACTTTTGCATTTAACTTTTTTCACTATCATTTGAAATGGCAAAGATAATTTTTTTTATTTGCGAACGGAAGTTAAACGAATAATAATAATATGCCCATTCGATGCGCAATCAAAAAAAGTTAAATGGTTGCTACATCAGATTTTCAAAATTGTGCACAGTTTCACCGTAAATCTCAAACGTGCATCTTAGCTGATACACTCTGTGTATATAAAAAAGTAGCACAATTGCAATTTTGCTGAAAAGTTGGTCAACTTATTTGTGACTATCACCTGATTGTTTAATAAATTGTTCAATAACTTTTAAAACATTAATAAATGCAATGTAAAGTTAATGTAAACGTTTTAGTTTGACAATAACGCAATGCATATAATATTATTAATATTTTTTCAAAGGATAACAAGTGTCTCGATACTTATGCACGGTAGTGTATATAGAAATAATGTAAGGATACACATAGAGAAATATACTCACATCACTCGATCGTAATATTTCGTTTATAGTGGAATATCCAATGTAAATTTATTAGTATACATCGTTTATTTGGCTACAATTTCAGACTCTAATTTTGACTGATAAAATAGAGTTCCTGTACAATATTAAAAATTATATTGAATTAACTTTACTATGTTGAAAACAAAATTCGTGTTATGTAATCTTTCTACTCTCATTATATTTATTTTGAACATTACGTAGCATGCGACAAATTTCAAAAATTAAATTCTCTTTCATCTATCGAAATTGGAATCTCATGTGTCGCCTGAACATACTTTACATGAAACATTCTACACAAAATGGATTTACAGTCAGAACATTGATTTAATTTGTTTGAGATTTAAAATTTCATGTGCCACTTTTTAGAAATTTGTAAATGGATTAATGGAACTCACGTAATACCAATTTCCACTTTTATAAATCATAATTCACCAGTATACTGAAAGACTCAAATATTTAAACAAATTCAAATACTTGATTAGAGTGATTAGACGTTGTGTTATGCGCACAGAAAATCGAGTTATTAGTCTTTCTTCTTTGGTTTTTTGGGATTGCGAGAGCGAGATTTAGCTTTACACAAAGGACAGATTGGCGCATTTCTGTGGATTTGTTGGTGACACGAAAGGCATGATTTCATCGGAGGCGGTTGTTGCCTGCAAAAAAAGGTTGATTAGAAAATTCATTACATATAACACAGCAGGGCACCATTATATTATTTGTAAATATCATACTTATTATTTTGTATTAGTAATGTGAATATAGTAGGAGTCGACTAGAGTCATTGTAAATGTGTAGAACTGGATTTTTCTCATATTTTCTGAAGAAAACTGCAAGACAAAGACGAAATAGAACTGCACGTGCAATGCAATAAGTACTTTACTGGACCTAATTATCGATGTGAGAGACAAGGGGATTTACACCAAAAAAGCACCTTGAATTCTGATTTAAATCCAACTTTTCATTTAATTTAAGCTTAAAATAATCTGCCTTGACAATTATGAGATAAAACTAAAATTAGCTAAATAGTTTCTAGGTAATTCGGAAATTCAATTTCTACTCGGGTACTTACAAAAGAGGAACGAAAAATGCATGATTAGTAGTGCTAAAGTCATCTTTTTTCTTATTCAAATTCGAATCAATCTAAATATCGAATTCAATTTTCAGTGATCTATAGGATAATATCAGTTAACGAATCTTCGTGAGCTCTTCATATTTAATGCATGCATTATGTCGGTATGTGCCGGATGATAATTCATTAACTACTTGAACGGTCAGTAATGTAGCCTTTTTGATAAGCAGTCATGGTATAGAAATTCCAATAGCATTGTAATTATATAATACTTTTCTTTGCGTACATGTAATTCACGCTTGTATGAACTCCTACAATTGCTTGGAACAATGATTTTTAATTTTCTGCTTAAATCATATCTTAAATTTAACGCTTGATTAAGTAAGTGTTGCATACACGCAGATTTAGTTATAAGTATCGTGTAAATTTACGGTATTTTACGAAGTTCTCTTTTTATATAATACATTTTTGAGAAAGCGGTTACGGTAAGATGCAGCGAGACAGACGGCAAAGGTGGAAGGTAACGAAGCAGGTGGCAGCAGTGGACAGGTAGACAGTGGAGATAAGACATAAGGAAAGGGTAGGAATGTTAACATGAGAAGTAATGGCAGAGGAGATGGAAGAAAGAGAAGTGGATGAAGGCAGACAATTTGCCAGCCCTATGACGAGCACGACTGTTACGTCCGACGCAACTACACATCAATTCTTCTACCAAACTTTTACCAAACTTCTAACACATTGGCCCTACTTAATTTCGTCTCGACAAAGGTTTGATGCGTATTGTAATCGGCCTTCATGAACACCATGCTCTTTAAGAATAAGATACTGATAAGTAGTGAGTAGCAAAGTCTATGGAAGTGACTCAAACAAGAGCGTTCTCAGGGATGCAGCCAAGGGTAGAAGAGAGAGACGGACATCATGGGTTCAGGTCAATTAGACTGCCAATGCAGGGAAATTGCACTGATAACTAATTTTCAGACTGCGGGAATGTGGAGAAACCCACGACAGTCCCATGAACTGGAATTTATAACATCAGCATAATGAGGACCCTTCTTGAAAGAAGTGTCTCTGCTGAGCACGGGTCCATGAGAAGATCTAATAAGTCTGTCTAGGAGTCTCAAATAGAACAGTCTTTTTTTTCTCGATCTTGAGTATTTTGAGTTTTACTCGAACTTAGCTAAACAAGTTATATTAAGACTAGATACTTTAGGGTCAATCTTGTCTTGAAGTTCTACCGCTAGGAATTCAGTGTACGTTGTGTCCGATCATAGTGACCACCGATTTCCTGCGGGTCATAGACATCTGACCGTATCCATTTCCCCGTATGTACATTCCCACGTCTACCGTTTCACCGTACCCCGTTTCCCCGTATGAATCTTTTCGCGTATTCCGTTTCCTCGGACCCCGTTTTCCCTATAACGTTTCCACGTATCCCATATCCCAATGTTCAATATTACATAATTCGTATGTAATATTGAATTATGAACATTTTCCTGAAACGACGACTTCTCGAAGACTCCATTTAAGCTTCATAACGTTTGAATACCAAGCTTTTGTAACCCATAGCAGCATTGAAGTTCTGACTTAGCCTCACCTACCCTGTTCTAGCCTAGTCCAACTATATACAAGCCCATCGCAGCATTAATCTATGTGTAGTCGGACTCCCTCGCTTCGCTCGGTCGCCGACAATTTATATTTATCCAAAACACCATGAGGATCAGTATAATTACTGCATTATAGTTCTATCCTATCCTAACCTATCATAATCTATCTTTAGCAACAGTAAAATTGAAAATGTGAACTTGGTACGGGGTAATGGAATACGGGAAAATAGGAACGAAGAAATGAAATACGGGAAAATGGGATACGGGGAAACGTCTATATACCAGGTGGCGCGAGCGAGTCTCCGTTAGTAGTCAGTCAGCGTCAATGCGTCGACCAGTGTCTGTCAAAAACAAGGCTTTCTCTTCAGTTTTACATTGTAATTTTATAGACAATTAAGATAACTTTCAATCTAAACAGGGTACATCAGGGTACATCAATAATAATAAGTCACGCGAGACGAGGTCCTATACAGGACACAGAAACAAAATACGCTAACTGCAAAACGATCACATGCTATACAAGGTCCTTGCGCGACACGTGAAACAATAAGAAATAAATTAATAAACGATATGTTACGTCCGCGTGAGAAATCAGGTTCCACATCCGCGGTCGATAACTAAATATCAAAAGGCCAATCAGTGGAGTCTGGTTTTCTTCGCATAGTGACTCTTGGAAGCGGGTATCTCGCATATAGGCCCCCGGTTTAGGAAAACGCTAGATGACCCTTTCAAGAAGATACATGTATAAAGAAATTGTACCTAAACAACAGCCCTGACCGTTAGTTATTTCTCTCAAGTGCACATGTGCACCGATACCGGACATTCCTGATTTTACGACTTTTCCTTGAAAATCCCACTAGATTCCTTACTCATCTCCGAAGAAATCATTCTTGTCCAATCCTGACCCAGTAAATCCTTCACCCCCATACGAAGCTTCCCCGCCAAATTTCCAGCACCAATAAGATAATTTCCTTAACCACCACATACTCTTTTCCTAAAAATTTTCTCTAGACGAACCAATAATAACAATTCTCAGTCCTACCCCAAAAATCCACCCCCGCTAACTAACGTCGACCAAATCCTCCAGGACTCACTCTCATTCTTCGCTGATCCATCAGGCAAACTAGTTTTTCAGTTTCTTTACTTGTATTCATAATAAATTGTGTCCATTTTGTTAATTTACTTCGACTTTGTTTTTTCGTTTTCTATTTTAAATATCCAGTTTTCCTATCATTATCATTATCACCGTCATCATCATTAGATGTTGAGGTAAACAAACCATAACTATTATACCTGGTAGAGGAACTTTTTAAATTTTGTTTAACCGTAGTGGATGTTAGAATTTCCTAAGTTCCCAATTATTTAGCTGGTGTCGAGCTTTTATTTTGTTTTAGTAGCTTTCGAATTGAATTCACTCATATTTTCAGCTCTATTCATTCTTCCTACGGTAATCAGAAGCATAGTCCTGTTGTGCCGTAACGTCTCGGTGACGAAGGAGTTCGTTTGAGAGGTTAGGGCTAAGATATTTTTGGGGATCTTTGCC
>JARQSW010000254.1:0-30274 GCA_030142375.1 Calameuta pallipes
ATTTTAAATATATCACAGCAATATATAATAATATACATGTTGTATGTTATATGCGCAATCACTTTGGACTTTTCCTTTTCCAAAGGACATTTTAACAACTTAGATTTTAAGGATATACTAGAAGCAGCATGAGGGAGACATAGGAAGGAAGATTTAAAGACACGAATACTTCCATGGAAATTTAATATTTCTGTTATTAAACATGTGTATTTGGTCACTGATTCTAATCAGTTTTAAATTTACAAAATTTCTAATTATACTTTCTCTACTTAGTAATACCTCACGTCAGCTTCTTTCCAGCATCTGACCCCCGAGTGTTCCTCGCCGTAGTTCTTCTCATATTCTGGCGCATCTCCTCATTGGAGAAGACAGTCGTAAGGAAAAGAAGTAAGGAGTTTTTCTCGTAGTCCGTAATTCGTCTGGTCTACTAGAAAGATTCATCTCCCCCATAATAATTATTTGTGTCACGTATCTTTAAGTGACAAGATTAAATCGTACAGCACAGAAAATCCAATTAAGAATTACGACAAGATAAAAGAGCTTGTCAAGATACGCATATGTATTCTCTAACCTTTATCAGTCGAATTACCCAATTGCATAGGTTAATCTTGATAAGGAAAATTCGGATCGGTTATCGCAGCCAACATTATTCCTGCAAATACACTATTTGATAGGCCAACGATTGAACTTATAACTAGATTAAATAATATTCTTGATTTTATACCCTATGATGATTGTATACTTACTTTTTTTTTTTTTATTACGTAACGTATGCGTACACGTACGGCAATGTTGATCAGTATAATTCCCTGAAGCACTGATACGTAACTGTACGTAGATGCTTGTGGAATTATTGTAGGCATATGCAGTTAGTAACGATGCTAAAATGGTTGTGTATAATCAGAAGCTGCGATATATCAGTTGTGCTGCGAACGTCAGGCAGAGTCAGGCAGCACAGTGCTGAAAATTGAATTAAAATTGTTAAGGAATTTACATTTAGATAGTGCATCATTTATATTCGTTGGTAATGACTTTGGTGAATTACAGAATTATGGATAAACTTGTGGGATAAAGTTTTTCCGATTCTTCTTCAGCTGGCAAACCGACTGCGAAACTCTTTTTGTACGATTATTAATCCTCGTAATAAAGTGTACGAGCTGCGCAAATTAGATCTAAAGGATTATTGTATTTTTAAAAATAAAATCTAACACGAAGTGTGTGTCTGAGATAAGACAAAGTACCGATAACTGATATTTTTTTTAATTGACTTTTGGATCGTTACGGAAGCGTACGGCAGAGATTACTGATAATTATAAATATCAGTGGGATGATATTTGTCAAGTAATAAAGTTTAATTCGTAGAGAAATACTGGGATTCCTTTTTAACTAAATGGCGGAAAAGGAACTAACGAAGGATCCCTATCTACGACATTTGTTCGATGGGGAGCCGATATTTAATGTTTATGAAAAAGAGGTGACTAACCTCTCAGTGGGTGCACCAGGTCCTGACCTACTGAAGCAATGTGGACTGATGATGATGAGGGCGACTCGGCACAGATTGGTGAGTGCAAAATGAATTGACTCGTCTTTAAAGAAGGGAAGACATTAGCTATTTTCTTTCTTTAAATTACCGCAGGAAGAAGAGGAGCAAGAAGGAAACTATTATATGTTTCAATATGGCATCACTTCAGGTCTTTGGGAATGTCGCGAAGAACTGGCGAAGTTCTTAGGACGCCGTTATGGTGATCCAGTTGCAAGGGAACAGCTGATTCTAACTTGCGGCGCCACGCATGGTCTTCAGCTTCTTCTCTGTAGTATTTTATCGCCAAACGGCGTCATTTTTGTAGAGGAAGTGACGTACATGATTGCCCTGGACGCCTTCAATCAATTTCCGCTGATGAGGATAGTCATAGGTAGATTTCAATTTTGAAAAACCATGCACAGTATTATTCAGTGTGAAATTAATTGTGATCAGTATAAAATTATTATGTAGTACCGATGAAGGATGACCTGGTGGACCTTGATGAGATGGAGAAGATCCTCCAGGTGGAAAGGAAAGGCAATTACTTGTTGAACAAGGATAAAATATTCTGGGGGATGTTTTACACGATTCCAACTTATCACAATCCTACAGGAATGACTCTTCCTCCAGGTTAGTTTTTGTAGTATTAAGGTTTCATTCTTGTATGGTATTGCGATCCTTATATTATCTTTTTTTTAAACAGAGGATTGTAAACACCTGGTGAAAATTGCACGTGATAATTCTATAGTTGTTGTTTGTGACGATGTTTATAATCTTCTTCACTATGGGGATGGTCTTCCACCGCATAGACTGTTTTATTACGATGATCCTAAGGATCCTGATTACAAGGGTGGTAATGTCATCTCCAATGGATCCTTTTCAAAGATCTTATTCCCAGCTATACGTTTGGGCTGGTTGGAAAGCAGTCATCGTATCAATGAGATATTGAAAGCTTCGTAAGTAGATAGTTGTGGTTTATATTATTAATTTAATTTTTCTTCATTTTACTTCCATTCTCTGGTCTCTGCGTTAGAGATTAAAGCAATCGGATCACATGATCCTTATGAATCTTCCTAGTCATATACTTTAGGGCAATTTGCATTCAATTCTTCTAATTATCCTTATCAGTGTCTTTTATAATATCTATTCTTATTAGAGGAATCCTAAAGAGCGGTGGAGCAGTCAATCATTATGTTTCTGGATTGCTTACCAGCTTATTGCAGATGAATATAGAGGATGAGTACTTGGATAGTCTCGTCACTTTATATAAGGTACACAAAATGAATTTTTCGAAAATGAAAAAGAGATAAATTCACCCTGGCTTTTAGGAACGTTTGAGCGCATTTTGTGACGTCTTAGACAGATTCTTGCCAAAATGTTGTTCCTATCGGAGACCTCAAGGTGGATATTTTGTTTGGATACATTTACCATTAGGCAAGTCAATTTTGGGAGTGACTTTGTTTTTGTAATTTACTTCAGAATTCTTTGTCGCCTCTGTAATTATTAATTTCCACTAGGTGTTGATGCAGCCAAATTCATTCCCTGGTGTCAGGAGGTTTATAAAGTGTCTGCTATACCCGGTTCACGATTTTCAAATACTAAAAAAGCCAAAAACTTCTTAAGACTGAGTATTGCTTTTCATCCGACAGAAAGACTTACTGTAGCAGCGAAAGCTTTGTGCGAAGCACTTTTGCAGTATATCAGATCACAGACTGGTAAATGATTATATATTTTGATATCACGGGTTATTTAATGATGATCAATTGATATAAAATATGTCATTGTTTCTTATCATTTCAGACACATCTGAAGCTTTAACGTGCCTTTGATAGTAATGATTATATATTAATGGATACAGTGCAATTTCTGCCATTGCTCGTACTTGGCAAAACTTTATTGACGATGACAAAATTCTGGGCAATGACAGAAGTATTAGATGGAATGGTACCGTCCTCACTGCTCACCATCCAAATGCATAAACAGCTTTCATAGAATTATTGAGAGATGCTGCAACGACCAAAGATGCACTGTAATGATCTTCAGCAAATACTTTAACATAATTGAAAAGATACGATTAATATTGATTCGCGCTAACGCAGCGAATTGTGTAAATCTGATTTAGAGAAAACCGAGATAAAGAAAACTTTATTATTGAATAATAATCCTTACTGCGCAAAATCATACAACACTGTGTATTATTAGTTATTGCAAATTCATACGTAACTAAAGATATTAAATGATATGTACATTTATAACCATTAAATAATAAATTGTGTATAACTCGTTGGTATAACTGCTGCATCTCCACTTACTATTTTCGATGTGATACAGATCAAACAATCCAAAGATTGGAATTTAAAAAACATAGAATATACAATAACGATTATTCTCCAAGTAATTCTTTCTGCTTTGCTTCTAGAATCTTTTCAGCTTCCGAGACATACTTATCGGCCAAAGTTTGAATCTGACCTTGTACATTGCGAGAAAGATCCTGAGACAGTTCAGTTTTCTTTTTGACCTTCTTGATTTCTTTATTTTGTATATCTTTTATTTGATCTCGACACTTGATAAAGAGGCTCTTGGCATTCTTCGACAGACTCTCTCTATGTTCCTTGGTTACTCTGAAATAAAAGCCATACATTGTTATTCATCCTACAAAAACAAAAAACCTTGATTTATTATTTGTCTTATTTTAATATGACTACAAGACAAAAAATATCATCTAAAGACCCAAATACATCAACTTGAAATTGATTTGAATTCTATTTCATACGTGGTCCACGTATAGACATGATCATTGTAATACCGAAAGTAGTGATTCAAAAATAAAAGATCTCTTTGAAATTCCGTCTTCCTAATAATCAAAGAAACAAAAACGACTCACTTGGGAATAGGAATAAAAAGTGTCGTTCCATCTTGCTGAGGATTAAGATTGAGCCCACTTTTAGCAATAGCTTGAATAATCTGTGGTATTGCTTGAGGAAATGCGGAAACATTAAAGACCACAGTTTTCGGTTTCCGTGAGATTTGCACCAGTTCCTGAAGCTTATATTCCTTGCCCTCATACGTTACCGGAATTTCTTCAATAGAACCGGTAGTAGAGCGCAAAGTCAAATTCTTTATGAAATTATTTCTCAAAGCTTCCAGTGCCTTTTCCATTTGTGAAGTCAAATGCTCCACGTCTATAACCTCGGCCAATTCATTGACATTTATTTGCTTGGGTTTCGAGGGTTTCTTCTTGTCCTTTCCGCGATCTTTGCTCTTCGAAAAGACATTATTGCTCACAGAAAAATTACGTGAAATCAAATCGAAGGACGTAGCAAAGTTTTTCACTGATACAAATTCCTTTTTACAGTCAGACAGTCGTTCGTTACACAGATTATACGTTGTAAACGAACGGATTGTAGGACATCGCGAATAATTTTTAATTAACGTAGAAACCATAAAAGATTTATTATTAATTAAAATTGCCCTTCTTAGTTGCCGTAAGTTCCTCATTTTTATACTACCTGTACGATACTCGTAGCGCAGTTTCTCTTGTATTAAATGCACGATACTCTTGACTTAACTAAAACTTATTGTTCTCGTTTCTATTTTGGGTGATATTTTGTCAGCAATCAAAATTGTTAATACATTTTTATCCATACTTCTTTGATTTACCATTCACGAGGTTATGTCTATCGCTCGATAGTAAGTACATACTCGTCTCTTGTACAAGATTTCCTTCGCTTACGTAACACAAACTTAATTGTTTATTTATTTCCGAATTAGCATTGTTTCATTATTTTCCTGATTCAAGTAAACTGCCGCGCATCGTTACATCGTAACAATTTATATATTGCAATGATCTATCGTTAGTCGGCCGGCTCGTTAGGTTATAAAAAAAGAAATTATATTCAGTAAATTCTTAGCTTTACTTGGCTTTACTGCAGAGGGCTCGACGTTTCTGTAGAAACTGCGAAAGGAATTTGATAGTGGCACATCTTTGAGATGAATGACAAAACTTCATGTAAACAAGTGATCTAACGTGGTTTAGCGGTATAGTGGTTTTCCAAGATTAGGGTTCATTGTTAACGACAATTAGTGTATCTTTCTTTACACTAGTTTGCCAGAGAAATTCGCAAAAGAAAGGATTTATGCATTTTGGGAAACTAAGCATATTACGTAAAAGGTTGGATTCATGGATAGATGAATGGACAGATTATTTTTTGTATGCGACTACATAAAAGTATTTGATAATTTTATAGGTTAGTACACATAATATAGGATGTAGGTAAGAATCGTTATTTTATTGTTAAAAGTTAAATAGCTTGAATGTTTTTAGCAACATTAAGTATGTTCTTTACTGATTGTTGGACGTTTGATAACCCAATAATATTTCCACAGGTATATCCTGTACGATATGGCTCATGGTGTTTGTTAAAGATTAGATTGGTATAAGTTTATACGAGATTAAATAATTAGTATATTATATAAAGAACTGGCTAGTTTCTCCTAGTCAAAGGATTTGTTTCGCTTACTTGAAAGTGAAGAAGCTTTATAAGATTCCAAAGTAATAACTGAGATAGTACACTATGAACAAAACGCCAGTATCGATATTGCAAGAGATGATGGTGAAGAAGGGAACGGTGCCAAACTATGAACTTATTTATGACGGAGGAGGTTCCCACATGAATACCTTCACATTTCAAGTAACATGTGATGGTTTATCGGCGACGGGAACAGGACGTTGTAAAAAGGATGCAAAACACGAAGCAGCTAAAACTATGTTAGAAACCATTGCGAAGCACAGAAGTTACCCGCAGCTTCCAGCATCTCCTGCGCAGTCCCCAATGAGAACACCGCTACCAGCACAAATACCAGCATCCCCAAAGATTCCTCCTAATGTACCATTCATAAATGCCATCGGTGCGTTACAGGTATAACCTCAACCCATAAAGCCTTCCTGGATCCCGTGGAAAACGTGAATACTCGAGCGTGAAGTGCTTTCAGGATCTCTGTGCTGAGAATAATCTCCACGGGCCGGAGTACGTTGCGATAAGCGACGTGGGACCACCGCATGCCAGAGTTTTCACTGTTCGCTGTATTGTCTCTACCTTCAAAGAAGAGGGTACGGCTACAACAAAGAAACAAGCAAAACACGATGCAGCAAAGAAAATGTTAGACAGAATAATGGACGTTGTCTCAGACTTACGTCCTCCGGATGCCACAGATTTGAAGTTACAAAATGAAGAAAGCAGAAAACACCAAATCATAGCCACGGAAATTGCCAAAGCCAGATACCCTGGTCTCTGTCCTTACCCCATGACGACTAAGAAAGTGAACTTGGGTATGAAACTGGCAGAGTATCACACGAAATTAAAAGACAGTTGCGACGAAGATACGCGTAAAGAGTTCCTAAGCGCCATAAACACCCTAAGCCTTATCGCAGCTAACCTTAAAGCTGATAATATGAATGACATACCCATCGAAGAATCTATTGTACAGTTAAGAAATGATTTTGACGAGCTAATGAAATCCATGAACATTGTCTTTCAGACACATTTAATGGAAGTACAAGATGAGTCTCGTGTCATGACTGCCATAAGGTTGAATACGAGTCCTGAAATTATAGAAATTGGTTTTGGTTATACGAATCATGAATCTGAATTGTCAATGATGTTCAATACGCTCAACACATTAAAATTATTGTTAGAGTAATTTGAAGTGAGATTTTTCAAATTTGCCATATCGACCTTCTGTCATTTGACAAACTATGTCATTCTGTCTCGCAGCATTGAAGTTCATTGACAATCCATAAATTTGACAGGACACAATACGTACAGGTAGCTTTTGAAACTAAGATGTGATGTTACACGGTATTATTGCTATAATTTTATTTTTTTTTGGAATTCCTGTATTTCTTCAAATTCCCAAGAAGATTCATACGAGGTTTATCTATTTTATAACGTAACTGTAACAAATTTCTTTTGTTTAATCCATAACATGATTATATTTTTACTAACGAGACTCGTGAACGATACTGAATGCACCTCATTTTTTGTTGTAAAGACGAACGGTACAAATTTGCTGTATCCATAAAACGTTAAAATTATATAATTTAAAAAAAAAAAAAACATTATTACGGCACTTGTACGTAACTATTGGTTCGCAACTATTCGTTTTTTTTCTTTTCGTTTTATAAAGATCGTTCTTGCCTCATAGAAAATGTTAATATTCCGCCTTAGTATTGCAAAATTTGTCACGACAGATAAGTCAATCTGTTGAATTCTCATGTTCCTTTGTAAATTGAATTTACAGAAAGCAAAATAAGTAAAATAAACAAAGCAACGTTTCATAAAGATTTTGTTTGCTTTTTCTTTAATTGCTCGATGACCATGATAAAACTAAAGAATGAGTGGTCTTCGCTGTTAAAACAATATGTCATTCGGTCCACTCAGTTTTTCATTGAAAGATCAGAGCATAAACTATCGAAGGACCTGTGGTTTCGCAGAGACACAGAAAGAAGTAGAAAAGAAAAAATAACAATTAAAAACTCTGACAACTCTTCGAACTCTTGAAATATTGACATTGCACAAATAACAATCTCTACGATGCCAATGTATTTAAGAGTGTCGATTTTCAAAGCTGCTTCGTAACAATTACTCTGATTAGACACCATTAAAACTCCGTTAGCCACACAAGATTTATCTTCCGACAGGCCTGTAGACATTATAGAATCATTGACAGTCTCGATCACACAATTTTTTTTTTATTGCTCTGCTACATTACGGATTTTTCAAAGATTTTTTTTTCCCACGCCGAAAATCAATCCGACCAAAACAAAAGCTCTACTAACGTAGACGGTTTATTGCAACTAGTGTACACATGACGTACTTTTTGCACACTATTCCCTTACTTCGATCACAATAACATTACGAAATTAATATCTATTGTCATCCTGCAGTGACAGGATGTCAGTTAAAGTCATTGATAAAAGTAGCTAGTGAGATTTTCGTTATTGAATAATCGCGAATTAAAGTGTTGAGAAAGGAGCGATGAAAAAATAAGTAAATTCTCCTCGTACTTTTATTCTTTTGTTTGTCAACACTGTTGTATATGAAACGAATGATCGATATTCTATTTAAAAAAAAAAGTCTGATTTAGTTAATTCACCTTAATCGTTCGCAATAGAATGGCGACGAAAATTCGAAGTTTTGTCATCGGTATTGTTAAAAAAAAATCCAAATTCCCAGTAAACACGCAGTTCACGGCTAATCGTCAGACGACCGATCGTTCTTGCGTTAATATTGTCCAACGAAATTTTTGTAAAACAAATTTCACACGACAGCCTCGGCTCCATCGACCGAACGAGTGTCGGTAACGAGACGTTTAAAAAGTTGGATTGATATTTGGCAAAAGTAAGAGAAAAAGAAAGAAAAAAAAAAATATATATATATATAATCACGCACTTCAGTGCCAATAAGTCAGGAGTTACCGTAAATCACCGTAACACTTGTTGCCCGACGCTAAATACAAGTCTTATTTATTTATTTTGCTTATATTTCCTTGTATAATAATTATAAACAAAATTCTTGTCCCGATGCCACAGCGTGCACGAATCGGCAGATCGATTAATGTGCAATCAACGTGACGCGTGAAAGGATCGGGGTTAGGCTCCAACAGTTTTCCATAAGTGCGGACGCGCGTCAAAGTTACTTCTCCGATTTTTCAGTCTTGACCTTGACTTCCGTCTTCTTGCCCGTGACATCCTTATCCTCGACTTCCTTCTGTTCGTTGTCTCTCTCCTTCTCCTTGCCGTGCTGCAGCAGCTGCAATTTCGTGTCCGAATTCCGGAACCGGTCGTACCGCGAGTCTTCGTCGTCGCTGGACTTGGTCCCGGGTTCTGTCTCCCTGAGTATGACTCCCAGGTCCTTGTCAACGTCGTCCCAGAGCTTGTCGCCGCCGTCAACGTGATAGTCATCCTCGTCCTCCTCCTCGTGACCCTCCTTGGCGTCGGGTTTGACCTTGTTCTCGGATTCGGCAGCAGCTCCACTCTTTTGATCCGCAGGTTTCGCGCTCTCCGTGACAGCGTTCGAAGTTCCCCCGGTAGCCGTCGCCGAGGTTGTACCGCTTGCCGAAGACGTCGGAGGTTGAGGACTGTCAGCCGTCGACGTCTTGGTGGCCTCGGTGGTACCCGGAGTGCCGCTGCTGGCGACGCTAGTGTTCGTCGACGTCGAAGTTTGCAAGTGTATCCGTTCAGCCTGTCGACGTAGCGCCTTATCGTCGTTGTCCCGGACGTACCTGGACACCCAAAAACACCAGCTCGAGTGCTCGCCCTTTGACCGATTGCTCGAGTACCAATTTTGGAATACCTTTTAAGATGAATTCGAGATGAGCAATGAAGAGCAATGGCCCTCTCGCTGTTGTCGCTCTTCTGGGGCAGATAGACCTTGCACAGTTCACAAAACTGAACTTCCACCCGCTTAATATACTCAGCGCCGACCTTTATCATCTGCTTGGTCTTGGGTTTCTTTTCAGGCTCGGCAGTGGTCTCCCCTTCCGGTTTCTCCTTCTTCTTCTTCTCCCCAGCCTCCTCGTCCTCCTCAGCTACAAGAACCCAGCCTGCTTTAAGATCTCTCTCGCTCACACTAACAAAACCCAAACGTCACTCAAGGAATCTACGTTACCGTCCACATCCCCCACAGAGTCCAGGGTCATGAAGTTGTCCAGATTGACTTCCTTATCGTCCTCTTCAGGACCACTCGAGTCAGCCTCAGCCTCGACGCTTCCGTTGTTCATCCTCTCCTCGACCATACTCTTCCTCTACAATAGACAAGTAAAAGTCACGCCAAGACGCCAGGACCCAGTGCAAAGTAAACAAATAAAAAAACCACACCCAAATTCTACCTTGATATGATCCAAGGAGCAAACGTGAGTCTCGTAGCTCATGGGCGAGCGAAACTGCATCCGGCAGACGCGACAGAACGGAGTGAGGAACCGTTTCATCTGACGATGCGAGTCGGACAGCTGGTGCATAGCCTTCAAGGACCGATAGTTGAGCTTGCAAATGGGACAGAAAATGGTGCGCGAGGGTAAAGTGCCCCTGGCGGCGTCCCTGGTCTCGACCCTCCTCTGCTCCTGCCTCTGCACGACGCGCATCCTGGCGAGCATCGCCTTGTACCGGGCCGCGACGCGCCTCATGGCAGTGTTATGTCGCCCGGAGTACAAATGCAGCGAGTACTCCTTGAAGGTGACGCTGCGATGCGCGCAATGAGGACAACTGAGCTTGATGAAGCGTCTACCGTCGCGTCTGCTGGGCAGTTCCTCGTTCCCAGCACCCCGTGGATGTTCGCCCTTGTCGTTCTCGTCTCTCTCCTCGTCCTCGACGTCGTCGTCCTCCTGCTTCATGGAAAATACAAAAAAAAAAAATAAGACACGGCCCAAAAGCCACGCAAAGTAAAAAACCCCCAGAAAACCAGAAACCGGCTGGTCTCATCCACCTGGACCAAGACTCACCCCGTGCTTAACGTCGTCCTCGTCGTCCTTGGCCTCGTCGTCCTTCTCCTCCTCATCCTCGGTGTGCCTCTCTCTCTCCTGCTTCTCCTTCTTTCTCTTATCATCTTTCTTCTTCTTATCACCCTCCACATCATCATCATCCTCTTCGTCATCATCATCATCATCCTCCTCCTCGTGTTCTTGCGGCTGCACGAATTTTTACCAAGTTAAAGCCTCCGCCACCGATCGTGGCAACAAGAGAACGCAGTTCCGTCGGAGTATCCTCGCGCTAAACTCGAGGATTCTCATTTTTGACCTGGACGCATTCTGCGTCGCCTTTTCTTATTTTTTATTTTTTTCTTATATTCTTATCTCTTAACCCTTTTTTTTTTTTTCCTTCATTCGAAAGACACGTTACCTTCTCGTCGTCGTCCCAGTTACTCTTGTTGTCGTCCACGTCATCGTCGTCGTCGGAAAACTCCGCGTTAATAGCCTTGGCCATCTCTCTGTCCTTGTCCTTCATGCTGGAACCGGATCCCGAGTCCTTTTTACTCCCGGATAGCCTAGTAGTGCCGCTACTATTGGCATAGCAATGTTTTTTTTTTCTGTCATACTTTATATATATACACATATACTCTGTTTCCTTATATATAACCTCATTGGGATTTTTGGCACTTTTTTTTTTTTTTTTTTTTTTTTTTGGGGGAATTATTCGACGACTCCCTCTATCCGTTATCGTCTCCTTCGTTAATTAATAACCAAAACGTCTTTAGGTACTCGTACATATATATATATATCTCATCCTTCTCTAGTTTGTACCGAATCAATTGGTCATACATATACATACATATATATATATAGAGATTTTACATTTTTCGATAAAATTATTGCTCTGCTTTCTATTTACTGTATATCTGGTTATGGTCTGTATATATATAGATCTGAGTTTCACTCTAACTTTTGAGTTTTCCAACTTGATCGCCCGTATAGTTTATGCTCTATACCTTTTGCAGGATACATTAAATATTATAACGTAGCAGCGACAGCATATTCTCTCTCTCTCTCTCTCTCTCTCTCTCTATTACTCTTTCCAATTTGACTATTTACACATTTGCTTTTCATTTTCTTATACCGCGTATGCGTAGGCATTTCTACATACGTGCATATATATCGCGTTTTTCGTTTTTTTTTTTTTTTTCGACAATTCTACCAGCGATACTTAGTCACTGTGGTATCATCTAACGACACTATCAGTACATAATCATTCAATGTGCATGTATATATACATATATATCACTGAGTCCTATAAATTTACCAAATCATAACGTAACGACTCAGCCTCGTAAAAACTTGACGTAATGCGCAAAGAACGTTTATCCCATATTCGTGTATCGTTTAAAACGTATTTCCGATTGCGATCCTGAGAGCGCTTTCCTTTAATTCTGTAAAATATATCACGTTAATCATAGATTCTTCCGTCTTGAAGCGCAACCCCAAGTCTCGTGCTCGACTGGTCCGACGTCCGCGAACGAGACTGTTGCTAAGAATTCGTTCGGCAGGCCGTTTCTCTATCCTCAAATTACAAGATGACGTTTCTCATTAAAACTGCGACAATCTCTATGATACACACACATATATATATATAAATATTTTCCGTGTACAGATATACACATATACGTATACACAAATATATATATACACATATAATTTGGAAAAGAATTCTTGCGATCTTGTACAGCAGGCACATAGAGATTCCTCATGGTCAGGTCAATAGGTCAAACGTATCCAGACGCCGTTACAATTTAGGATAGAGTAGGGCTCGCTCTCTTATTATTATAATATTATTAAATATATATATATATATATGTCTCTCTCTCTCTCTCTCTCAATTAAGTGATTGGTTATCAATAATTTACCTCCTGCGCAATTTCGTAGTTGTCATGCGCACACGCTGTATGTAGTCTCTGGAGCGCGAGCCAAGTACCTTGCGCCGATATTCGAGCATGTTGAGTGATCGTTTCCGCGCCAGGATGACGTCGGACCTGGATCCCATACGATGAAATCCGCCGCCGCCATTTCCGCGAGTACCGCCGCCCCGGGTCGAGATGCGACCCCTGTATCCGGTATTCTGATGGGATATTCTACCACGGCTGGAGGCGTTGTAACGTGGCACCGGCGGTGGCATCTCGCTGATCCGGGGCGGCGGCGGCGGCGGCGCGTAACTCCTGGAGGCCGAGTGACGATCCTCCGAGCGATGATAACTGGAGGCACGATCGCTCTGCCGCTTCTCGTCGTAAACAGCCGACGAGGATGATCTCTTGTTCTCCTCGTAAGGAGCCGAGGACGACGTGCCGCTGTACGATGACGAGTACCTCTGGGAACCCCCGCCGCCGCTGCTTCCTCCCTGCCAAAGCAAATTCAATTGTGCTGTCTCTCTTGTCCTGCCTTTTTTTTTTTTTTAAACTTTTTCTATATCTCTCTCTCTCTCTCTCTCTTACAATCCCATTTCTCTCTCTCTCTCTCTCGCACGCGCGCTCGTTCACTCTATCTCTCTCGCTCGTATGTCTCTATAAGTATTTATTTTTTGTTCTCTCTCTCTCTCTCTTTATCTCTCTCTCTCTGCCCGTTTCTCACGTTTTCCTATAACCTTCTTCTCCTACTTTAGACGTCATACCCGGTTTCATTGGTTTACTTGAATTTTAAAATCATTTTTTGTTTTTTCCCCTCGTTTATTTCTCGCTATAGTCGTTTTTCCACGTTGTGTATCACCTTTTTATTCTGACACGTATTCGTTTCGCTCCTGACATCAGCTTGTCTCTCTCTTTTTTTTTTTTTCAGTTTCCTTTCTATACAAAGAGACCCTCTCACGGTACGGCCGATTTCGCTTTATAGTATCAAAGGTCTCGTGAATTACGTGTCGTGTGCTTTTACGCTCGTCAATCGTACGTGCGGGCCATCTTGTATTTATTTTCTATTATCGTCAGATAGCATAACTTTCAGGAAGATAACTATTAACGTCTCTAGCACGTGTCTATCTATTATTCTAGGCTGCTGGTTGTCAAAGACGGATGCGAAACAGAGCGGAGAAATTCCGGAGTAGCTATAATATGTCGGATTGAAAATTTACAAAAATTTGTGGCTGTTACGAGGAAGAATTGGAACCCCAAAAAAAAAAAAAAGAGCAATCGACGCCACGTATCCTCCTTCTCTTTTCTTTTCCTTTTTCGCAGCATCACGGGTACAGTTAAGTGTCGTGATGTCTGTTTGCACAGCTATTCGGTCTAAGCACGCGCCAAGCGATCGAGAGAGTCGTTCTTTATTATTCTCAGTGGAAAGATTTCGGCATCTTTCTGGTTTTTTTTTTTTTTTAAACGTTGCGATACATTAGAGGGCGGGAATAGTTTTTTTTTTTTTTTTTTTCGTGTTGCAATTTAGTGGGGCCCCATTTTATTGTCATGGCGCTCGAGGATGGGCACGTGGGCCTATACACGTAGTCAATGATATTATCATCTTTGTCTAGATATGATAATCTCATCTTTTCAACTTTCATCTTTTTATCTGGTCGCTATTGCGCCGTTTCAGCTGTTTATCTCTCCCAACACAAAAAGAATTGGTGCTCGAGCAGCCGTCGGCTCGTCGCTTGAAAGGAAAGCATGACAACTTATGAGTTCTATGCTTAATTCGTGGTTCAATTAACGAAGCTACGTATTCGTAACTGGAGTTTAATATGGTTTTTTTTATAAAATGATTCTAAGCAATCTACTCTGGATTTAATGGACCTTCTAGCGATCACTAGGTGGAAACATACTAATTTGGGAAGACTGGCACGTTATTGATATTCACGAAATTCTTCAAAATTTTTTCGTATTTTATTTTATTTATCACTGATTCTTACTCATCTTGTTTCTAAGCGCTGATTCTGATGCGACTTTCCAAATGTATTAGAATGCAAATTGCTGGCAATTTAGAATCTAGGTTATGTGCGGTTTCAATGGCATAAATACCTGGTAAGATTCACTTCGAATTCTTTTACGCGTCGACTCGCTCGACGAACGATGATCGTCTCTGCCAGAATACGAGTCCTAAGGATATTGGAGATTATTATTTTTTTATAATTTTGATTAATTAATAATTTGTGTCTTGTAAGTAAAATATATATATATTATACATACTTCATGCGAGACTATAGTCTTTCAATTACTTACCCGTGGACGCTTGTAACTGTTTGAATGTTCCCCTCGGCCACCTCTGCTTGAATATCTCTCGGAACCTCCACCTATGGTAGAGCAGTTATTAGCTTGTCGCTGCCCATGTTATGAGCAGGATTCGATAGCTGTTAACCACTTGCGCTGGCAACGAATTGACAGATTCGCGTGGCACGTCTTTACAATGCAGGTGGTTAAATATTTAAACTAACCTGGAGTATACTTAGAACGGGAGTCATAGCTAGGTGTAGAGTATTTGAATCTACCACCTCTCGATGACGAGTAGCCACCTCTGCTGGTAACATTTCCAGCAGCTGACCCACTGTTCCAATCACTACCGCCACTTCCTCCACCACTACTACCTCCTCCGCGTCCTCTGTAAGAACTGCCACCACCACGAGAACTGAACACACGCCCACGTGAGCTCATGCTGGAGCTGCAGATAAGGTTTTATCAATAATTTCTAGTAGCCACATTATATTTTTAATTAACTGCTTGTCCAATGGTTTCAGTTCACATTCGGTCAAGGTTCTGCAAAATTACTAACCTGTACTTATTGTAGCCGTAACTCATGATTACCGCATATAGTTAAGAATGATGGAAATTGTGACAATGGTCTGCGGAGAAAAATAGTAATACATTTTAAATTTAGTACGTACGAAAAGTATCTGTGACTTTATAAGATATAATTATGACTCTTTGTATCAATGATAACGGCAATAATTGTATCGATATTATATCATGTATGAGAAATGCGCAACTATATCATATACACCCATAGAGCCTCTGTTAAAATATAAAGTAGAAAGTAAGAATAAAGAATATTTATAAGGCATCGTATACGATAACCATATGCAGCTGCACTTGATAAGATTGTAGGTTTCGTATAACAGCAATAACAATTATTCATTTTGGCTACAAAGGCTAAATACATGCAAACGTACAGAACAAACTTTCAGATTATAATAACTGCAAAAATAAACTGTTTCGCGAGCAGAACAATTTTCGAATGAGAATTTCTATTTCCTAATCCTTACTGCCTTCCAAATAACTCCAATCGAAATTGGACGCCTCATGCGAGGCCAAGGCCCAATCAGACACTACACATACGCGATGAGTCTGAAAAGCACAGCAGTTTTAATATAAAAAAAGAATATATACTAAAGATCAAAATAAATAAATATTAACTAAAAATCTCAAATAGTTCTTTACAAAGCAACAGTTGACAACAAATATTATCTGGAAAAAATCAATAGACTCAAGCCCATTGCTAGAATTCATTGCGTCCTCCCTAACTACTTTTCTGACTTATCATCGCCCTTAAATTGTCAGACATAAGAAGGACAGATTAAAGATACATACCGGCTTTCAAAGAAAGTCGCGCCACGTACTGTAAGCTCGAAATTGTCACAATTACACAAAACCGGCCCCTCTTAAAATTCCTTGACTCGTCTACGTAGCGCAAATGAACGAAAATGTCGGCCTTACGGCGTCCTGGCAATCTACCGAATTATCGGAACGGAGGAACTTGAACCGGACACGCGCACCAAGTTCCATCTAGCGTCAAAGAAACGGAAACAACTACGAGTCAAATTAATAACACTCATCTATTGTTTTCCCATTGTTTCGCATACAAATCCCATCTGATAATTGTTTTGACTCTCGTAGTACTGAAAAAAAAAATCCAGTAACAAAGTATCGTCAAAAAAAGAACAATTCCATAACAATTAACGGCAAATATAAAGACAAGAAGTATTCTAAAATTTACACTGTATTTCGAGCGTATTTTAAAGGAGTTTCTCCGTTTAATATTTACAAGCTATCGAATTCCGATAACCATCGATCATTCGGTAAACACGTATATTTATTAATAGCCATCTTAAATATTTATTTGCACTTTGCCATTTCGAATGAAATTCTTCTCGTTGATTTTTTAAACCATAATTTACGAACGATCCGTACTGCGATTTTAACGTCGTTAAAGATCCCTTCCAACGTATAAAAAAAAAAAAAAAAAAACACTTTCAAATGACTGCTTAACATTTTAAGGATTCAATTTAATCAGGATATCCTTTTATCGATATACAAAAAACGTACAAACCTAAAGCACTCCGTGAACTCTCCTTTTCGTGCGCTACTATTTACAACAAGGTAATCTATTATAACACGGTTTATAATAATACCATAACTTCCGTCTCTCTCGCTTCCAATAATTCTCGTTCACTCTATTCGTCCTTCATAATCTTTAAATTCCGCTCCAGAACGAAATCGCACGATTTAACAAACGATTACTGGGACGTACATATGTTACGTATATACTTTATATATCCTTATTTTTTTTTTTCACAATTTTTCTCGTCCTGCAAGGAGAAGAACAATTACGAAAATCAGCAATTAGGAGTTCCGCGCGTAAACGACGCCAATCGAGACGAAGATATCCCGAGAGCTGTTCGACAAAAGAAAAGGAAAAAAACAAACAAGAAAGAAGAACGAAACACTAACGCCTCGTAACTACGTAAGAAGTGTCTTAAGACGAAGAAGAGCAGGTAAATTAAGTATTCGTGTTACGATTAATACCGTTCGATAATTCGTCCTCTTAAAATACAGGACCGCTATGTACATCGATTGAGATTTTTCACGCGCCAGTTTAATTGCGTTCTCGTACTAAGAAGTACAGAGAATGATGGCTGAGCAATAAAGAATAATTTGGAAGGATGACATTGAGCGACAATAAATTTTGACAAGTGAATAGATTCATCGGTAAATCGTCTAACGAAATGGACAGAGATAAAAAAGATTCCCAAAGGAGGAACACGCGAGTAAAGTCAATGCTGGGATATGAATTTTAAAAATTTTATCTCAAAATTTGAAATGTTTCTTCTTGTGCTTCTTGAAATTCAACATCATTCCCTGTACCGTGTCACCTTGTTAATGAAAAATAAGAAACAACATTGGTTTATCCGTCGAAATTGATTTCCGAATTTGATGGGAACTGGGTACGTGCGTGGCAACAATTTAGAACCACTTGGCGCGCCAGTTTCTTGATCCTTTCGTAGGGTCTTGAATCGAATAATAAGTTTCTCAGTTTGTCCATGCCTCCTTCGCTCTCTACCAGCGTACAATATTTAGTAGCTATTAAATAGAAGAAAAAGAGTCAGTACAAGAGTCAATATAACGATAATCTAATTGTAGTGCGTTATTGACAGCAAGTGGATACTTACGGTAGACCTTTGTGAGATTTGCCAGAGCCCATACAGCCCAGTATTGACACTGTGGCGTGTGATAAACATCCAGTAGACGCAATAAGGGTAGAAATGATCGATAATTTATATTACGTTCTGCTGATAGATCCCAACGTTCTATCGCTTGAACCATCAGCAGCAAAACTTCGTCACGTGTCGGTTCCAAAATTGTCCAAGCTTGCTTGCCATCGGAGGCCATGTGAGCCAAGATGCCAGCAGCATTGTACGATACCTGTTTTCAAGTAAAAGATGACAGTCATCGATAGAAATATTTTTAAGCTTGTCGAACAATACAGATGGATCGGAGTGAATTATAATAAAATTAAGGTACCTCGATTCCATCACTGTCGGAGTGCAGTAGGTTGACAAAAACTGTTACGTACTGCTGCTGCATCAAGTGAATCCTTAGATATTTCACTTCGGCAACATTACCCAAGAGTCCCATCATGTTTCGCAGCAGCTCCTCCTTGACTGGATATGCCTGTGGGATTGTATAGTTTGTATCGATGGATTTTAAAATATGGAAAAATAGTTTTTATAAGTTTAGTCATACGTACTGCTACACATCCCAGGAAGAGACGCATTCCTTGCTCGTCGAGGAAACGCTGACAATTTACAGCGGTTTCGTCGGTCATGTTCCACATGGTGGACCAAGCTACTTCAAGGACGTCGTCAAAGATACCAGACTCCAGTCTGTACTCTACTAACTTGAGCATTGTCCCGACACAGCCTAACTCTCCCAGGAGACGCTTCTCTCGGCCGTCGACTTGACAAGCTAAGGAATTCAGTAAATATATTCCAATTCGCTGGACAAAACCTTCGGGTTCAGCATGACGCGCAGAATACAGAAGGACCTTAACCAACGCCTCGTAGTTCCACATCTACGTAAATAAATAATTTTACTCAATTTAGAAATTAGTCAGATAACTTTGGATGACGTGGCAGGGTACTTAAGGCGTGCACGAAAATATTTATTTAAAATTCAAATAATTAAAATGGAAGACGCACCACGTCCTGGGGTATGCGAAATTGACATAGCGCCAGGCAGCCGTTCCTCATCATTGTCTCCTCGTCTCTGTGGTACGTCATTCCGGTAAGAAGGGTGCCAATGATTCTTCGTTTCATTCCAGCAACCAGACCACTTTTCTCTTTCATTTTGACTATGTAAAATAGGGTTGCACTGTGCGGGAGAGAAAATAATTTTTTGAAAATATAATTTGGCTTACTGTGGCAAAGAATAACAAAAGAAATGAGTCACCGATACCTTCCTGAAATTTGTATATGCTTTTCCGATGGATGTTTCTCCATAGCTTCCAGGACGGTGCACAGTGCTTGGTCCATGCGCTGGCAGCTTTCATTTCTGAAGATGTGATAAAGATCGTTCAACACCTTCTGCAGGAGTTCACTTCGATTATTCATACACACTCGAGCCGCAATCAATATTTGCTCCTCGGTCGCATCTCCTGCGATCTGTGACAGTCAAAGAAAAGGTACAAGTTAGACGTTAGGATGTTATTCAAACGAACGTATAGGAATTGTAGATACAAAAAAGTTTTTCAGAAGAATGACAAATGATGTTTCAATGGCTTACCACTTTTGCTGGGATGTCGAATCTTCTGCAAGCACCGTGAGACGTTCCATAAAGTCCCAGGAATTGAAGCGGTCTGTTAACTCTTGATGCAAGTCCTGGTATATCGCACAACTGGGTACAGTTAACTAGTAGTTTATCATGTGGACGCTCCGCTACTCCTCTTCCTGCCAAATTCGTACCCCCTATATCTAAGGAAACTAGTTCAGGTAGACCCTCTATTAATTCTGCTAGGACCTGATTAGGATTATCAAACTGGCCATATTTGTGGTTTGACTGCGAGATGTCCAGATGCCTAAGAAATGTTTAATGCGATGTTAAGATACAGATCTGGTCTAGATCTTTTATTTATTGCTGGATTATGCTGTTACCTTAATCTTCTCAGGTGTGAAACATTTTTAACAAATAATTGTGGATTTATATTAATTTTAACATTGTACAAAGTCAGTGAGACCAAATGTGGGATCAGTGTGTAGAAAAACAGATTTCCAATGTCATATGCTGCCGTCAGGTCCAGGTGTGTTAATTTGGGCAATTCTCCCAGTAAAAGGTCAAAGTCTGTTGCTGGTATTTTCACACGCCACAGGGAGAGTCGACTCAATTTCGGTGCTCTTAGGGCATATCCTCTTCTCTGGTAATTAATCGATAACGGCCTATCTGCTAAACAAGAATTAAATAAGTATTTAACATTCTAAACAGAGGCAGACGGGTATAATCATTATAAAGTTCTTACAAACACTTTTTAATTTCAAAGGAACAACGTCGGAACTTCCTCCCAATGTAAGACTCTTAAGATTCTCCGAATGGTCATTAATATACTCCAATGACATTCGAGTAAGGTTGCTGCAGTCAGTGAGTTCGAGTTCAGTAACTTTATGTTTGGCAATGATTAAAACAGATTCATCCGACAGTGTAGCATCCACTATCTTAACTCTTTTGAGCCTGGTGGACCGTACTGATTTAAAAATAGAGAGAAAGTTATCGCTAACATCTGCTGTCTTGCTCCGCTGCATGAATTTAATGAGCTTGTCGCATATTTCACTGGGAAAAGCAAGACCCTTGCCAAGCTCACGATAGGAATCCTCATTTTCAATAGAGATAATATCCAGGTTGTCACAGATTAATTTGAAGCAGAGATCAGTGAGTGGCTCAGGGCTTAAATACTGCTTGGAATTGAAAAGAGCATCAAGATGCGCCATGGTGCACAGTCTCTCGAAAAATCACGTGAAAACCCACATGAGAAGCCGACACTGGTACGAAATTACGCAATTTCACCTGTCAAACGCGTGAGAAAACTGTCAGCGGAATCAGCTGGAAACAATTTAGCATCCTTTTGCTCAGCGAGAAAAACGTCATGCAATATATATGTATGTCTGTCAACGTCTGTAACCACTTTTGTCGATGAACCAGATATCCATCCTAAGCACCCACTACGGCGTCCTGCCGAAATTACCGATTCTTTAGAGAATGCACAAACTCCAAGAAACTTTGCCAATTCTTCCTGATTCAAGGTACATTGCGGTAAATGTCCCTGACCACGCACGCACGCAAACTACGTCTCTGACAGGTCTATTGACTAACGTAGTGACGTTATAATAACGACCCCACTGTTATTTGACAGTCAGCCTCAGTCAGCCTCTTTCTAGAACGCGATGTGGCTCCAACAAGAAATTTTATTCAATGAAATTTCTGTACTCTCGACTGCTCTCAACTTTTTTTTTTTTTTTTCAAATCACTGCACTGACTTCTGACAATATTTTATGGATCATGGTAATCTTTTAAAAAATATCATTTATCAGCCGCCATTACTTATTCACCCTTCGATTTTCCTTTTTTTTTTTTTAGGTTTTTCTATACTTTTTAGTCGCTTCCCCTTTACTGGTTATTCGTACGCTATGATTGTTTTATACTTTACACTGATTTTTCTAGATTGTTCGTCTATCTATTTTTAGAGTTTTCTTGCGTCCGATCAAAAGATTTTACTTGTTTGCTACATATAGGAATTAGGTAGCAGATTTCTATATTTTTATTCTGACAGGTCAAAAGTTTTGGGTTTGGTCTTTCGAGGCGAAAGATGCTTTAAGGTTTACTGGTTGATGTTATGCAATTATTGTTTTATCAGAGAATTATAATTATCTGATAGGAGTTCAATATTCATATTTACTTTTTTATTTTACTAGAATGTGTGTATTTAAGAAAATATTTAGGGTTTCTTGTCACTGCGATCATTGTTGCATATTGCATAGTGTCAATTTTATATTTGAGTATTTTCTGACGTTTCTATAATATTTGTGATAACTATACAAAATTAATAACATAAAGCATATAGTGAGATATAAAGTTATATAATTTCTTTAAAAATTGTATAAGCTTACAAAAGTGTTTCATACCACACGTTGATTTAGATTGTAATACTATTCACGTAGGACATATTTAATATAATTAAAATATTCTACAATCGTTGTGATATATCCTTGGCATTTTCTTTTCCATTAGCTATACGAGATCCAAATTGGAAAGCTCGTTTAGGAAAATTAGCAGTTTCTTGTAATCCAATCTTACGGGCTAATAAGCGTAGCAATAACTTGTCACCAAGACCTACAGGCATTTTATCCGTTGGATAACATCTGTGTACAAAAAAGAAATAGTTTAAAACAAATGTAGAGACTTCTAGTAGTTTTAGGATCAATTTGATTTTAGTGACAACTTACCGTTCCCACGGTTTTAAACTTTCAACGTATTTTATAAAATTCTCATCCAAGTACGGCAGCCTAGATTGTCGACCATGATCTGCGACAATTCTGTCATCACGACCCAAATTTCTTTCTGATATTCTAGACAATTCCAGATTCAATTCTTGTGTCAGAGTCTCCCATCCTTTGTGCTTTAAAGTTGTTCTGTGTCTCATGTATCCACCAAACAATTCATCCGCACCCATGCCTAGTAAGAGTATTCTGCAAGGGCATTCATATTCTGTTTCGGTTTGATAAAGAATTCCTTTCCCTCTACTAGCAAACCAAACTGCGCAGCCCAAACTTTCATCCAAAATAGTACGAAGTGGATAAATTAAATTACAAATGCGAGATGCACGATGCTTTCTTAATTCTTCCTGTGTGACATTCACCTGAGGAATTAAGGTCTTGTTATAAAAATTGGATTTATATATAGTAAAAAGATAAATATTTAATGCTATTGTTTTTAATTGAAATATACACCTCAATGAAGTTCCACTTTCTTTTGGGGCAGATAGACTGTAATTCAGAAAATGTATGTCTACCGGTCTTTCTGTCAGGTACATCGTAATTGATGGAATTAACTTGTTTTACAGTATTTGCATTACATGTCTTTTCAAATGCTACGTTGATTAGGTCAATACATTCATCCTCTGGTACATAAATGTTGGCAATTACTGCTAAAATAGCTGAGTCTAACCCTCCAGAAAATAGTATACCCACTTTCGAGTGTTTGCAACTAATAATTTCACCATTTAGTATCGATTTTATACAATTTTTGCAGAAATTTGGTTTCTTCTTTATTCTGACTTCGACCGAACTCTTCAAAAGCTCTAGCAAATGTTTCACTCTACGGTGTACTTCCTCGTCTTGCAACAAATGTGCCATTACTTGTTTGAAATTTACTGAGTCGTCAAAACTATCTAAATATTGAATATCCTTTACTTCTGGATGAAATTGTAAAGCCACATGCTCAATTTCAGATATTATGGTGTCCGTTACATCAATATCTATATTAAGTTTTCCTTCCAAATCTTCAATAACGTCTGTAAACCGCAAATCTGGTTCTTTCCAAGGATGACAAGTGAGATTTAGCTTTGATTTACACAAATCAATTATAAAAATACCAATAGCAGGAACTTCGATAAAATCTTTGGACTCTTTATTTGCAACAGAGGACAGTAATAAAGAGTCTGTCGCATTATTCATTTTTACAAGTAAACTGTGCCTACCAATAAAGTCTCGACCGAAATATAGATGCTTACTAGATTTCTGATAATATATAAAACTGTAAGGACCCTGAACTTTTTGCAAACTTGAAAGCACGCTATCCGTACTTTTTAAAGTATTTAAAATATTTAATGTATCGCATGTATTGTCACTAGCCTGAAAGAAGTATATACAAATTAATAATCGGTCTTATAAATTAATTTGCCAAACTTAATAATACTGTGCATTCTTCACCGTATTCACTCACTAAGGTTCCATAGAAAACATCTCCGTTCCAAAGTAATATATTACCATTCCCATCGGTGCATGGTTGTGATATTAAATTAGTACCTTGCATCCATAAAACACTACCTACAAAGTGTCCACACCATTCACTTGTGAGAGATTCAAAATTTTCAGTCATTTTATCTGGTCCACGTGCACCGATTAAGTCTTTGCACAGCTTCCACTGAAAGATACAGTAACATTAGTAATTAATACAATAATACTATAAAAAGAAATTTTGTTTAATCATTACCTCTTCACTATTTACATGACAGTCGTGACAGCTGTCATTATCAGTTTTGCAGCGTGAAACACAACAGTATATTCCACACATGTCGTAAATCTAATTCGGTCTTATCAAAGTCTGAAATATAATTTGTAATTTCTATTCAGCGTACGCACGTGGTTCATTTTTTAGACTTTCGCAATTAAACACCATTTTTTGTATTTTAAAACGCCATGATGGATTTTTAATTGGTCGGTGCCAACATGTCAAATGATAAATATTAATTAATGGACGTCTTTGTTTATAAACAATTAGAATCGTAAATATTCGTATTTATGGAATATCTAATGATTACATCGATAAAACTATTTCTCGTTAACTGTGTCAATTATTATGACATTCTTATAAAAATGGATGCCTCGTAGGTTCATCAATCTTGCCAACCTGTGTATCGTGGCAAAATTTTGTTGACATCTTCTGTTTTGCCTGGTTTTGCCCTTTGGAATTTGGACTTTGCAGAGTACTTAGTTGTTCATATAAGTTTATGTATAAATAAAACTCCTACTGTCATTTCTGTGAATACTGTTCGAATATCTTTAAGGAGTGCCGACGTGAAATCTCATTTGTGAAAGTTCACATTTTTCACTTTGTAAAATGATCAACACAGGGTAAGATACGTACTTTTAAAATATCGTGATCAATATTAAATTATTCTTAGGAGATTTTGTGGAATATTATTAACGAACTTCTTTAACCCATTCGAATCGCATGGGAAAGCGATAATACGCCCTTATCACTAACATTTTTTGTTTTATTTTATTTTGATATCAATTAAGCGCATGTATATATGTATATACACACACATATATGATTTGGTATAGTGGCCAGGGAAATTATGCACATGTATGCGTTAATGGTGTAAATAGGCTAACAGCAGTCATTTAAGTTATCTGTTTCAACAATGCCGATGAATCTTTTCAAGGTTTAAATAGTTTGTAGGTAGCTTATATTGAACGTACTTTGATATCAAAATTCAGGACACTGAGAAAGCATTGTTTAATAAAATTATAATACTTATATTTGTTTAGACTTTGCATTTAGCCTTATAATATCGATCAAGGATCGAGCTTCGTGATGCTCCTTTAATGAAGTGCTTGTTAAACCTAGCCTGGAATTAAATTCAAAGTTAGATTTTGGTTAAAATTTTGTTGTGCTTAGGAGATTGCTGTTTTAGGAAACTTGCTGGCCAGACACTTTTCATTACTGGAGCTTCCAGGGGAATTGGTAAAAGTATCGCTCTAAAGGCAGCAAAGGATGGAGCTAACGTTGTTATTGCTGCAAAAACAGCAGAACCGCATCCAAAATTACCTGGAACTATTTTTACAGCAGCTGAAGAAAGTGAGAACATACTTTGAGCAATTTACTTAAGAGTTATACAAGTCAATTTTTACAAGCATCTGAATTAATTGTATATTTTCATAGTTGAAAAGGCTGGGGGCAAAGCTCTGCCGTGCATAGTGGATGTAAGAGACGAAGATCAGGTTATGTCAGCTGTACACAGTGCTGTTAAAAAGTTTGGTGGTATTGACATTCTTATCAACAATGCCAGTGCTATTTCCTTAACGGGTACTCTAAGCACTGACATGAAGAGATACGATTTGATGAATAACATCAATACGAGAGGAACATTCCTTGTGTAATTACTTTCATTTGTTACTCTATATACTCTCTCGATACAGTTTAATCTTAACGGACAATTGAAAAAGTAAAAACGTTATTTTAGATCGAAAGCATGTATACCACATTTGCAGAAAAGTTCGAATCCCCATATAGTAAATATTAGCCCACCTTTGAACCTGTCGCCATTTTGGTTCAAAAATCATGTTGCATATACAATAGCAAAGTATGGAATGTCCATGTGTGTTCTCGGCATGGCAGAAGAGTTCAAGGAGGATGGCATTGCTGTCAATGCGGTGTGGCCAAGAACTGGTAAATCAATTAATAGTTCTAGAGCTGTGCTGCGAAGATTTAATTGAACTGTAATCGATACTATTAATTATTAGCTATTCACACTGCTGCAATTGAAATGCTAGCTGGTTCTGAGGCGGCTAATCAGAGTCGCAAACCAGAAATCATGGCTGATGCTGTATACGCTGTAATATGCAAGAATGCAAAATCAATTACTGGTCAGTTTTTAATTGACGAAAATATATTGAAGCAAGAAGGAATCACCGACTTCGATCAATATATTTGTAATCCAGGTAATACGCGTATTACGTAAATATATTATTTTAACCCACTGAAAAATCCACTGCTCTTGTATAGTTAAGTTTTACCTTCGAAGAGATGAAGTTGCCAATATTTTTTAGCATCGAAGGAAAAGTTGATGCTTGACTTCTTCCTGGATCCTCCGGAATCTGAGAAGGCTCAGGTAGAGGATGAAAAAACTCAGGGAAAAGCTAATTTCGGCGGTGGAAAAGTCGCTGAAGTATTTTCAGCTATAAATTCGAACTTGAGTACCGAGCTCGTTAGCAAAACTGGAGCTATTTATCAGTTCAATGTCAAAGGTAATTAATTCGATTACTCAGACTTCCTAATAACGTTTAACAAGTTTCTCTCTGTCCTTTCCCGTTTATTACGCGTTAAATCTTTTCTTCTTCTAGGAGACGAGGAAGGCACGTGGTTCTTGGATCTTAAAAATGGGAAAGGCGCCCTTGGTAAAGGCGAGCCGCCTCAGCCAGCTGATGCGACACTCACTATGGATTCAAAGAATTTCTTTGCCATGTTTACCGGTGAGTTTAGATGTAAATTAATTAATTTAAAAGACTGCGTAGAAATTCAAAATTGAGGTCAGAGTATTTTAAGTATGAGTTAATTAGTTTTTGTCAATTTTCAATCTAAAATAATGTGCGTGTATCGTTACTTAGGTAAATTGAAACCTGCCAATGCATTTATGATGGGAAAGCTGAAGATTTCTGGAAGCCTTCAAATGGCAATGAAGCTGGAAAAACTTATGGTTAGTTTAAAATCAAAACTCTAATCGAATTGAGTACGTGCAAGTTCACATTAAAGTCTGAGGTTATGAACGGTCTCGAAATTTATCGAGGCACCACTGATCTCTGTTATTGGTACAGAACTTCTTTTAACGGTATTTTAAAAACAATGCAATTCAGCGAGTCTGTGATTTAGTATCCCTGCATAATTCACAAGACAATACATGACCGATGCAGAAATGAATTATAAGATCTATCGAAGAAACATTTGCTACAATTCTACAATGGCAAATCTACAGTCACATTTTAGTATCACGAGGAACATTAGTTAATTGTCCATCGGCTTATTTAGAATTATTTCACATAAAATTGCACTGCACGGTGTCCTCATTGTCGTATGCCAATGGCTACATTTTTTACTGGAGCCAAACGAGAGCTAAAATACATGGAGTCGATAAATACAGTTTATTGCTCTACAAATATATAACACACGTATGAACAGGCAGAAAGTGAATATATGTGAAACAGAAAGGAGAGGGAAATCAAGATATATTTTTCTAACGTTTTTATATATTGTCAAAAAATGTTATAGTAATTGTAATTCATAATTACAGGAAAAAAAAAAGAGCAATTTTATAGATAGAAAGGAAGAAGTATTTGTATCCGTATCTTTGGTTATCTATTGTTTCGCTGTTAAAATTGGTCTCTTGTTAAGATAAAATAACAATACACTTGTACAGTCGGTTACAGTTGGAGAGTTTTTGCCTATCGACCTTATCTATCACTGCCCATGATCCTCATATGAAATTGTTCTTGTTGGAAATATTAACTTTGCCAAGACCATTGAGTATTCGTACACACCAAAAAATATAAAACCTCCTATCGTGATCCATGTCACTCTTGGAACAATGCCAGCGAACAGGCTAAAATAATATATAAGGATTTAAATAGTCGATACAGTTTAATTAGAATTTATATGAAAATATTACCCTCGCATTCCATGCTCACTGTACACTACTTGAAGCATATGGGAAATTCTAAGTTCCGATGCACACACTGTGCTACTGGATAACATTATTCTTGTTTTCGCAACATCCAAAGGTGTTGTGGCTGCAGCAGAAATTCCACCTAGGAAAATTCTGTTATTAAGTTCAATGCGAATTGGAAAGAAATCTTAAAATTTTTGACATCCAGATGGTAGCAGGACATTGTAATGTAATACATTAAATTGGGAATTACCTGCTATAGCTCCGCAAATAGCACTTTCTGCAGGCTTTATTTCCCTATTACTGTAATTAGCCAAAATTTTTTTTAAATACTCCCAAATTGGAAATTGTAGCAGACTGAAGGGCATATCTCGTAATACCGTACTCCAATAGCCACGATAAAGCATCCTGATTCCAAGTTTTCCTTTCTCTAGGATTAATGCCTGCTTTCTTTGTTTCTTTACTTCCACCGGTACCCTCACCAAGCAGGCTACCTTCATATTTCAATATATCTTAAGTGGAAGAATATTCATTTGATTAAATTATAGGTAACGTATCATTTTAATGTAATTACCAATTCCGCAAGGGAAGCAGCACCCATGTGAATGAACGAATGATATTTCTCTGAAAACCTAGGTTGAAGAATTGCTTTAACACTATCGTACGTCATAAAAAACAGCGCAGCTAAAACAATTTAAAGTTGTTCAGCTATTCATTCAATAAGGACACGCAATATTAAATGAATCAATAGAATCATATAAATTTATTTAATCTAACCTGTTGGCGCAGCACCTATTAAAACTGGACCAATGCCGCTGTAAAGTCCTTTAAATCCACCTGATTTAAGAAAACCCTTCTCACTTTGAAGTCGTGTTTTCAAAGTATCTAATGGAAATAGCGCAGAATCCACAAACGTTCCTGCCATGCCCCCTGACTGAATAACGAAATATATCCTTTTATCTTAAAAATACTTTACAAATATTAGTACTAAAAATTCATTTATTGAATTTATACTGCAAGAGGTTCTAAGATTGATACAAGTAATTTTGTATTTCCATCGCATAGATATAAACAATCAGATTTCATGCATTAATACATTTATTAAGTTGATTGACAAGCTTAACGATAAATGAAAATTAATCATTCATACTACAATCTTTCAAGTAGCCTCAATACTTTTACAAAATTATAAATAAATGTCTCCTCTTTGAGCTAATATTACTGAATTAAGTTCTTGTGGAAATAATAATCGCCTTCTAAACCTTAGTAAGTCTCTATTTAACCTTAGTTAAATCCACGAAACAATCTTGACTGACACTTACTATCAGTGAAGTAAGAAACACATTTTTTGTGTTTATAATTTCTTCTTTTTCCTGAAGCATTGCTATTAATTGTTCATTTCACAAATTAAAACTTATCAAACAACGTTAGAAAATCAAACATTCCCTCATGCAAATATCCGACTGAGGTTTAAATACTAATTTATCAGCAGTCGGACATACAGCGTAGTATAAAAGTCTGACTGTCTTCAGGCGTATTCAATAAAAAAAAACGTACATTTTTCTTTCTGGTAGTTTTCTATAAATACTAATAGTAAAATTTCCAGATTATTAGTAATTAAGCAATAACAGTATAAAATAATAGAATTAGAGATACTGAAAACCTGACAATCAGAATACCACGGCCATTGTTTGAACAGAGATGGTGCATCTCCCTACTCATATCAGAGATGAGTTTTCTGGGTGTCTTTTTTGAACGAGTGGTCCGATTCAATTGGGACCAGGCGCATTCGAAAGCCCTTGAAAAGTC
>JARQSW010000254.1:30374-48902 GCA_030142375.1 Calameuta pallipes
CAGGGTCCTCCAGACCAGTTTTCTGGGTGTCTTTTTTGAACGAGTGGTCCGATTCAATTGGGACCAGGCGCATTCGACAGCCCTTAAAAAGCCCAAAATTATGACGTATGATAAGTTGAGGTTATCATTACATGTGAGTGAGAATGAGTGTGGTGGACCCAGCTTGGTCCCTTTATATAGGCATATAAACATTAATCTTTATTTTTTCACGCTAACTTCCCGACGGCTCTCTGCCCGCCAAGCTATACGTTCGTGATCACGTTCAACTCGGCTACGACGGGATATGCTTTATCGACGGAGGCGATGATCACAAAATCCTACTCCTGGACTCGCCGCTACGATTTAGCGCCACGTTTTTGGTATCGACCGAAACCGTAGCGTTGCGCATCTCCGTACTCATCTCTGCTCGTATCTCTTTGATATACTTTCGTTATAAGTGCTGCCCCCATAAGCGGCAAATTTTTGAACTACGTTGTTATTTCAAATGGTAACTTCCACAGTACGAATGGTAATACTTTTTTATCACTAATGGTATTGACGAGTACGGATGGTAATGTAGAAATATCCTGTTACGAAAACCACAAATAGAAAGATTTTTTCAAAATTTTTTTTCTGAGCTAAGAGGACAGTATACGAAATTAACAATGATTTTTTTTTCACTTTGGCAATGATTAACAGGTAATTTAGTGAAGCTTCCTCTCTGAATATTCAGACGTTGAAGTTGACAAAGGGAAAATTTTCTTTATATTATTTCTTAGTTAATTTTCATGTAATTTTTATGAAAGTAGTATCGAAAGTCATGGCTTAAAATGTTTCGTCAATTTGATCTACAAAATAAACTCATCTATGTAAGAAATCAACGTAATATTTTGAGTGCGGATTATGTATAGGGTGTTTCAAAAGACATTTAGAAAATATTAAGTTTGCTTCAGTTTTTTACTTACGTTATATACGTGTCAATACTTATTACTCGTATTACATAGTACATGATTTTCCGAGTTAATTTCGAAATAGTTATCAATGAAGAATGAAAAAAAGGAGAAAGTCAATAAAACAATAACAATGGCCAAAGAAAGCGTCGACGATACGAAATTAAGAACAGGTGCGCCGATTAATCAGAAGAAGATAAAATTGTTAAAAAAATCCCAGTACAATTCACACCACTGTACAATCCATAGAGCGTATTGTGATTTTGAAAAGATAACAATTTCCTGTTAAACACAGGTGCATCAACACTAAAAAAAAAACAGACAGGTACTTAGTAAATGAAAAAAGAAATGAAGAACAAAATTCTTTCAAAAAAAAAAATTACAGAGACCCATTTTCATCCGTGACCACACTGTGCCATCTTATTATAAAAAAACAGCTCCTACCAAAAAAAAACTGAATACAATTCCACCCCGTTCCTTACAATCAATTCAAAAATCAAAATCTACCTTTGCCAATTCATCATATTTTGCTTAACTCACAAAAGCTTACAAAAATTTCTCATTTATCCACAAGTCTGAATCAAGAATTTTTTAAAAATTCAAAAATCCATAAGCCTCCGTCCCAACCCCAATATGTCTTTAAAAAATGAAAATTGGTCCAAACCAATGATCTATACATATATACATGTATATGTACGGTATCTATTTATATATATATATATATATATATATATATATATATATTATATACCTATAGTCATGATCTTTTTCATATAATAAATATATATATACGCATATATATATTTCAGTCTCTAGTCTGTAACTCACAGTCAGGCATACTGATTGCTTGACTGCCTGACTGCCTGACTGCCTGACTGCCTGACTCGATACAGAGGATCCGCGGTTCGCCAGAGTTCAGCCGTTCAAGCGACGTTCAGTCGGCGCGTACGAGCGGAGCGAGCCGGTCGTCTCCACAGAGGGTCCTCAATTATCCGTTTCCCGGTAAAAATATATTATCAGTCTCCTTTCGTCGTGAGTAGAAAGAAAAAAAAAAAAAGAAATTTCCAAAAATACAGTGCACTGTATATTTTCAAAAATGTTGAGTCCCTCCACGTTTACGTTCTGCTTCGCTTGTTCTGCATATCGGCGCGTACCGGTCCTCGCGTGAGAAAATCGAACAGTGAGTCTGTGAGAATTTGGTTTTTTTTTTTTGGAAAAATTTTTTGCCAAACCGATAACAGTGCCAATTCACAATTTTCACATCTCCAACTGGAATATAATTACCAGCAGTCCGGAGGTAAGTTTTCGTTGTTTTGGGTAGTGTGCGTTGAGCTTGAAGTTTTTGGAAAATAAAAAACGACGGATTTTTGAAATTTTTGTATCAATTTTTTATTTTTGCCTTTCTTTTTTTTTAATATCTCTTACTACTCACGAGATTCTCAACGCTGTTCCTCTATGTTGTCACGAGGTTGGAACCCACGTGGATTTATAAAGTCATAATTTTTTTTTTTGAACTACGATGCTCAATTGTTGACTTAAAATTTGAAAATAATTAAAGTAAAACCGTATTCAAAATTAATTCAATTTTTCTGTCATCTTTACAAAAACGAGTCATTGTGATATCAATCGTATCTCATTGATCAAAACCCATTAAGGGGATGAAATGCAGGAATGCGACGGACACGAAAAAAAAAACCAAAATCGCTGACTCGAAAGATCATTCTCTCGATAACCGGAAAAAAAAAAAAAAAAAAAAAATGTAAACCCGTCAAATCATCGTAGATGCATCGATATATTTTTTTTGAAAATCCATACCGACCTAACGCACACAGTTTACTATTTTAAAATATAAAAAATAATATTCAAAAATCTTCCCTCCACTTTTTTGACTTGAGATAAATTCGTGGTAACTCAAAAAAAAAATTTCATTTTTCATCCTTCTCAAATCATTATGTCTACCGGTCGTTTCACTAACCGTGTAAGAGTTCGTTAACTCGTTCTGCCAATACCTGAAGTTTGCCGGAATACACGAGAACAAATACCAGTGCGTCTACGCCAAGGCACGTATTACTGGTACATATGTGCGTATGTAATATATCGGTAGTGAGTATGTGTACATAGGTAGGAACATATGTTACGTCTAGTTAGATAGTTAGGTAGGTAGACTGTGTGTCTACAGGACGATTCAAAAGTTGCAGGTCACTCTAAAAAGTGACCGAAAGTTATCAAGGATACTTAACGGAGCCTGATAATTTTACAAATGGACTGTTTAATTTGAAAAGGTGAAAAAGAAATTTTGAACCACCCTGTACATTAGTATATACAGATATGGTACACTAAGTATATACAGGGTGGTTCAGAAGCGTTTCTACCTGATTCCCAAACTTACTACTGAAACCTGGTGGCTCTACAAATAGACGGGCTAATTTCGGACAGTGACAATTTTCTGAATCACTCTGTATATTGGTACAACAGTGTTATTACACGTGTATACAGGCTCGTTAAAAAGTACTTTGCTGATTTAAAAATAGTATCGATACATGTCAATTGAATTAAAGAGGCATTAATTTTAGCTGGCACGATACTTTTGAACGAACCTGTATACTATACACGTATATCTCGTAATGTATCATTCATTGCTATACTGGACTCTCGTGCAGTGTAATTCAGGTTTCCTTTCGTTTGACACAATTTCACGAAACTCTGGAGTAAATCGCGCTAATTTGCGGGCGTCCTTAATTTTTCGAGAAATTCCAGAGCGTCTCGACGCCCCTTGGCGTCTGGAGTATGACACACGTATATACACATATGTAGGAGCGCAAGGAGCGAGTTATTATATGGAAAAGAATAATTTTTTTTTTGTATTCCCTTGAGCCATTTTTTTAATGTTTAATATTAACGAGTATTTCGAAAAAAAGATTTTGGAAAAAAAATTGTCGGCCGTTTTTTCGTTTATCGATAGACGCTTCACTATACTACATGGATTGCAGGATAATTATGTGACAGCTATCCCTTATAAGGCGTCGCGTTAATGCGATGACCTTGTGACCCCACTCGTCGTTATCATGCCACTGATTGTGCTTCTCTTTCAGTTCGATTCACTTTTGAGATTCCTCTTATCACGAGGCTCTTGGGATTGGCGACTATTCTAGTCATTGCTTGGATCAGTTTTCGATTCGTTATTAACGAATTTATCATTGGACTGTTCGTTAGTGGAAAGATGGTTTAGAATATTATGACTGTGGGCGAACAAAAAAAATTTTTATTGCGCTAAGTCAATCGAGGCTATTGATGATGCTGATGCTATTGCTGATGCTATTGCTGAAGCTGATGCTGAAGTTGAGTCTATTGCTGAGGCTATTGCTGATCCTGAAGCTGAGGCTATTGATGATGCTATTGCTGAAGCTGATGCTGAAACTGATGCTGAAGCTGATGCTGAAGTTGAGGCTATTGATGAGGCTGATGTTGAGGCTGAAGCTGAATCTGATGTTGATGCTGTTTATTGATGGATCAAGTGCATCATTGAGATATTAATTAATATAGAATTTAATGATACTGTACATTAATCAGTAAGGAAATGTTGAGGGGGCAGTCCATGATGAAAATAATTATTGAATAGAAAATACTCGTGAATCCATCAGTGATATATCGACTGATAGCGAATTAATGATGCGCATAGAATTATATCGTGGGAAAATATTTAATGATGAAATAATTTTGAGGTAAAATAATTATCGGCAGGGAATACGATATTTACACATCACTGATACATCGATCAGTATTGAATTAATGACATATGTTATATCGGGTGAAGATATTGAATAGGAGAATCAAAAAGAAAATTTCGATAAATATATTTACGAGATATTCGTTAATGACGAATCAACGATACTACGTGTTAAGCGATTAGAAAATATTTAATGAAATATTTTTGAAAATTATCACGCAAAGTAAGTTACTGATAAGAGGCTCGAGAGCAATGTGTTATACAAGGGACGAGGAATTTTTTTTATCAGGAAAGTTTATCGTACTGAGGTGAGAATTAATTTAGTGATAGTGTTATCAGTTGGGGTCCTGTTAAGGGATGCTGAACGTGTTAGAGAATCGAAAGCTCAAGATCTATCACTTATTATTATTATTAGTCAGGGAGATGAATTTCAATCTCTCTAATGAACGTTATGCTGGGAATAATACGGTGGAGTTTATTTTTATTTTATTTTTTTGAAAATAATTTAATGATAATAGCGATAAGGAATTACGGCGCCGATAACTCGAAATTATGAGTCCTCGGCGATGCACGGTTTTAATTATTAATGCTGAGCGACGTGTCCGATAACAATTGATATATTGATGAGAGTCGCAGCATCCGTGATTGAAATTAAAAATATAATTGACATGTATGCAAGATAAATTGCACACGGTGTATATAATACTTTTTCGGGAAGATTGCACAATGTGTTTATAAAAAGATTGATGAAATTTTTTTTTTTTTGGAAATTCTCTTTTTTTCTATTAACGACACCGTATGTATTTATACAGTACGGGTATAAGATATGTATTTGTTAGGTAGATAAGATTTGTAAAAAAAAAGTTATTCTTCTTAAATTAAATCTTAATCTTCGTAAATTTCTTTTTTGATATTCAATTTATTCAAATTTGATTATCTCATCGTCCACCTGCTACCGATTTCCACCTACACGGTCTGTTTCGTATGGGCGTGAGGATTTTTTTTTTTCCATTTAATCAATATACATACACGATATCGAAAAAATTGATTCCAAAAAAAAAAAAAGAAACTGTCATTCCTGTCAACAAGTGATCTGTCAACTGTCATTAGATGACACTGAAAATGATTTCGTAACGACGATATTTCAAGCAACCATTGATAACAGAATTTCATTTAATCTCGCACGCGCGAATTTTACTAAGGTCGACGTTACGGAGACGAAAAATTGGCGCTTTTGTAATAATAAAAAAAAAAAAGAACTCATCAAAGTCTGATAACGAATCTCACGCGTCAAGGTCTGCGGTACGACGCTCAACAGGTACACAGCATCACGAGCGTCACGACGCTTAGTCAGGGAGGCGTCGATCTCTTCCGTGACGGAGATTCGAGATGAGTCAAATTAAAGAAATAAATCTCAGCAGCCATTTATTATACAAACACAATACATAATAGAATTTTATACACAGGGACGCACAGAGAAAATTAATTTATTTAATTATTAATCAAAAATTATTTCTATACCCTATTTTTATTTATTTTCCGTATGGTATACATTGATTGTAGTATTCAGAGTGTATAGAGAGTATAGGAGTTACGTAACACAGACTATAGCGAAAGGGAAGATCGACTTTGCCCGGATCGATTGGATCGGCCGATCGACAGATTAATCGCGTATGGACGTTACGCGGCGAGAATAGGTTGACCTAGACCTCGAGTGACTCCGAGGTCGGCAGCCTCGCGCCGCGACGACCGCGCCGCGACGGCCGCGTCCATATTTCACTCGGCAGCCTTCCTTTGGCCGCGCGGGACCTCAACTTTGCCGAACTTAACTCGCTTTCATTTAATTAATAATTTTTTCCACGCTTTTCCCACGCGCGTTACGAGGATACGATTCTTTTAAACTATTTTCGTATTGATAATTTTCAAATTTGACAAAAAAAAAAGAATTTTGCGCACCTTTCCGACTCCAATTTTTGAAGGTCAATGACGACAAAATTTTTTTTTCCCAATTTATAATTTCTCATGGCGCTAACAGTGCCATTGCACTGTAGCTGTCTTATCGATAGCGATAATCATGTATGATAACGATAGCGCCAATTGCTTCTATAGATCGCGCGAAGTTGATATGTGGCATAATCGCTTTTAAATTATATTGACTGACGTTAAAGGACGGAAGACTTTTTTTTTGCAACGGGAATTAGTCTTTTATTTTTTATTTTTTTTTTTGAAATAGTATTCACAAAATTTATCTTGAGACGGGGTATACGTATCTGTCATTCATTGGGTATATTATCACTCAGGTAGAATAATTATATTTGCAAACTGCTTATACATATATCGGGTGTACACGAAGTATGCAATAAATCATGGTGTCGTGTGTTTCCGTGGTAGGATGTAAAAAAATTTTAATAGTTACCGACCTTTGGCGTTGAGATGATGGAAAAAAAAAATCTTTACACTTTCATTTTTCATATATATGTACATATGCATATTGATTGACGATTTGAGAATTTCACGACTCCAGATCCGCGTGAATCATTTTTTTTTTCGAGCGAATCTCATTTGAAATTTCATAAATTCCCGCGTCACGGTGTTAAACGGCGGCGCCGTTAGTTTCTGCTTATCTTTTTCCGCATTTATTTCTTTGGCTTATAAATTCGCGCGAGTCCGAACGACGCGAGCTTCTGATTTATCGGCCGGGTAAAATGGCTATGCCATAAAATGGCACCGATAATCCAAATGACATTGAAATATAAAAATAGTAGTCGTAGTCCCGAGAACAATGAGGCCGCCAGTGTCTCGCGATAATACGTATCGCTTAAACCAATAATGATAAAATAGTAATTTGGTATAAGAGTTCAGCTTTTTTTGGAGTGACACATTGACACTGTCAATGACCTCGTTGGCGCGTGACGAGGATTCGATAACGCATTTGAGCAAGAGGGCGGGAGGGGGGGGCGGGCGGGTGTAGACGGAAGAAAAAAGAAAAAAGCATAGAAATAATAATAATGCTAATAGTAATAAAAAACCTCACGAAGCACGTTTTTATAAAATTTGTTTTTCTCTTCTATGTTGCAGATCGGCAGGAGAGTTTACCTGCGCGAGCACAAGGCGGGAAATTCAAATTCGAACGAAGGTGTAGAATATCGCGCTTACGTTATCAGTGGGTTTCGGTATTGGCATCTGGATTGAGAGGCAAGAAAAAAAAATTTCAATTTTGTTTCTAACGATCAATCCGATCTGGATTGTAGATCTCGAGGATCGGTCTTCGAATCGATCGATTTGTCAATCGACAATATCGATAATGGGGATTGTGATTGACACTGATTTTACGAGCTCTCTCAAATAGTCTGTATGAGAAATGTCCAGTATATATGTATTATATGTATTGGATGACACGATAAACAATCGCTGCCATAGAACGTGGATTATAAATAGTAGATAGATCGTTGATGATCGTATAATCGAATGTGTTCGATAATCGATCGATAAATCGATAGCGTCATTTATAGCGTGTATTTGATAAAGATAAAAAATGATCAGGCATATAGTGTCGCGGTGTAAATGAAGGGATATAGCTTTCTTTTTTCATTGAAATTAACGAAATTCTTCTTTATCGACAGAGGCACTTTAAAAGTCAGAATAGGGTTTGTAGAGGGAAAAGAGATAAAGAAAAATTGAAATTCGACATTAATTTCACGTCGTCAAAGTCATCATCGATGATACGGACGGTTTAAAGAAAATTAAAACGAAAAGAAAAAGAAGTGTTCGCGCGTTCCGAAAGACAACTGAAAAATGTCGAACCTTTCGACACGCGCCTTGACGTTCGCTGCCGGCCTCGCGATTATTCTTCTTGTTATTCTACTTGTGATACTGTGGACCGGGGTGCGTAACGGAAGTGTGACAAATCCTGTGAAATATCGGCAAAATGACAGCAAAACCAATTTTCATTACGGATACGATCGGTTGGATGATTCGTCGGGCGGAAGTACAGATGGCGCGCGGATCGTCAGACCCACGACGCTCGAGGCGCCATCTAGCACGACGGAATCAAATTTCAAGGAGAAAACCGTTACGGCTGTCAATGGTGAGTTTTCCTTTTTTTTAAACTATCTTTTTGATATTTTTTTTCGTTTTTTAACTTGAAGTCGAATTGGGCAAGGCGTACCTATTTTGTTTTACATGGATCCCATATACTTACTTGTACTTTCACGGAATAAAATTATGCCCGTTATCCCTATCGTGAAGGAACTAACTCGGCACTGAACGCCACAGAGATAAATTATCCAAGTGCTGTAATAAATTCGTGTTTAAGGGTGCTACGTATACGTTCACATGTAACGACTTGTCGCGGCGATACAGCTGATAGTTTCTGTAGTTACCTTTGATATATGCGCATTCATGTCCGCGGTGCCACTTCGATAGACGTAAAATTCTTTGGTATTGAAAGAAAAGGTATTGGAATTTATTTCAACAGACTATGGAAATTGATTCAGAGTTATACGAGATTTCGTGTATTATCGCGATAAATTAATATGCCAGGAATCGTAAATTTTTTTAAAATTTAAATACGCCGTAATATCTTGAAACGAACTTTGACAAAAATTTTTCAAAATTTTCTCGCGAAATTTTTCAAAAATCTCGCACTCGGCAATTTTTTAAAAGAGACAGATACACCAAAAATTTGTAAAATATTTATTAGTCAATATCAGCACTGCATTTAGAAGAATATCATTGTCAACGAAATCATCAATCAGTCATTGACGTAGCGAATGTAAAAAAAAATAGTGTATCATCATCACAAATCACAAAGGACAAGTACGCCTTTTTTACTCGTAAAAATCAGCAATCGTTGATATTGAAAAAAAAAATCATGGACGAGCATACTAATACCTGAGGTGAAAACTGGCAATGAATATCGATGAGCTCACAAGGAGAACCAATCAATAGTTAGATGAACGTCATTCTGGTTTCTCTGGAGCTGATCGATTAATTGCCAATAGATATCCGAAAGCGATCTAGCCAAGGTTTGAATAGAGGTTATCGACCGTCGTAAAATTAGATTCGATTGGGCCCGTAGAAAATCTAGCCTAGACCCAAACCTACAGGTTTGGTACGTTTAAACGAGAGGAAGAGACTCTACACAGACTACAAACAGCGTAATAAAATCGTTAAATACAGCAAAATCTCACGAGTGGGTCTAGGCGGTACGAACGTCCTTGTAAGGCCGCTGCTCCAAAGTTCACAATACAGTAATAGACGTAGTTAAACCGCTGAGTCTGAAAACAGTAGGAGACCCGACCGAGGCGCCATCTAGGACAAGCCGCGTTTTCACGAGTACCGTACGACGACCAGAAAACAGTTCTCAGCTAAGATCGCGACTGCGTTCGTAAAATTCGTAACGATCAATTTTGAATTTCGCGGGCTTTGTCGTACGCGTGTTCCTAAATACACCGAACAAAGCGACGCCCTCCACTTAGCACAGTTATTACCTATAGGTGATTCGCATTCCAATGTACAACGGGGAATCCGATCGGTAAGACGAACACGTGCGTTGCTGCTTTCTCTGTAGAGAAACAAAAAGTTTTTTTTTTTTTTTTTTCAAAAACTTATTTAAAAAATTCAACCCAGCTCCGTAATAACGAAGAAGAAAGTGCGTGGCGGGCAGGTTCGGATTTCTGCGAGACGAAGCAGAAACAAGGATCACGTGTTGTCGTACGACTAGTTGGCTGCCGTTGCGAGAAATCTTGTCTTGGTGTTGGTATGTTTCTTTTTTTTTTTTTTTCACATTTTCCCACCACATATCTTGTACGCGCACGACTGTCGGTTGCCGGAACGATAAAAAAAAAGAAGCCGAAGGAACTAAAAAACGAAGTCGTGGCACTGAAAGACGAAAACGCCTTCCGGCGACGGAGAATCTCGAGTGCCTCTCGAATAGACTGCGCGGCGTCAGTTTTCAAATCGCGAAACGGTCGATCTAACCAATAAGCATGCCTGAGGGCTGCCGATCAAATACGTTCGAGGTATCCTGGCTCTTACGAATTCTCGTGCCTCTTACTCATGCTCGTAGCAGCGCTCGTATTTAACGAGCTTCCTCAAACACTCGAGACGAGAAACGCTCAGCACCTGGTATACGGTACAGTAGAAGGTTACACGGTTAGTCAAAGGTCAGGAAAAAAAAGAAGCCTGAAAAAATCTCATTCAATTATTTGAATAACGGCGGGAGGTTTTTTTTTTCATCACGAAAAAGAATTTAGTGCACGGAGTCTTGCGTAATTTTCACGTTCAGCGAAAGAAAAAAAGACGAAGGATACCGAGATACTCTTACGGTCGTTCTCAGTGAATATTAATCGCGGCTGAAAATCCATAGGAAATTTTTTCGAAATTTCTTACTGGATCTTGTGACGTGAAAAAAATTTTTTTTTAGATTCTATCCAAAGTTGCCACGCGTCTGAACTGTCGGTCTTTACTTTAAATATTCGCATTTCTCTCTCTCTCTCTCTCTCTCTCTCTCTCTCCCGTTCTGTCTTCATCTTCCAGTATGCAGATGGACGCTTATCCGTCCATCTCGAGAATCCCGAAGGTTTTATTGGAGATTTAGCCGGTAGTGACTTAACCTAACCTGTACACAACATTCTTACGTAACATTCAGTAACCAGATGGGAAAACGTCTGGACGCTTCTCGATTCGTCGCTCGTGTTCACAAATATGATATAATCGGGATATCTTTCTCCGCTCGCGCGTTCATTCCGTTCAGTTACCCAAGCGGTCGACTACGCGAGTCAAGCTTTGCGCGCCACCCAGGCGACCTTGGCTTCCGGCCACGATCAGGTCGACTCACGAGACTCGTACGCGCATGCCTACGTACCTACGTACAGGTTACGTAGAAAATGAAGGTGGGTAGTCGAGTACGTGAACGGTATGGTAGATAGATAATGACTGTCTCTGTATATCTATATAAGTACACGGTTAGCGCAGTGCCACGTAGAAAAATACGTTAATGGAAAAGATTGCTAGAAAATTCGATTTGAATCGTGTCGTAACCGTCGCTGCAGCTACGCTAGTCAATTGGCACGTGGTTGCGCGAGTCGCTTGTTCGACCGAAGTTCCACCTGGACAAGACGTCTCGTAAACATTGGCGAATTCACGGCGGGAACCGGTTTCTCGATTCGAACGTCGGAAATGGGACGTTAGTGGCCGGAAGATGCGTAAATTTAGTGAAAAAAAAATTTTACACTTTTTTTATAATACGGTTATTTACACTCTACGGCTATTTAATGACTGATAGTTTATTTTATTGCTTGTTATATTATATTTTATACGTGTAGCTTCGTTTTTTATTATCTTACGAGTACTGACAAGTGGTCTCGGTAATTTTGATTATTTATTTTAATTTATTTAATTTATATATGTTTACGTATTTTTTTTTTTCCTCTTTTTCTTTACGGTAGACGAGGTCGGTTGACTTCTTCTTGATGCTAAGGAAAAAAGTAAGGAGAGAAGCAGGTGGCGAGTCTTATGGGAGTCATCGACAGTCGGACAATCTCTTATACGGATATCGTGTATCTCGTAAAATAAACGACGATGCCGCGGGAAGATCGGTTTTCATTGGCGCTACGGTTTCTGGTTGTTAAAAAAAGAATTTATTAGCGGCGATTTTTTTTTCTGTTTTTTTTTTTTTTTCAAAACCGCCAGTTGACTTGAGTTTATTTTACTTTTGTTGTGAAAAAAAAAAAAAAACGAAGTTTTGTTCTCTAACCTATATTGACCGTTGGCAGACGCCATGTTGTAACGTTTTTCAATGGAGCGACGCTACGTAATGATGGCTTGGTTTAAGTGGAACGATATTGTATGCTAATAAACGGGCACGAACTGTGCGCAGTGTCTTGTGGGTAGAAAAAGATAATTTCGCAATTTCAACCACACGTGCGTCTTCCTCACGGCATGAACTGCACGCTTCGAATAGATAGGCCATCGGGTGTACGAACTTGATTAGAAATTATTTCCTTTTCCAGAATTGAAAAGCGCCTCGTAAACAAGGTTTGAAGAATTGTGTGTGTAAAATGGCGAGAGAGAGAAAAAAAACGTGCTTGTCAGCGCTTTGAGCCAAGTTCTCGAACGACCGTTGGATGATAAACGAAGGGCGACGTTTATGCGACTCGGTCGGTAATGCAGAGCGTCGCTTTGCAGTTGACTTGATTCACGCGGCCCAGGAGTCACGGAATCTTTTTTTTTTTTTTTCTTCCACGTATCTCATTTCTTACGCTGCATTTTGCGACCTCGTACTGGCATAATCGTACGTGGGACATATATTCACTGTACGTTCTCAGTAATATATCGAGTAACGCGGATATTAGCCTAAATTATAATTATTAATGATGCGAATCTCCTGTCCACCTACTCACAGCGTTATTACGAGCTGGCAACGTACTGGAGCCAATATGGCGAAGATTGTAGCCAATGCTCGTATACAAAGTCTTGTCTACTAATGGACCCGGTCGAAGAACCCACTGCCTGGCTTAAATTGCATTTCGTAATAGGGATTGTCTGTCAAATAAATATAAATTTTTGAATTTGTTTCGCGCGTTCGGAAAGCCACGCGTATAGATAAGAAGAAGAAATTACCGACGGGGTAGATTGAGTTTGACGTGATAGCGAGAACAATGGAATCTGAAATAGCGCGGAGTGAAAATTATCCGAAGTTCGTCGACTGCCAATAAAAATCTCTTTATCTCGACGGCAGCGTGCTGGACGTTGACTGTTTTACGTCACAGACCTCTTTGTTCGTCAATATGGAAAAACAGCGCCAGCGGCGATACGCAGGCCTTGCGGAATCTCGTGGGAGACATTTTTTTGTTTGTTCTCGTCGTCTCCGGCCTTTAATCGAGACTTTTTATTGCGCATGCGCAAGTGCCCTGCGTGCGACCTAACGGTTAAAACCTGAACGCGACGTTTAACGCATTCTGTTATATTTATGATCTTTGATTCTCGTAACTTTATAGATCTCGCGTAAATTACGTGCGCGAGGATATTTTGCGTTTGCCTTTCTGCTTTTACGTGTCGTTTACCGCGGAAGCTTTTGCGCATGCGCGGTAGACTGGTACGCGGTGCGCATGCGCAGTTGCTACGCGTAGTTCGTACCAGGTGGCGCTGACTGCGTAAAGCCTGGTTCACCTTTGTTTCGCCGATCGTAATGCAGTTTCGTAATTTATCTTGACGATCGATGCGGTATCTTTTAATGAGATTTTTTTTCTTAACGATTCTAACGATTATCAGGCATCCCCACGATGGAATCCTAGTCGACTCCAGTTCCCAGTTGCGAATCCTTGGCCACCTTCACTTCTCGCATGCAACTAGTGAAAGCTCCTGAGCATCGACTAATACCCTGGCAACGTTTCGCCGCCCACGATTACGCCGACACCAATTATTACGCAGTCGACGTGAGAATCTGGCATCGAGACGCCGCGCATCCCTCCGTATTGGACACGCGTTTGCGTTCCTAAATCTATCTTTGACGATTCGCTTGAGATTTTTAATGGCGGACAAAAATTTTAAAGCTAAAACTTAACTCTTTAACGCGTCCCAATAGTAATTGAAATTTTGATTTGCAAAATTGGTTTTAGCAAATAATCAAAGTCGCCAAATCGAATGAATACCGTGGGGAGGTCTATCAGTTCGAACTGAAATTCGTGAATTTAGGCTATAACGACCGCCGAAGTGTCAGATGTTCCATTGTCTTGATGGAACAGCACTTTCTTCTTCTTCATATGCGCCCATTTTTTTTTTCAAATTCTTCCTTCAGCTTGACACGTAAGTTCGTAGTACTAGAATAGTTCTGACGAATAAGGCCATCTTCCGGTTAAGGCTATCCTCAACGGTTCTAATTTAGAAACGTGGGACAAGCTCATAACTGATGATCAGGAACTTGGTGCACGTGAGATTCCTGCAGCTTGAACATAGGGAACAATCACGTCGTTTCTTTACGACGCGGCTTAATCTCAGTAACACGGTGAAAAGCTGTCCGGTGACACGGCGGCGCCCGACGTCCGATGTCAGATCGACGCTATCGGCGAGACGGGCTAATTGGAGGAGTGACGCGAGATAAGAACGTATAGCTCGACTGGACTGTTACACTCGACTGTATTTTCAGGTATAAATTAAATTGTGGGAGTTTTCAACGAACCTGTATCCTTTGACGATAGACACTGACGCTGCTCTTTTGTACTGCGTCCGGGCGCTGATCGATGATAGGCCTATAAATTGGGCCAATGGGAGTGGCCCTTGTTACAAGACAACTGTTCTGATTGGACGTAAAAAGTCCCGCGTAAATTCAAATCGGTATATTTCTATTATTGGTGATTTTAGATTGTTATATCGGATATATCGGATATATTATGGGATATAATTATATTTTTTAATATATTTCGTATACGTATGCTGTAACGTATTTTCTTAACTCGACACTGATAACGACTATCTCTTCACGGCAGATTCGAGCACCTCGACCTCAACTAATCAATAACAAATATTTCGAGAATTTCTGAGCAGGGTGGCCACTCGAAGGGAACCAGAAAATTAAAACGTCGTCTGAATCGTTAGCCGAAGTCGCCTTGTGATCGTAAGTTGAAAAATTACGTCACAGTGTATAGTACGTGTGTGTAGAATCTAACCTACGTCATCTGTATCGTATGAAGCGAGGATGAAGTTTTTTTATATACGGTGAGACAAAAAAAACACGTTGAAACTAATTGAATCGAGGGAAGAATTAAAATTGAGTCAGAGATGACGGCACTGGTTTTTCTTGCGCGCCAGGGTTATCGTAACTGTAATTTTAATAATTTTATCTATCTACGTATATATCGTTATTATGCTTTGTGGTTCTTATCGGCAGAGTCCTTTCGTGGTCGCTCTTTGCTATTTGCTTGCGTGGGCGCCGTACCGTTACTGTACCAGAGCGATGCTGGATTCTCGAGAGAATGCAGAATTCTCGCTGATCTCTTGCGCCACGCAGTGATAACTGATAACGACCTGTTTCGCAGTTTGCATTGAGAGTTGGCAGCGATGATCGAGAACAGTCGGAGTCCTTTTTTTTTTTTTTTATCATAGCTACAAAAACTTACCGATAGTCCTTCACACGTAAATCAATAACGCAAAGCATAAGCGTCGCGACGTCGAGCGTCCGATTATTTGGACAACTAAAAAAATAAAAATTTGCACCGATCTTCGTAAATAAAAAATCGCAGTACCTCGCAACGAGAATAAAAAAAATTTTTTAACGTTCCTCCGTACATTTCGGACTTTCAAATTACCCGAAAATTAAAATCCAAAAATTTAACGAAAAAATTCGCAAACATTTTGCCAATGCTTCGATTCATTCCACATTTTTTTTTTATTTATATCCTCACTTATACCGGGTACTTCGCCCGTCGGAAACTGCACTTTTTTGCATCGCACTAAACTCTTCGTATGTCGTAACGACTATGTTTATTTATTTTTTTTTTTTCACTAATAATAATAGTTATCAAGTCTCACGGGATTGGCCAATAGGTGTTGGTACAAGGCGAGTACACAATCCTAACAGTGCGTTGCAGCGGGAGCTGCAACGTCCACGGGGATAAAGTGCATTTCGTGTTGCATCCAGGTGTCGTTGTCTCGCGTTGCTCTCTTGAGAAAGGTCAGTCAGTGTCGTGAGCAACCTGGCTATAAGAGTGTATAGTGTCAATGGCAGTGCGCCGCAACAGCTTCTGACTTAACCACAAAGCCACTGAGATGCAATGAGAAAGAGGAGATGAAAGATAACGAATCAAATACACACGCATATATATATATATATATACTTCTTTTATTCCATTACACTTAATGCACATATGAGAAAACATTAATCCGTTTAGTACTACGAATATGTACACGTGTATTATGCATATATATTATACAGTCCTTTTTTTTTTCAAGTCTATCAGAAATTCCTGTATACCGATCATGGATTTAACAGCGAGAAAAGGCTGGTACGAGATATTAAAAAAAAAAAAAGTCAAAAAATCCGCGAGAACGGGATTGATTTCATGAATACGATTAGCGATTCGTGTCAGCGGGAGATGAGATCGCGCGTGACGTTTTTTTTGCGGATCCACCCTAATGGTAATCCGCGAGATGTAGATTTTAAAGGAAATTGATAGCGTATCTGCCATCGTCATGGGCTGATTGACGAAAGATTTTTTTTTTAATAATTAACTGGTCTATTTTCCTCTTCGGTTACAAGCGATAAAAGAAAAATGTACGACGCTGGCAAAATTAATTTTGAGTTTCGAGTAAAACTCGTAAAATTTGACGGATGACAGATTTTGTTAGATTTTTATCACAGCATCCCAATGCATCTTCAACCCCAGATTTATCTCCGAGAGGAAATATTTTTATTTATCGAAACAGTCTACAGAGTGCTTGTCAGTGCTGTAAACTTTTTCCTGGATGCTGTACCCGATTCTGTGGACCATTTAGAACATTTTTTTCTCTTTCGTTTACCTCAATTTTCCAAACTCCGTCCCGACGCACTTTCATCCACGCACTCATCCAATCGGCGAAGCCCGTCGCGAATTCTGCCCGCGATCCGGAATTAACTGCGTATGAACCGCGTGCAGCAGCTCCACACCAAGAACCATGTGTGCACATATGCAGATGCGTCCATATGAATGCGCCTGCAGACACATTCAAATGCGTACAGTCTATTTCTCTCGGTTTCTCGAGCTCTCGGTTACCAGATAATCTACACAGTCCAGCGACAAATGCGAGACGTCGTAGTGCGGCCGCCATATGCAAATAGCGACGGCCAGAATAATAGGAAGGTGGTCGGGGAGTAAGAATGGCGGAAGAGAACGAAAAAAAAGGTTTGACCTGCACAAGAATCGAACACACGGTATATCGCGATACAGTCGAACGGAAAAGAACTGTAAGTCGACCTCGTTCGATTAGCTCATCGATCAATCCAATTAATCGATTTGTCTCGCGTATCGATTGCCAAGCTTCATAAATCCTAACCCCGACGCTGGCGCGAAACTATCCGAGCGCCATCTGTCCTCGCGGTAGCTAAGCTCCGGTGGCGCCGCGCGGAGGCGTCTCGAACTAATCTCTCCGTACCAATCTTAATACCTAATGGCAAATATTTGCAATCGTTTAATCTCGCCGATCAATCTCGATACTGACTAACGCACGTTGATCTCCAGAAGAATTTTAATCTATTTAATATATCTGCACGGTCTATCTTAAATATTTGCATCGATCGATCCACAGAGTCATCTCTATACTCGATAACATACATTAATCTGTACAACGGTCTCAATACTCAAGCCTAAATATTTACATTGACAAATAATTATCTCTAATCATAAATATATGTATAATAACAGTAAAAGCGCTCTTAACAACTTTGAATGTTAAGATTACGTAATCACCCCCTGTTATCATTGTGTAGACAAACACCTTGTTCAATCAAAAAATTATTGATAAAATAGTTATACATATACAACGATACAGAATGATTGGCAGGAAGTCACAGATTAAGGCGTGGTTTAACTTGGACGACGATTCTGATTGGAAAGTGATTAAGGTCATTGATCAATGACGATAACGCTAGTCGAAACAAAGTTATTGTCATTGGTCAATGATCAAAAGCCACAGCCGAATTACGTAGCTGCTCAAGAGTGACCCTGCTCGAAATTCCATTATGAGAATCTAGGCTCCTTTGAGGTCCTAGTCCAGTCTTGGACTAGCCCAATGAGCACCCAGGCAGATCCTGAGCTTGCTCGATGAAATTTTGAACCAGGTGTAATACAATGTCTTGCGCTGATCTGAAAACCCAATGAGCACCCAGGCAGATCC
>JARQSW010000254.1:49002-75113 GCA_030142375.1 Calameuta pallipes
TGAGCTTGCTCGATGAAATTTTGAACCAGGGGTAATACAATGTCTTGCGCTGATCTGAAAACCCAATGAGCACCCAGGCAGATCCTGAGCTTGCTCGATGAAATTTTGAACCAGGGGTAATACAATGTCTTGCGCTGATCTGAAAACCCAATGAGCACCCAGACAGATCCTGAGCGAATCTCTGTTTCAACGCGCCCTAAGAGAATCGCAGATTATCATAGAGCAGCCACGTATCTTGTCCAACCAGCATTCGATGCTATCACTTAACCTTATCTTCTTCATCTTGGCAGCAACAGCGAATGCGCTCTTATCCACTGCGTATACTGTACCTACAGGTTGGTACAAAGAAAAGAGACATAAAGTGACCAAAGCAATGAGCGTCGGGGACCGGTCTTCCTGGCTAGCTTGTGTCTATAGGTATACATTATACATACATACCTCAACTTGAGGACCCAAGAATGTTTCTCTGTTTGGGACCACCCTGGTCCAGATCAGACCCTTTCTGATGCTGCGCATCGTGCGGATTCCAAGACTGGTTGACCGATCGACTTAACACCGTCTCGTACCTGGTCCCTCCTACCTGTCTTGTCTTTTCCTTTTCTTCCTTTCACCCTTCATTTTCCTCCCTTCTCGCCAAGGCGTCAGACCCGACAGCTAAGAGTCGGTCGACTCCAAGAACAACAAAGACAAGCCGGCTCTGGTGCTGCTGTCATCCGATATTTCTATAATGCGCTCCGGATGGAGAAGTAGCCAAAACAGAGACGTCACCCTTGGTACTCGTGTTGGGGATGATGAGCGTCTAGCTGGCTATGTTTTTGTATAGTCTCGTATAATCATAATAATCCGACGCCTCAGGCCGCGACTTTCAGGTGAGTCGGAGACGTCAGAAGAAGCCGCGAACTTTGAACAGATCCGACTGCCGGTGCTTGCGTTCGGCTATTTGATTTTTTATTTATTTTTTTTTTGACCAGTTGGCACGACCGTAAGATACACTTTACACGTGCAGTGATAACGAGGAAAAAAATTGTACGATGACAAAAATTTTTTTAACATACGCCATCTATATTTCATTTGCATGGGGGCATATGGGCGGAGCCAACGATGATTTTTCGCTTCGTTCACACCGTTTTTTTCGAAAATTTCTGACAGATCGTTATCATTGCACTGTTTTTTTTTAGTTGCGCGTCCATTCGAAATTGCATCGATTTTGCGGCTTATTTCCTTTTTTTGATTTGTGACACGAAATTTGCGTCCCGACGGGTGCGACTAGGATCGAGCTTCGATCTAGGTAAACATCGCGCGTACTCCCACTCCATATACGAACTCGCTTACGCACGTATGAACAGCGCTTAATGTATAAATAGCACGAAATAATGCTTGCAAGGCTTGTGACCCGTGCGCGTGTAGCCGCGCCTCTATGTCTTATATCCTCTGTATGGTATATCCTGTATCCTGTATCGGAATATCGTATTAAACGTACGCTCAGCACTTTTTATTTTGACTTGTCAGATTTTTTGGAAATGACAAAAATTATTTTTGAACTTTTATCCCTTCGCTGCTTTCGACTGATGTACTTAATTTTGATTTTTTTTTTTTCGAAAGGGGCAGGGGGTGACGTTCCTTTGGGTTATCATCTTGAAACTTTATTGAGCTACGACGAACATGGATTTCTTGCGAATCTTTATGGCTGGTTCACATGGCGCGATTTAACTTTTCTATCGTCTGGGCAGATTATTTTTTTTTTACCATGTTGGCAACATATGAGATTCCTTAGAAGGAACACGATTTCGGAAAATGCTTACCATCGCGCGAAACGTACGCTACGTTGGATGGATGAGCGACCGCGCGTGTGCATGTTTTGTGATAACGTTATCTATTTATGCGACTACTTGGATGTGTCTTAGACACGTGGAAAGTTTTTGCACGGGCGTAAAATTTCTCTAGGATGATAATTTGAAGACAAAAAAAAATCATAACAAAAATAATAATAATGCACGAAAAGCATTAAGATGAAAATTCGTCAATTGAGTAATAAGAGAAAACTAAAAAAAAAAAAGGAAGAACGACGAGCGGAGGTGGTAAAGAGTGAAAATACTGAATTCGAGTCTCAAAAGTCTCGAGAGTCTTAAAGTATCGCTGAATGTAGGCGCAGGGAACATGCGCGTTCGCCTTTACGCACAATGACGCCCACAGGCTCTTCGAGTCCCTTTTTTTTTTAACGTTTTGTTATCCGATCCTCTGCTTCCTCGTCCTCTTCATTCTCCTGTGTCAAAATGTCTACAGAATAAGTATATATACACGTATACATATATATATATATATATATTCAGAATTATACCGGGTGTTGAAAAATTAAGCATTTAACAAAATTTTCCCTCTTGTATACCTATACGTAGGTACGTACCCAATTACACTTATTATTAGCCGCAGATTTTCTCAGCGGCTTTCCGCAACGCCGTAAATTGGCCGCAACGCGACGGGCACGTGCGGAGTGGATAAACTTTGCGGATAATTACGCAACAGCTTGCCAGCCGAGTCCTGGATTACGGTTGAATGTACATATATCATATACATTGTACATACTCGGAGTGTATATATATATGTGTGTATTTAATGTAGATAAACTATATGTATATATATTTACTTGCTACACCTTCTGTACTCGTATCGTCTATTTAATGAGGCGCGTATGAGTCGGTGACACGTCTAACGACGAGGTGCGCGTGGGTTTAGTAACGGAGGAGGCGTCGCGACGCCTCGGAACAAAATGCCACGGTAGTACGTTGACGCTATTGTTATTAGCATAAATGAAATCATTAGCATATCTCGTATACCGTGACGAGCTTTTGGCCATGACGAGAGGCAGAATGATTTTTAAGGATTTTTATTGATCTTTCGTCGATCATAGATCATTAGCGTTGATAGTATATGAAATTTGGAATTTGGGGTATACGTCATTTTGTAGGTTTTGTTTTTTTGTTAGCTTTTCTCTTAATCGAACAATTCGATGCTTCCGTCATGACAGATCATCGATCGATGACAGACAGATCGATAACGACATACAGATCGATAACGACAGACAGTGTAAATAATTATCGTCATCTTTTATCCGGCGAATAAAAAGGAGACGAGAATAAAAAAAAAGCAAGTTCGCAAGACCGGCTGGGCCAGTTTGTTGTAGTCAATGAAAGGTGACAGTCGAGTTTCATTGAGTTGGGCCTTACGTGCAAAAATGGGCCCATTATGCCCAAAGAGTGGACTTGTCTCTTGCGGATGGAGTCGGCAGTTTTTTGTTACATTGTATTAAAAAATTTTTTTTTTTTGGGACTTCAGGCCCAATTATCGTCGTTTATCATTGCAACGTACACGTGAATGTATATGTATGTAAGTCCCAGACCCGTCGACGCGCAGGGTATCGACTTTGGTAAACTCAACGACGATTCCAATTGTTATTCGGCTGACGAGTCGTCCGTTGGAAACTAAGACTGAGGTCAACGTCGGAGACGGTCGAATCAATTCGAAGACGTCGGGGTCCTGTTTGGGTCACGACGAATCACGCGCGACGGTGAACAAACTCGAACTTTTCTCGAGTGTCGCTAGCATTTAGGATTCGCCTTTATGATTTATCGTTCCCGACCTCGCAGCTGGATTCGTAGTTCCCACGTCATTGACGGCACACGTCGCCCATTCATCGTTCGGGTTTCTATCTGTCGCTGAAGTATTTTTATGCGACCTGACACGCAAGACCAGTGGATCCACCTTAAGGCGACTCGCACGGTCGTTATGAGAAGCGCATGAAAAAGTGGTTATAAATATTTAGACTGGCATCACGTATGTTGAAAATTTTTTTGGTTTTTAATTTTCGAATCGTGATTGCATTATTGACATGTGTATATATATTTTTCGAATTTTCTAATTATCAAAATCAAGCCATCTTCTTAAGTGGATCTTGACAATTAAAAAAAAATTTTTATCGTGACTATACGTACTCACGAGACAAAGACATTATCGTCGTCGTCTTGTTTTCAAAATCAACATTTGGATTTGTCGCGTGGCAATGCGCGCGAGTGAGGTTGGCGTGAATTCGCGACGGTGGCGCCGCGAAGTCATAGTGCAATAGGTTAGAATGTCAATACTCGGTAGTTTCATGCGAATGGAATGCAGAGTCAATTGCGAATATGCCTTAAACTTTTTTTAAGTACTCTGAGCTACGTATAATCAGTAATTGATCCGGCGCAGCGATGGTTGATCGTAAAGTAACTCAGATTTGAAACTCACCCGCTTATCCAAAAACCGAAACCTAACCTGCTCTGGCCAGAAGACGAAAGTACAGAAAAATTGTTAGAGGCTGAAACTCTTTTCGTCTTTATAAAAGTGCACTAGTTCTGTAATTTAAGACCCAAAAAAAGCCCAGAATTTGTGTTCGTACAGAAGTAGTTGTAATGGGAGTCAACTATACCCGTTTTGTAAATTTTTGAAATAAGTCGATGAAAATGTTTACCGTATGGAACTTTAAATCTCGTCGAAATCTGTCAAATCCGACGATTTTTGAAAAAAAGTTATCTGCCACGAAAAGTTTGAATTTTTTGAGAATTTTTTTTTTTTGTAAAATCGCAAAAACTGTTACTAAAATGTATCGGGAACTACTGAACTCAGCTGCATGCGAAAAGAAGTCCCATTTATTTGTGATCTGCATTACGATTGTCTTTCGCCGTAATATCACGGTGGATGATGGTTTTGACTCTGAACTAATCAGACCCAACCCTGATGATTCATTACAGCGTGAACTCATCCGTTGATAAATCTCCGTATCGTAACAATCGACATGGCTCGTTTCGCTATCGTCATAATAGGCTAGGTCAAAGGTCGTCCCTCGCCCTTACCTCCCCTCCAATCTCAACCAGTCAACACCCACCTCACTTGGACTCCTTTCACATTTTACTTTATCTCGCTCTGTTTCTTCCACGTGGTCACTTCCGATTGTCCCTAATCAAGCATCCGTAACGTTAAGTGCACGCAGGATAGCACTGACGTTTAGAACTGTCACTGCAACACGTGTCATTTGTCAACTGTGTTATTGTCACGAAAATTTTGACAGTTGAAACTGTCAAATCAGTGATCTCGTAGTTGAAAAGGCAAGATTAATACACTTTTTTTTCTATGCCAAAACTTTCTCGATTCTTTCACGTTATCGCAATGCACGGTTGACAGTCGTTGATAAGCACTGTTGAAAAATGTTGATACGAAGCCATGCGACACCCATTGGCCAACGCTGCTCGTTGATAAGACGTTGAAGAACGTTGACTCTTATCAACAGCGACAGTCGTTAATTGGCATAGCGATAGTCCGATGATCGGGAGGAATCAGTCGGAGGTTGTCTTAGGTCAGGTTAGGTCGAATAACAAGAGTTGACGAAAGGAAGAGCAAGTGGGGTAGGAGTGGGGGATCGAAAGGGTTAACGCATCAAACCAATTGGCTCGGGGCTATTTCGATTATTTATAGCCGACAGTTTCTCTTTGGTGCCGCGTCTAATTTAACCAAGACGCCACGCGTCGGGCGTCGCTCTCTGGATGGATTCGACACGGCAGATAGGACGGGGCGTCGGTGTCCGATCGGATCGAATGTCGACGGAAGAGAAAAGAATCGTGCGAAATTTTAAGCGGCGGCGGATAGAAGAAGTCTCAAGGTCATCCTTGAGTGTCGTTCAAGGCGTCGCGGGGATTAAAGAACCGACGCTCCCCGTCGTCTTTGGGTACGTGATTGAACGACGCGCCTTGTCTCCTCGTATGTATATATGTATATGTGCGTCACGATACTGTGCTATATCGACTATATTGCTACCGATACAGACACGAGCTCTATATAATTTACGAAGTAAAAAAAAAAAAAAAACGACGCCTCTCACAGTATGGCGACCTTCGACGCTCTTAATTGAATCCTATTAATTAAATGGAGAAGGATGTTACACTGAACTCCCTTATAGCGACTTGGAACGTCATTTAATGGGAGACCATCGACGCTGGGCGTCGTTTCCGATCACTGGATATATTGCTTCTATCTGTATCGGACTCTCAGCAATCTCTAGGAATATAATTATAATTAATATTGCTATAATTAAGATGTGAGAGGTCAGTCAAACTGGGGGCCATGTTCTTACGATATACCTTGCATAAGAGTCCCCTTGAATATCGTGTTATCGATATATCAGTGCCACAGGGGCAATCTTCTTATGGCGTATAACGTTGAGTAGTCACCTGAATCTCGGAGTCTCGTTATATATCAATATAAACGATATATTACATATATCAATATATAAGATATATCGCGTATATCTTACTCGGTTATCTTATCAAGACTGTACCTATGAAAGTCCAATGCTTTTATATCCTTATTAATTTTCACGCGACTGTACAGCCAGGCTTCGTCCATCTAACCGGTATCTACGAGGAATAAAATATTTTACATAAGCCTATACGTGCACGCGTGCTGCGTCAGTTTCTCGTTTCCACTTTCTGGCTTGTGTCGTGGCCTCCTGTATAGCTGACTCCTCTTATGCACTTGTACACGTGTTACATATGCGAGGAAACACGGAACGAGGAACGCACGCAAGGGAGCTGACATCTTGACCTTGCGTAGTCAGACGTTCTACGGAAACTAGGAAGTCAACTGTGCAAAGAGTCATGGTCGCCATGCGAATTCTATGACTCTTGGCGTGAGTCGACATTTTTATTGGCGGTTTGGCGGAAAATTTTTACAATTAATATTTACCGCGTAGTTTTACCATCGGAGTCGACATTTTTATTGGCGATTTGCCGGAAATTTTTATAATTAATATTTATCATGTAACTTTACCATCGGACACGTCTGATATATAACATATAAGATATATCAGGATCGTAAATCATTAATCATTATATATCATAGCTATATGTGTATCAGAATATATCAGTTTGTCTCGTGCAGAATTATTTTTGAGGTTAGGTTTTAGGAACACCCAGCGCCACCTACAACAATAATACACACGAGTATCACAGTTTCGCGTATTACTTCGTTGTTTCTCATAAGCGTCAAATTCTTTTTCAACTTCAAAATTATATATCAATCTTATTATTGAAAATCAATTATAACCTGAATTTGTTTTTATATTTACAGCCGGTAAATACTACGAGGAAGACGACATTACCGACCGAGTAAAATCTACGTCTGAAATTAGAGACGAAATTTTGCCTACCTCCAAAGGTGGGCTCGAGTACATCCGGTTGATGAAGATCAGTCAGAATCAGTACGAGGATCCACGTGAGTGTACGTTGACTGAGTTGTCTTTTTTTTTTATGAAAGGAACTGCGTGAAATATTGCAAAAAATAATGCAAGCCGTAAAAAAATAATGAATTATATTTTTGACTAATTTTTAACTATTCAACGAACTTAACCTTTGCCCTATACATGCGTGCTTGTGTATCGTCCCTGCTTTATGCGCTGGTCGCAACATTCAATTCCTAGACCTTGCAGAAAGACGTCATTGTACACAGACGTATCTATCCTGGTCTGGTGACCGGTTATTTCACTTGCACTTTATGCAAATTCATCCGGTAACTTGGCCTTACATTCGCCGTGTCTGCCTGCATGCTGGCGAATACTTGGAATTAGTGATAAACAGAATTGCAGATCTTACGCGGTATGATTCATTGGTAACAAACAATGTAAATATATGTACACATATTATATTTCCTGAATTCAAGGGTTGAAAGGGCGAACAATAATACAGGAGTGGGGGAAGGTCACTAAAAAAACAGTCGTGATCTGCAATCGAAAAAATTGACCAGTAAACGTTAAACAGTCAGGCTGTAAACATGTGATAAAATTCGTGCTTAACCATAATTCAAATTCTACGATGGAAATATCCAGAAATAACGTTACAGCGCATGCAACGTATGCAGAGGAAGGATAATATTTTGGTTGACTAATTAAAAAAATTAATTATACTTTTAAAACGTAACCTAGATCATTTTTTTTTTCAGTACAATTTTATTGCTCTTGTAATTCTGATCGGTACAAGCGCGTTCTGCTGATCGTTCTTGACAATGATTTAGGTTAGGTTTTTCTATTTGGATCGGATATTTTATTGAGGGAAAAATAATTTTAGGCTTATTGTACCTTGATTCTGTTGTTGATATTGAATTTTGTTATGTCTAGTGGAGGAGTACGAAACAGCCAAGAGACACCACAGCGGACACTTTCGTCACGCAGCTGCAAAGGTCTGGGATCCTCATCCTCAGTATGAATTTTTCGCATTCGGTCGAAAATTCCGTCTGCGTCTCGCGCTCGATTCCAGCTTCGTCTCGCCCGACATAAAGGTATTGAAATATATTAAAAAGATACAACACGAAGTGTCGCCTCATCTCGCGCGACCATAAAGATATCGAAATATATTAAAAAGATACAACACGAAGTGACAGAGTCGTTAGACGATGATTTGAAGGTTGTGAACGTAGCCGAGTTAGAATCCAGCGCCAACTTCATTCTATTCAGTCCAGGCGACGGTGGCGCCACTTCGTAGACTCGAACCTTCATATTTCATGGTATCGTTACGCCGAACGATTTCAGGACTTACCGTGAACGTTAATCAAAATCCTTTTAACTGGCGGTTGACGACTTTTGTCGGCGATCTTTTGAAGGATTAAAATATAAATTAAAATAAAAGCAACGTCCTAAGGATATTTTTAAATGCTTCCTTTTTCTCTTTCAGGTTACCCATGTCAGTGAAAATTCAGCGAGACGGGAGCAGCCGGGTCATCAGTTGGGCTGCTTCTACAGTGGATCGGTAGATGGCGACCCTAACTCAAGCGTCACTGTCAGCCTTTGTCACGGAATGGTGAGTGGCGCGAAATTCAAATTGATGGGAATAAACGAGGAGATGAAAATATAAATTTTTTTCTATACAATTAATATTTTTTCTTTTTCAATTCACAATCTCTTTTATCTACTCGGTCGTTTATTGCCTGTGTTATTATGTTTGATTTTCTATCTTGTTCTTGTGGTTTGTCGGTGAGCATCGCTTTTTATTCGACACTTCGATCACTTGATTTCGATTTGCAATTAATGAAAAATTTTGCCCTTCGCAACTAAGCAAACGCAACAGGGAAAACTTTCTTTCCTCGTGTCGACACGGGTCGACCTTGTCTTTTGAATGTTCTTATACGACTCGTGTACAAGTATCTGATAACATACGCATCGCTGTACGCTCGTAATTATGCAAATCAATAGCATCAGCAGCGTTCATGAAAGAACGACAAGGACGCGGAGTGAACGTGGTGACGATTATTATTATTTCTTTTTCTCGACTATTATTTAGTTTAGCAGCGTACGGAATACTTGTACGAGTATCTGACAAGTATCGCTGTATGCTGATAATTATGCAGATCAACAGTATTAACAGTACTCGCGAAAGAAATGATAAGGGCGTAATGGACGATTTTTTTTTCCTTATTATTATTTTTTGTTCCGTCCTATCTTTTTTTTTCTTTTCATTGCTCCTCCCTCATTTCCGCAATTCTCAGCTATTGTTTCGGGGCTGCTCGACGATACGTTTAAAGTGACGCGATGAATTTTAAATGCCAACGCGGCCATTTTATTGGCCCATAAAAAAAAAAAACGGGTCATTAGTATCAATGATATCAGTAATGAGAAAAAAAATTGAAGGCGATCATTAAGAATTACCAGCGATTTAAATCGTATTAAAAATAATTCGAATATAATATTTAATCTTCCGCCGTAATTTCGAATAGACGCAACGTCCAATTTTTTTATCGTGAACAATATTGACGTTATGTATATTTATATTTTTTCTCCTTTCACTAGAAATTGATACTCGGCTATCGACTGTCGATCGATTAATCGAAAGCGGTTATCGATAAGCAAATCTCTACGGCGCGAACATGCGTCCGATTAAGATTCTCGCGATTTCTTAACCATAATACGAAGTTCGCGGTCGACGTGAAAAATCGAGGCGGGAATTTCAAACGTCAATTTAATTAATTCAACCAGGACGCTTGTAATATGACGTAAAAAATAATTTTACTCGCTTGAAAAATTCTAATGCTTCTCGGATAACCGATCAGCCTCCTTAACACCAGAGATTGTCAAAGTGTCAACTGCATGTCATTTGATAAGGCTGCTTATACAATTCGAATTATTTCGGCCCTTTTCGACTTTCGCGTTAATAAATAATCCGACTGTACCAAAATCTCACTGGTGTACAGTCCCAACTTTTTTCTATTGGTAATAATGGTCTAATTCTTTTTTCTTGGCAAATTTCCAATGAGCGTCAAGTACGATTTTACGTATACGTCGTATGGACTGTACATAACCTGTAAACGTACTGACAGTCATGAAAAAGTTCCGCGAAATAGACCAGGAAATTTACCGTTTAGTTTTCCTACTGAAAATAATTTCAAAAAAAATATAAAAAATCGTCCCGCTGACTCATTAGGTTCCGAGTATAGGTTGTAAATTTTTTATAATTTTTTTCCCCGTTGCCACAATTCTTCACTATTTCGACCAAAAAATTTTTTGAAAAAATAAAAAAAAAACCTTTCCCAATATTTCGTACCAGACTGGCGCGGCTGTCTTCCCACAAATCTTTTAACAGTCGCAAATTTGAACGAACTCAAAAATCAAGGACTCTCATCTCACCAACATACCTGCTTACGCACAACGCTAAATACACGCATATATCGGTAACCTCGAAATTTGAAAATACCACAAGAGTCAAAAAAATCGCGACAAGACCAATCAGTCGCGTCTCCCATTAGAAAAAAAAAAGATCAATAGAAATTTGATTTTTATCCTCAATTTTTTTCCACCCTCTCCAATCACTCATCAATAATTCGACCAGCGCAATCGCCACGTTTTTATCAATTTTCAAAACCGCGACTAAGTTAGTCAAAAAAAAAAAAATTTTTTTTTTCCACAATACCTAATCCAACTACCACTGTCAGTGCTGGCACTAAAAAAAAAAAAAAAAAAAAAGTTCGCTCGTTCCTATTTTCGTTACCAAGGTCGGCCCGACGACGATGCACGCGTCCGCCCGATCTCGAACCCGTAGTAAATCGAGAAATACGTAATCTTGCGTAACACGTGTCAAACTCGCAACTGGTACATAAAATAACAACCTTTCATCCGTCGGGCTGCAAGTATCGTAAATTCGTTTGTTTTCCCAGCCGTTGCATCTGGCACGAAATTCGTAGCTTCTAATAAACCTTACGAAGCCCAGCTCCCTCTTCGTTCGGTAGAATTCAATTTTAAAATTGGCCCTCGCACAATAATCATTTCTCATTTGTCAGTATACACGGATCACCCGTTATATACATATTTGTTATATCCACACTGTATCATTGTACGCCTTGTTGATCCGCCGGTGAAATTAAATATCGACGCGCGAAAGACGGCCAGGAAATTCACATCGGGATTTCCTGTTGCTCCGCGTCTCTTCCAGGTAGAGACGTCTGGCTCGAGGAAGACCGGAAGTCCGTTCAGGGTCGTGTACTCAGCCAGTGCAGAGAAAATTTATTTACTTTTTTTATTTTACTTCACACGGTACTGTCCCCTTATACTGTACACCGTATATACTATATACCGTATATACTATATACCGTATATACTATATACCGTATATACTATTTATTCGTATATACTGTACAATTTTATATACTCGTATATACCATATACCTGTATATACAAAGCGCCCAATTGACTCGCGCAGTCCAGCCACGACCGTTACAATTTGAATCAAAAATGACGCCACCCTCGTACGTAATGTTTAGAGATTGATCATGGACCAGATCTTAGATACACGCATAACCGTGATCGTAGTAGAAATTCGAGATAAAAAAAAATATAGAAAAAAAAAGAAATTGAGTCCTCGCAGTGTGAACTTGACCTAATTTTGCTCTGGTACAGCAAGCGCTGATTCTACAACAGCGGGCACTGTCTCCGCTGATGAAGAGACGCGACCAAGTGGACTCAAAGAGGTCAAATCGAATTAGAGTAAACAGGCGGGGGTCAAAGGGCAAGATCGAGTGGGTGTGGCGAAAAAAAGAAAATTATTTTCTATAAAACTTTGCTCGCGCGACACTGCCTTTGGCTGTCTATCTGAAAATAGTCACGGTTCAAGGCTTTCCGTATGGCGTATTGGATTTGGCTCTGCTCAAGGCAACGCGCTTACGACGTATTTCACGCTCGCTTTACGCACTTGTTACGCACGTTTTACTCCGTCACTTTCGTGCTGCACGTTAAGGGATTTCATTTACGGTATCCATTTGGTACTTGGGGATGCTGGATAAATTGTTGAGGTTACGAAGGAGAAAATTTTTATTTTGAAGTTTCTTTCTTTCTTTTTTTCTTCTTTTTTTTTTCTCCTTCTAAATCGTACTTTCTCGTAATTCGATTTTGCATCGATGATCGCGCGGCTGCGATTTTGATTTACGAATTGTGACCTAACGGAATCCCGTTTGCGAATTTGCATATGGGAAATAAGCACGTAGAGTGCATATTTCAATTATTGGACTATGTACGTGTATGATTATGGGATTTTTATTTTTAGATCGATCGATTATGATTTTTTTTAATAGGACTTCCGGTGGGAATTATGATTTATCTGATTTTTTATTGCGATCGGATATTGGGCCTTGCGAGTGTCAATGATTTTTTGTTTCCTACTGCGAATTTTATTGTACTACGTATTTTGTACCTAACCTATCCTGTCCTTAAATATAGTTGAAGAGTACGATAAGTTTGACGAAACACTTGACCCAATTTTTTTTTTACGCTAATCTCGCACTGGATTCTGTTTAGTGTGGAAATAAAAAATTGGGCCAGTACGACGTGGATAGTAAGATGCGTCCATTAATGGAAAAAAATATATAATATGAAACAAAGCGCGCGTATATAATAAATATATTTTTGATATATTATATAGGTAATTATTATTTTTTTTTTTCTCAAAATTGGGCCTCACGATATTAAATCGCTATACGAAGCAGCCACCGTTGACCCTTATACGACAATCGGATTAGGAACGGACCCAAAAAATAGTCTATGAGACCCAATTTTTTTTAACCATTAAAAATACTTCAAGCACACCTTTATGTTTTTGGTAATAATTAGCAACAATGTGATCAGTGATTTATTGTTTGTACGGTAGCGTAAGGCCCAAAATCGAAATGAAGGTCTCTCAGGCTCGTCGACTTCGTCTTACAAGGTCTTCGTCGTCTCGCTCGTAACCCACTTTTGCAAAATTAGATTCGCACGCGTGCGAATCGCAAAATTGCGTCTACCGAAGCCGCCGGGGCTTCGCGCTGCGTCTGCTCGGGCGAATTTGCGCCCGCACGAGGAGGCACGAGGAGGCACAGTCGGCCTGAAAACATTAAGCAGATACGAGATAGTGTATTAGGTTAACTAGTAGTATCGTCCTTCGCCGTCTGTCCGCCGGTGGCGCTTCGGTCGTCGTATAACCGTCGCGACTCGTGTTTAACCTACTTTTATTTCGCACGTGGTGCGTTCTGTTAAAATGAACGGAGCTTTACTATTTCTTTTTTTTTCTCTCTCTCTCTCTCGATCGAACATTTTGACTCTGTATAAATTTAACATTGAATCTATAGACTCTAACGGCAGTGAATAATGGAAGCTCGAAAATTTGTTTAACATTAAATACATTAAGCTCGAGGCGAAGTCAATTTTAACAGATGCCGCCCCGTTTCTATTTTCATAATCAAATTCCTATTGGCACTTTTTTTTTGAGTTTTGGGGAAACTCAAAAACTTTTTTTTTTCATCACGGAATATCCCATACTCTTATCTATGTACGCTGTACCTATACTTTTTTTCGTTGACAAAATTTCATATCGCTCCTTATGCTCGTTCGTGGCGTTCACGACTGTTGTCGTTTCATGTAAACGTAAAAATTTGCAGAATTAACCTTTGAACCCGCACGAGATACGTCATGCCTGGATTTTCCGAACGCCTTTGCATTGCGTCACCCTGTATACTCGATGCAACCTCTTAACTCGATGCTGTCTGCATTAAGTTACGTGTCGCATTTAAAGCGATTTAAAGTGTCACTGATGACTATATTTACTCGTTACGAGATTACGCGTGTGATTACGCACATTGTGCGCGCGCATCCTTACGCGTATTCAAGTCCATGAACATCTTCAATATCAAGTCAGACCTCGATTGTCTGGTCATGACGTAACGGGGATTCGCGTTCAAAATCAAAAAAATGTTTAACTCAAAATTTTTTTTTGGCGCGATTATATCCACATTTTTGACACGCATCCTTACGCCCGTTCAAGCCCATGGACGTAGTCGATATGTAGTTATACCTTTGGCTCATGACGTAACAGAGATTTTGGTTGGAGACCACAATTTTTTTTTTTCAAAAATCACATTTTATTTTTTGAACGCATAACACAGCGATACTGTATTTTTACCTGTGTACGTTAATCGGCCTTGATACGGAAATCGTTTAGATGATCTTGACGTGGCAATTGACACGTGGCTGAAATTATCATTTAAATAATCCCGCGCAAAGTGACAATGAATGGACGTAAACAAGACGGCGCGACCAGCTGTCATTACGAGGTAAATAAAGCCATTATTATTTAATGGCCGTCAGGGGATAAGAGGATGTCGATACGAGATTCAATAAATTACGTTTTATCGGGATCGTTGTATTGTCGTGCATTTGTGCTGTGGGAGGTCAAAGGGCAGGCACCTCCTCAGGCGATACTTGGAAGAAAGACGGAGGAGAGACGGAAGAGAGACGGAGAACAAGCATGGGGATAGGTAATGGCAGGATATAAGCTATAGATATACTAGAGATGGGGAGGAAGGAGCGTAGTTCATTTTTATACCGCCAGATGGCCCGGACGATAATCTTAACTCTAACGTGGCAAAGGGACCAAATTGGTTTTTTTTTTGACTGGAGGCTTTTTCTTTTTTTCTTCTTGCTTTTATTCTTCATAACGCAGAATAAACTTCTTAAACGGTCGCTGCTCATGGGAATGGAGCTTAAGTCTGCTCTCGTGTGTATTCGATTTGTTTTTATTTCGCGTGCGCTCAGCTCTTACGTGTTGTGGCAGCTGACTGTCGCGTTCGTTGTGGAGGACGATTTATTATTTTAGAAAAAAAAAAGAAAAAAAATTGATGCGAGTTTTCATGACTTTTTTTTTGTTGCATTTTCATTGACTGTGTGATTTTTGGAGGTTAGGGTCGTCGTTTAAATTTTTTGTTAGCGTAACTTTTTTTCTGTCGTAAAACTGCTCGGTCGGTTATTGTCGTTTTGACGTGAATTTATATCGGCGATGAATTTCGGCGAAATCAAAATATTTCAGGAAAAAAAATTTACTGAAAATTTGGAAATTTGGTAATTTTCTTTTTCTTTTTTCAATTTCGAATTAATTCGGATCTTTTTTTTTTCGTCTCTTTTCTCTAATGGCGATTTCATTTGATGTAATTGGACAACGGATAATATATATGACTGTGTGTAATCAACGGTTAACGGATGTACACGGTGGTTCAAATTGTTATAAAATTGCTCGTCCAATTGGTGGTCCAGGCTTAAAATTAGTTCGTATGTAGAGAAAGATAATTCAATTGGGACACGTGCCAAAATTCAAGATATAGAGGTTCGCCTTTACGTCGCTTCGTCTTTGATCCGTTCGCGGCGCCACCGTAGCTTCTAATTCTAACGCGATGCCACACGGATAGATAATTATTCACGTTAAGCCGCGTCTACAAATAACTTTAAAACGCATTAGCACAGACGTACACACGTAACACACGTTTCTACTATCTAGCTCCAATAAGTCTGCCGTTAAGTGTGAACGCTGCCTTTTTTTTTTTGACCTCTTGACCCGCACTAATCAAAGACCCAACCCCGATTTCCGATACCGGCAGACACATTGATTTCGTTTGTATTTTTGGTAGCGCAAAAATTCTTATCAGTCTCGCGCGTATAAATTTCATTGAATGACGATGAAAAAATTTGAATTTTCTTTTTTGGTTTTCAAATATTAATTTTGTTTTACGAGAAAGTTAATTCGGATTTTTTGGCGCGATTTTTGAAAATCATACAAAATTTAACTCTCGTGGCTTTGGCATTTTAATGAAATGCGATAATGGCGCTGTTTTTTTTTGTTTTTTGGACGTTTCGCATTATCGAATTATTATAAATTTTTGGTTTAACAATTTTGATATTTACATCGCATAATCCATATAATTTAAATCTTATCTAAATTGCTCCTGCTACTTTAAAACGCAGACTCAAAATACCAAAGGATAAAAGGACGGGCAGGATTTTTAAATAGTCATATAGATACACAAATTTTAGTATGTCAGCATTCATTTCTAATCTGTCTAAGTGCATTCCAGACTTTACAGTCACATATATATACATACGTAAGATGGTAAAAAAATTTTTTCAAAATTACCTCACAGACAAAGGTTACTATGCAGACTGTACCACATATATATTTTGACCATACGTATAAAGCAATTCAAAAATTATCAAAAAGCACTTCTCGTAAGCGCTACCTTGTATATATATATATATTTTTTTTTTCAATTAGGTCAGTTGTATATTTTGAAAGTCGAACGTTTCCCCACGATTTTTTTTTTCCAAATCGCTCAGTAAAATTTCCAAGAACATTCTGAATCACGAGCATGGAATTTTTCTTTTTCTCTCGTATCTCGATCGTAAAATGTATCGGCTGTCAAAGTACCAATTTCCTGTCAACGTTACAGCCGTATCAATTTACATTGGTACCAGCTGAAGAACGTGAAATTTTTCGATCTACTGGTGCATGCAAATGTCCGCCCACGTGGCAGCAGTGGTGCCAATACAATAATATTTTCCATGTACAGTGACTATGTTCACTGCTGGATTCAAAATCTTTACTGACAATTCACTTTGTCATTGTTGTTTCGTTAGTCGTGAACAAAAATTAGTAGTTATCAATGATCGTCAAGTCAGGTCATCGTGAGCAAAACTTTGGTAAAATTACAAAAATCATAGGTTTTGCGTTTTGATGAAGAAATTTTATTTTTTTTTTAAATCCTAAATCATCATCATCGCGCAAACGTCATACTTTGAATCAGCGTCGTCGAACGATGAAGATTTCAAAAATTTGTCTTTCCTCGCTCAATTTCGATTTATCGATCTCTTATGGTCCGTCACTTTTTTTTTTTTCTCGTTGACCTTTCTAACTTGTATCTAACTATTGAATTTTCATAGGTTTATAAATTTACGACGCTACCGGGATGTCATTCGGTAAAACGTGCTTCCGCTCTACGTGACTATTTGGTTCGTGACCGTCGAGTAAACTTTGCGATGAATCGACTGTGTGCTATCGATTATTAACCGACGACTTATTGCAACTCTAACGATCAGCAGCTTCGTTCGATTGTTCGGTTATTTATCGATTTCAAATAATTATCGTTATAAATCGTGAATGGATACTGCCGATTCGGACTGTTTTAGGAATCGTAGGAGATCGCGCCGGGTCTCGGCAACGGCAGAAACGCTCATACAGAATTAGAGGCAGACTGGTCGGTACGAATCAGACGGCTGAGAAATTACTCAGCAAGCAAAAATAATCGGATTTCTAAATTTGTTAAAGAAGGTGTAGGATATTCAAAAAAAAAAAAAAAAAAAAAAAAAACGGCTAGAGCGTAAAATATCCACACGTTCAAATGTTTCTGTGATATACATTATACAAGTTTTTGGATAAGGATTGACGAGGCGCAATTGAGAATTTGGAAAATGAAAATTTTTGTATCTCACTTTTTTTTTTACGTATCTCTAGGATTGAGACGGCAAAATGAATATTGAAAATTCAAAATTTTTGTAAGCACGACCGTTTGATATCAAAAATATTGTAGAGTTCAGCATCTTATTGATTTTCGATTTTTCTTTTACTCTCCAATGACTCGCTTGATCACAGCAATTGCGTACGATGAAAAGTGATTGATGAATTTCTTTTTTTTTTCATTTCTAATTTCGGAACCCAATTTAGAAAGCATCTCGCTGACGGCCAACTTCCATATTTCTAAGCTGCTGTCATCGGTATCATTAAGGTTCGCGTATAACCAATTTCGTATCATCCGTCATCAATCCTTTTTTTTTTATCTTAGTTCGTCTTCGCGTATCTTCGTCACGGTGACATTTGAATTTAACGAACTCGATCGTGATGCAATATTAATTTCACAGTTTCATGATTGAGTCACTGTAAAATCAAAACTGTATAGTAGCCGCATTAAAAAAAAATTTACAATATTAATTCACAATATTAATTTCACAGTGGCACGATTGAGTCACTGTAAAATCAAAACCGTATAGTAGACGTATTAAAAAAAAATATAATAATTCACAATATTAATTTCACAGTGGCACGATTGAGTCACTGTAAAATCAAGACCGTATAGTAGACGTATTAAAAAAAATTTCAGTCCCAGAAACCATCACGGTCAATCCTAATGGGGGGGCGTTGAAAAAAATATCGCCACTTTACCCGACAATAATTTCCGGCGGAAAATAACCATGAAAAAATTTCAAGGACAAGCGCGAATATCCCAAATGAGAGACATGGGCAATCCAAAAAAAAAAAAATTTGCCAAAAAAAATATTTCCATCCCTCGACATCCCGTCTACTCCTGTCCGGCTGCTTTTTCAACTGACTCAACTTAACCCGTCCCGAAGTTTCGCACGGGTCCGGACCAGGGTTCAAGGGCAGTTAAAAGTCACACGAATCAGCAAGATCTGAGTCTGACTTGAGGAATGTAATTTTTTTCAAAAAAAAAAGTGTCGGTTTCACAGGGCTAATACGTAAAGTTCAGTCGGGGCCATTTTCAAATTTTTTTTACTTTTTTTGAAAATCGAACCTTCGTCGGTCGCCTTTCAGTACGGCATAGCTTTTTTTTTCGTGATAAACCGGGGTGGATGACCGTTTTTCTAAATGTTGACTTTACCGGGTTCGACGTTCATCTCAAATAAGTGATTCAACTGGAATCCGTCTTTGTCGTGGTGGCGCGCGTGATTCATCGTGTCACAATTTTAACCACCGCACAAGCCAAACGTAACTTGTCGACGGGCGTCCACGTGTGAGGCGTCCACATGTGCGCGAACGTCACTCACTTCAGGGCTGTCGCTGTGTGCGACGCGAACGTGTTTGCATAAAGCAGCCCTGAACCGTGAAACATTTATGGCCCCCTTAAATTCTCGTGGGACCCTGAGGCCCCGCAGTTCGAACGTTGAAACGTTCGTGCGAGGAAGCAGGTCGCGTTTCGAATGACCAGTCGCTTTATAGTTGACTTGTGGATAGGCCCTTTCTTTTTTTTCATTCTTTTATATATGCAATTACGAACGCGTGGGAATTAATATGAATTTGGCGCTTTAATATTTTCGAAACGACTTCATGTATTGGCTACTTTGAGGACCGTGGCTGTTTTGAGGACTGTCCTCAAAGAATTTTCAACGCAACGGCTGTTTTGAGGACCGTAAAGCCGCGTTCACATGAAATTTGCTCAAATTCTTTTAATGCCAGTCATCCAGACCTGTGATGGGGTTAGAAAGCTTTACGTTGGGTTAGGTTAGGGTAGAATTCCAATGATTTGATGTCCGAAGACTTTTTTTTTTTAAATATAAAAATGCATTTGTTCGCCATTGTGAACGTCGCTTTACGGTACCCTGTCTTCAAACTATACGAATGGCACGTTTATATATACATATATAGAACGAGCGGATTAATTTTATTGTTATTCCTTTCTCGAGATCATTTAATGATCCTTCACGATGTCATTTATTCAAATTTCCTATAATTGCTTCGTGTCATTTGTTCGCGTTTGTTGATCCCAACTGTCATCATTCCAGCTGCTTCCTCAACGATAAACCTTGAGTTAGCTTCGTTTCGTGAAGTAGTACTAATCGAGATAAATAATTGGATTTGATTGATTATACTTGATTGCGACATTAATTATTTAAATGACGATTGTCATTTTTGATTTTTCAAATTTGAATGTCATTTTTTTTTTCGAACTATTATTGACGTACATTTTTTTATGCAAATATTACTATAGTCAAATTTTCATTATATTGTACAGTTCGAATGACGAAAGATCATCAATTTTCCTTGATTGCCCTAAAATAAAAAAAGGGTATTAATTGCCAAACTTCGAATCCTAAAGTAATTTAGGGGTCCAGGTCTCTTTTCGACGCTCGGCGCCGGATCTGTCAGCAGAGGCGTCTCGCAGTCCCGAGCGTCGGTGTTAATCATCGAAAATGTCAAAAGAAGGAAAATGAGGGTGACGACCTTGACCGTGGCTCGAATTTCTCAGTATTACGTCTGGCGATTCTTCTGACCCACTTTGTATCTTGGTCACTTTTTTTTCTCTCTCTCTCTTTTTTGCTTTTCAAATTTTTTCTTTTTTCAAACTTTTTCCTCTTTTTCACTTTGCCATCCCCTAAGCTTCGAGCTCTCTTCGTGACTGATGACCACGTGTCTACTGACTTTGTTCTGAACTGCTGAACACTGTTCGTGACTCTTGACCTATATTCTTCGTTATTTTTAACACACCCGGTACATTCGCACGATTTACGAATTAGCTCGGTCCATCGTAATCGTTTAAACTAGCCTCGAAGGAACCTTGCGGCTATTTTTGATAAGGGCCAGATGGACGACGCAGGGTTACACGTAATTAATACAAAAATTAATTTGACGTCAGTAAAATTTTTTTTTTTTCCATCGTAAATTAAAATCATATACCGGGTGTGGACATAAAATATTCTCAGCAATATCATCGTACCGTTAATTAAAGTCATGCACGTGTTCGGAATTTTGAATATGATTTATCATCTCAAACCAATTCATATACACGGTGTAACAATAATATTTAAAAGAAACTTAAATCAATCCGTCAAATTGTATAATAACAATAAAAATCAGGCACAACAAAAAATGTCACAAAATTGTCATAGTTAAAAAAAAACTACAATTTTTTTTAAACGAAAAATGAAAATCAATAAAGAACCACGACCTCCCCCTTTTTTTTTAAATTTCAAAATTAGCATCGAGCAACAAATTTTTACTTCCTGTGCGTTTCTGCCAGACTTTCGTACACACGTGACACGTGATAAATGTCGCATGCGCATGCGCACACTGAAAATTACAAAAGAAAATTTTCAACCACACCTTCCATTTGTTTTTTGTGCGGGAACAGTCATTTGGAATACAAAATGGCGTCGAGCGGTTCCTACGGTAACGGGTGGACAGTAATGTAAACTACGAGGGAACTTCTGACTTTAGATATCGAACGAAATATCTGGCCATTACTTTTGCCGATCAGTTGGTTATTTCTTTCTGTATCTAAATTCAGAACTACCAACTGTTGGTACCACTGATCGGGACCAGCCGTTGGGGAGCATCGGTCGACGCCGCCGAAGAGTCTTTCAGGTTTTTTGTCCTTGTTTTGTACGAAGGGCCTGATCGATCCTCTAAATGTGGCTAAAACAACATAAACAATCGAGATGCCTGAAAGTTTACGTTAAAACGTCTTGGGGTCGTTGGCTGCACTGACTGGCTGCGAAACTGAGAGAAAAAGTTGCACACTTGCCAAGAGTTCTTGGTACTACTGAAGTCGGTCTTTGTACTCTTGTTGAGTTGATTGTACTATGTGTGTATATATGTATACGTATATATATACATTTTGTATATACCAGTGTGTATAGAAGAGGAGAAAAATATTGACGGGATTGAATATTACTGTCGTGATAAATGAGTCGTATGAATCGAAGATTAATTAATTGGTACGAAGAGAAATAAATTTTATTTATTAGTCTTGCGATCGATTGTATCGGGTTTTTTTTTTGGAAATAGTGGGTCCTTGGGTCGTGAAGAATTTTATTTGATTTTTCGACGGCTACAAATTTCTGGCGATAATGGTTCTTTGGATTTGTATTTTTTTTTTAAAGGTATTGTTATTTATGGACGTTTTCGAGGGGTTAGTTTTGCTTATTTATGCGAGCGATGGAAAATGTGGAAATTTGAAAATATCTTTTTTTTTTTTTTTTTTTTTTTTTTTTGTATAATCAGTACGCGCGAGCTGCGTGAGACTTTACGTTGCTGCAATTTGTATTTGTTTATGTCTCGCTGCCGTCGGGTTGCTTACGGATCTTGGAAACTCTTTCCAGATGCTGTTCCTTGTACCGGGTACAAATTATTTTTTTTGTATTTTTTAATCTTTGGTAAATTTTGACTTCTTTTTGGGTTTTTGATTCGTGGAATTTTTATAAATTTTTACGCGAGTCACGCGATCGATTGAAAAGGGTTGGCGGCGAAGGATGTTGATTCTTTGTTGTTTTTCTTTTGTTGCTATGAGAAAAAATTTAAACACTCAGTTGCGAGGGAAAGGAAAAATTTATTTAGGGAAACGAAAGGTGAGGGTGAGGCGTGAAATTATTTGTGGTGAAAAAGTGGTTTTTGATTATTTGAATTTCGCGGGTTTATTCATACAGACGTTTGTCAGCAGAAGGGCCAATGGGTCGTTGCCTCCGGCTGCGGATTGTGTTTTGTAATGCGTTTTGTACTATGCAAAGAACTTTGAAGGGAATTCTTTTTTGGTTTTTGGTTTTTTTTTCAAAAATTTGCCATCGGTTACTCGGAAATGATATCAGGTTGTTGAATGTGTATTATTGCACGAAAGAAGATTTATAATAATAAATCGAGTGAACGAGATCACGATGAATTTATTCGTAAGGAAAATCATGTGAAACTCGAAATTAATTAATCTGCTGCGAGATGTTTGAAAATTTGGAAAATGTAGAAATTCTTTAATTCATTCGATTTTAGAAGAAAAAAAATGTATGGGTTTTTTATGTTAATATGAAAAATTTTATTTACTAAGTTGGCAGAGTTTATGTTATACGGAAGTAATGAATTTATCCTAGAACTGGATTATATTCAGTATTTATTTTATTCTAAATCTTTTCTGTATACACAAATATAAAGATAACCGTTGATCGGTACTGAAGAGTTATTTTTGAATTTATATTTTACGATTTTTTTTCCCCCGATCGAGAGCATTCAATCAAGCTAGTCTAAATTGAATTCGACAAAATCTTAACAAACGCCGTTTGGACGGCAGCGCCGTAGCGTCGACGTTTACATTTAAGAACCATCATGTTTTTTCTGTTTTTTTTTTTTGCTTCTTACCAAAACTTTGTTCTGATAATTAAAAAAAAAGCTCCTGGTAACAATACCCGAAAAAAAAATTCGCCCTTTTTTTTTTCTAATTCTCTTGAACTAAAATCATCATCAGCCTTTTACCTCAGTTTCGAGTATCGGTAATTCAGAAAAAAATAAAATAATTCGATTTCAATCGATAAAAATATTATTCACCAATCCCATCACGTCGATAAAAAAACGTTTAAGAAATCATCAACAAAATTTCGTATTAGGTTTAAGATCATTAAAAAAAATACATGGAAAATCCGATTTAAGCACGAAAATATTCAATGGCAAATCCACGGAGTCAGATTTTAAAATAGACGAGAGTCTCGATTCTACCGTGATTAAAGTAGCAGGAAGCGGAATATAATAGTGATGGAATAGCATGAGGGGAAATACCGATGAATCAGAACGAATCTACACTAAAATCATATGGCACATATGATCCAATGAAATTATTCCGTTAAAGTTGAAATTCATCGACGTTTCAATCGCTTAGGAATGTTTAGATTGTTTGATCGGGCGATTCTGTTTGCTTATACAGTGGGACGAGATGGTACCCTGGAAATTCGTCGGTGCGCATGCGCAAGAGCGTACGCGCATGCGCAAGAGCGTACGCGCATGCGCAGTGCGACCGCGTTGATTAATTGCTGCGCGGAAAGGCTTGCACGTTAATTCGTAACTGTCTGGTTTGTCTTTGACATAAATTTTGGCTCACAATGCCGTGAATTGAATCCGAAAAATCTGACGGACTTGGCTGAGAACTCCGAGAAAATTATTAAAAAATTTAATAGAATCGAATCTGTCGTAGACTTTTTGGCTTTTACAAGCTTCTTACGTATTATTCCAAAACTCGTAAATTCCAATGTCTCATACTGGCGTCGTCATTTTGAAAACGTCTTTCGAAATTTTCTTGGCATTAAACGATACTCTGTTGACAATAAGCAATGGTTGTGCGTGACAATGCGCTACTGTTGACGTTAAATGTCGCATGCTTAGGGCACGTGCACATGAATGTAGTTAGAATGTGGGCATTGTCGCGACGATATTAGCTGAAACCCGGAAATATGAAGGTAGAACTTTTTTTTTGAAAATTTATGTAACCACTCTATTTCGGGATTTTCCTTTTCGAATCGTTAAATACGAAATTTACGGAAGGGCTTACCAACTGTTGAACTTTACTGTCGACGATGTTACCTTTTGAATTTTATGGCAGATGGTTGCGAATATTTTGAATTTTCAAAAAGTTTATGATTATCTGTTTTTCAAAATCGGACATGAAAATTCGTTCGATGGTATAAACTTTATGCACGTATTTTTGATCAATTGAAAAATTCAAAAATATAAACACTTGCATAGTGAATTCGTTATTATTTTTCTACTAAACTCATAAACGGTACTTGTAATTGTAATTCGCCAAAAATCGAAATCGAAAATTATTATCAATTTTTGCCTTCTCTTATCTTCCTCCATTATTATTTCCATTATTCATGTACTTTCTTGTTGTCATTGATTCCTATTGCTAGGTAGAATGCTGCAGAATACAGGATGCAGGATACGGAATGTAGAATGCAGTACGTAGAATGCAGAATGCAACAAGACTTCGAGGAACGTAACTGCGCTACGATACTCCGACCATGCAGTTTGTCCTCGCTGTGAAATAATCGCGCTCAATGCGAACGGATTTTACGTAGGAAAACTTTAGGTCGGAATAAGTTTCAGATTTCCATATACAAGACTTTCAAGTCTGCCGCAGACTATGAATTTTGCAATTATATGTATAATGCTTATCAATAACGAAATGCATATACAGGCTGATTCAGACCTGAAATTAGCCTCATTCAGTTTCTATGGTAGAACCAATTTCTTATATATTTTCACTTAACAAACCTGTATAATATTTACACCTTATCTTTCGATTTTTGAATAACAAAAATAATAAATATTTTTTCAAAATTATTATATAATTATATAATATATTATTATATCATTATATATTATACAATATATATACACGCTAAAAATATAATTTGCAAATCTTTCAAAAATTCACCAAAATCCCTCAGCTCGAATTTGCGAAAGAAACATGGCATAAATTTAGAAAAGATTTCTCGAACATCCGAATGCCCAGTTGTCTCTCAGAGAGCAGGACCAGCCAGAAGTCAAGGGAACGTCGCTATAAATAGTTCCTGAGAAACTGCTAATTCCGCAGTTCGTCGGGCTGCCCGAACTTTTGGGCAGGACGTAAGGCGTCGGGAGGATGACGTGTACTAAAAAAAAAAAAAAAAATTGCATGATAATAATTGTCAAAAAAAAAATTGTTTCCATACCAGAACAATATATTTTTAATTTTTTTTTTCAGACCGGTCACATCAAAACTTTCAACGGAAGTTACATCATCAAGCCTGCCGAGAATTGGCGTAACGATCAGGATTCCGTCGGATCGACGTTACAGCACGTGATTTATTACGAATCGGCAACACGTTCCAGTACAAACAGCGTCGACGTACCCGACGATCCTGACGGCGTCCGAAATTGCGGTCTGATCGGTAAGAAAAAAAAAAAAAATTTTTTTTTAACCTTCAAATAATTTTTTTAATTCCTTACCTCACCGCCACTCACGTATGCTAATTAAATCCAAACGAAATTTGGCAACTTCAATTAAATTCATCGTACCGCCATTATCCTCGAGATATCCAATTTGAATATCTGTATATGAATTTTGGGTGTCCTCGGTCTTACTAATTTGACGTGCTATATATATTATAACGGGGTGCCCGGCTCGCCCCCGCTATAATTAATTTATCCACAGGGCCGCCAGGGAGTGCTGGA
>JARQSW010000254.1:75213-102582 GCA_030142375.1 Calameuta pallipes
CCTGCTAAGTCCTATTTATTTACATTTCGGTCATTCCTAGGTGGTATCCCCTCCAGCTCTGTAACGCCACGTTACAATATATATATATATATTTACTCAAAATTATCTGTGCACACAGACACTCATTATATGCAACCCAGAATCTTTTGTACGTATAACAATTGATCTCATCGTTCCGTACAGGGGCGCATAAATTTTCATGCGAATAAGTAAATCATAAATCACTTACAGGGTTACTCATGTCCATTGTGTTGTCGGCGCTTTCATCTCGTACGGTTGCCGCGTGTCGTTGATGCAAATTTAGCAGGAATTCATTTCCTCGCGAATAAATACACGTGCAAAGGCTGGCGGGGTCGGCGCGCATGGGAATAAGAAAAATTCAAAAAAAAAGGCGGGAACGTTAGAAAAATTCAAAAAAAAAAAACAGATCCGTTACCTTTCAAAAATTCATTTCGCACTCAGCAGAAAAGATTGCTAAGATCGAAATCGCGATTACAGTTAGATATCTGTAGAACCAAAAAAAAAAAACGAAAAAAAATTAGACACGTGTTTCTCCAGGACGTATAATAATAATGATACGAATGTTTTCGAAGGTTCATTGTCTCTCGTAACACACGTGCTCGATACGTCATATAAATTCTTAACCAATTGTCAAGTTAATCCTTTTCTATCCTTCGATCTTATTTTGCTCGTGTAACGACGTAAGGAGGGCACGAGGTTTGACGATGATACCCGAAGAGTCACGAAGTTTTTTTTTAACACGTATAAAGAGAATTACGAACCAGGCAGGTGACCCGGGAGAAGAATTTGGATGTCAGGACCGTCGAGTTCAGGTGTTTAGCCTTGGGCGAAATTCGTACGAACGTATTTTCTCTTTCTCCAGACAGCCTGGCGTCCGACGTCCGACTAGAAGCGTCTATCTCGGCGTCGCCGACACAACCTCTAAATTCGTACCGTTAAACGTCCTACGCACTGAACATAGCCACAGATTGATATACAGTGTATAAATATATGTATATATACCGTGAGTCGATCCTTCGATTATCTCTCTTCTTTGCTTTAATCTTTTTCTTCCTTCTTATCGTCCGCATCGCGCTCTGCGTTCTTCCTGAAACTGTGGGGGTCCCGAACGGACGATCGCGATCGACATCTGGCGGCGGCGTCGAGAATCACGTAACGGCCGCGAATGCTTACGGAATTTTAATGCACCCGACGGGCCCCAATTTCATCGTGAAAATTAAGTCCCCGCTCGATTCATGGAATTTAATGCAGACGCAATTATTTATAGAGAGTCGATGATATTTCTTTTTTTTTTTGCTTCTACGTTTTACCGCTAGGGGCGCTCGCGGTCGACCAATCAAATTCTTTTAATTCATTCGATTCGACTTTACGAATCGTCGTGCACCGATGCACTTAATGTGCAAATTACTGGATCTTTACTTGTGGCGACTCCTGGCGGCGCTCGGTTCTCTGTCGTGCTGGTTAACCTATTAATATGGAGGAGAAGGATGATGAATTATTCATCAATCATTATCATCGCTCATGGCCGCTCGTACTTTTGCTCTTTAATATTTATTGATTATACTACTCGGGGATTAACCTGACTTTGGACAATTTTTGACACTGTACGAGGTATATTGGGGAATTTAATTTTTTTTTTTTTTATTTTTCAATTCATTTTATAACGTGTACGTGATGTCGCTCCGATGGTCGATTCTTTTATTGCGCATGCGCCCAGACCAAGTGACAGGAACAAGACAGGTATACGCGGCAAAAAGATGTCAAAACGATTAACATAGTCTCAGGTGTTTCGCTGGGGGCCAGAAGAAGATTCACGAGAGAAGAATCTTACGTGGTGGAGTCGATAAGGAAGATCCCTGGGTCGATATGGAAATTAGGTGATATTACAAGTACGTAGAAATATTAAAATTACGTAACCTCAATTGGAACGATCGAGAAAAAGATTCTACGTGGTTTTTTTTTTATACCAATTGAATAAACAGTACAGGCAGCTATTTTGAATTTTGTGATTGAAACTTAGAGGCATAATTGAACCGTGTTTTTTTAATTGAAAATAAAATATTATATGATTGCGCGAATGGAAACGGTCGATTTTTTTTTTTGGAATGCGGTGCCTTACGTGGCCAGGAAGCAATTTTATAATCGTTTAGGGTCTTTAGGTCATTTTTATTTTTTTCAAAATCATTTTTCAATCGATACCTCCTTCAGCCTATCAGGACACACTCGGCCGGACCCAAATAGTTGAATAGCAGGAACGAACCAACTAACCGGTCGGTCCAGAAGAAGTTGATCGTAAAATCATACGAGTGATTATCCTGCTGAGCCGTTCAGGTGCACCAGGCCGCTTTACATTACGTTTCATTTTTATCGACCGTACAGGCTCTTCCAAAGGACGTAATCCGATTCCTTTTATTTTATTTTACTTTAGTTCATTTCTTCCGTTCCTTGTCCACGATAATAATGTAGCATTTGAATATACGTTTCAACAAGGTTTAATTATTTATTCTAATAAGCATGCATGATTTTATCTGTTTTTTTTTTTTTTATATAATATATAATTAAATTTTACGATAATCATTTCAGTGCATTTGTGATACGAGATACAAGATATTTTGTTTCACGGACTGAACAAGTAAATAGATTCGAATGATCGAAAGTCGATAAATATATCGATTTCATTAGGCACAATCAGAATTAATGAACAGGGATTAATTATTTTGAAAAGAATTTTGAGTGTTATGGAAAACCTAATATTCGCACCAAAAATAAAAGTGAGAGAAAAAAAGCTCGATTTCAGGAGTAACGAACCGCATGGGCAATGACTCATAGATGAATGATCCCAGCGACAAGAACCCACGCGTCGTCAATAAGCATGCCTGTGTCAAAAGCGTCGGGACGCCTCTACTATAATTAACGTTTGTGATTGCAGAGTTCATGGTAAGGTCGACGTAGTTAGCTCTCCGGTACCAACACTGCGACCGAGCAACTGGCGAAAATGAAATTTTGTATTATTAAAAAAAAAAAATTTTTTACGTCTTACCATCTGAGCCGATCAAGTACTATAGATCAAGAAATATTAGGCATTTTTTTTTTGGTTTTTAACCAAAACCCAGTCGAACACGTTTTTTTTTTTTTAAATTTCTACCTCACTCCGTAGAGATAATGTACCAATTACTAATCATCTACCTTTTTTTTTTTTTTTATTTTTTCGAATACCAACCATGAAGCAGCAATCACGTTGCGACTCTACGTGTTCACAAATAAGATGAACTTTGGTTAATTTCTGAGTGACGTGCTGCGCATGCGCAGTTGCCTGACCGCTGACATTTAAATATTAAACATATTCTCGGAGTACGACGATGACGTTTTCTGGTCCTTCATACGGTGTCTGGGTACGTGGCTCATTAAAAATTTCATCCGTATCGAATGAGATCAGTAACCCTCGATTCTTGTATGGAATGCGCGTGTTAATGATCTTTGTAATTTGTGACTGACTTCGCGTCGGATTCACCTTGGTTCTGGACATACGTTCAGATTTGAAATTTGGACAGTTTTTATCTTAAGGGCTAAAGGTCGCGTTAGGTTCTGTCGGTAAAACAGAGAAGGAAACAGGGCTTAATGGCAATCGGACGTTATTCATCATTAAGCACTGCACGTGACGTTACATGGAAATCATCGTGAGAATGTATCTACCTGATATCTGTTGCTGCCTAATTATTTAACTATCATAATATTTGAACACCTGTCAAACTGTATTCGTCATGCAAAATTTAGTGATTATTTGTCAGACCCGAAGGTCAGGTCGATGATTTTCACAGATTGGACGATCCTAGACAGACTTGAATATACACAAAAAAAAAACCAATGATTTTAATATTAAATTTTTTTTTTCATCATTTCTTTTAATCAATTTTTTGAGCCTCACGAGAGACACGCAAATGATTATTTTTTTTTCCTCGTTGAATGTCATAATATTTTCAATATATCGCTTACCTAGTTTCAATCATCTACAATATACTCAATATATTTATTATAATTTATAAGACACTTTTTGAATTTTCCTATTATTCGTAATTTCGGAACAAATTCAAATTCTGATACCAATATTTATCTCAGCATACAATACACACGTGTATTCGTCAGTTTCATAAAGTCATTACAAAAACTCATATGGATTTGAGATGTTACATGACGATCTAATGATTTGAGTCGTCATTTTTGAAAAAAAAATATATATATATAATTATCATCAATTTCATCGATTAACCCAAAGTTATACATATTATCAAATTTCCGCCTCGTCACGCACCAACCATATATCACGAGGTAAGACGACGTTACAGTTAATAAATTCTTATTAGTTTGAGACTGATATTAGGAATCGTCATTATCAAATGACGGTACTAAAAACGGCTTAAAATACATGGGTACAAAAAAATGGCAGAATCTCAGTCACTGAAAACTTTTTAAATCCCATAGCACGAGAATCCGTGAGAGGCGTTGTCGTCTCTCTCTCTCTCTCTCTCTCTCACTCTGTCTCTCTCTCCCTCTCCCGTTTCGCTTTGTCTCTCTCTCTCTCTCTCTCTCTCTCTCTCTCTCTCTCTCTCTCTCTCTCTCTTTCTATAACCTGCCGCCAACATCAGCATGCGTTAGAGATTCTTAAAACCAGTTTCACGCATGGATACATATGGACACCAGTTTAATCAGAGGAATCCGAATATCCTTCCCCTATGGTATCCATGGGATATGTGTTAGCCATGTTGGCTAAGTAATGCATTAGGCATTTTAGGCAGTTAGGATCAGCTTTCTACATAATTTATGGTCTATGACATAGCATTTGTTGCTGTGACCGAATTTAATCACGCAACTGCTAACCAGTCTGGTTAGTTTTTGGTTATTTTGGAATGCGGAAATGTTTCCGTCTTTGGTATATGTATATCAATCGGGGATATACGCGAAGGAATTGGGTGGGGATTGGATTAGATTTTTTTATTCTGAAAATGATTTAGATCGTTCGTTGTTTGATTTATGGTGATTATATGAATGAAACGGAAGCATTATTAATTTCCTGTCAATTTTCTCTTTTCTTCGTTCAATTATTTATAAGAGAATTTTTCGTTTTTTTTTTTATCAAGGAAATATATTTTATTTTATTATATTCATCGCTATTGGGTATAGATTGCCAATATTTATTTATTTCACTCACAGTGTATTGGATATGATCAATACGGACAGCTGTGAAATAGCTGAAATTTTGTAAGAAAATAAAATTCAAATTTGCCGCCGTTAAAAACCTTAATTTTACATGTAGCATCGAAGAATCCTTATTACGACGTCGAACCACCAATAATCACACTGATAACGAACGAATGAAAACGAAAATAAAAGACGAACATTCGATGGGAAAGGAAAAACGAGAAAAAAAAAAGAAGCTAGATGAAATATTTGAATCGTACAATAGGATCTCTAAAGTGGTACCGGTTAATAAAGCGAGGTTAAAAAAAAACCGACAGTTTATCTATACCAAGAGGCACCTGCTTCCCGGCAGACCAGGGTCCGGTACAATGAAGTGATTATGGCGCCGAGCAACGTAACTGCAACGAAGCATGTTTCAGCGATATTAGACAGAGATACGGACTTTCCCATTAAGAGCGACAAAAGGGAGAAGGCGAGCACAATCAGCGAGAAGCGTACAGAGTCCGTAGAGACTCCCTTTCATAATAATTTATCAACAATTTATCAACCCGCACTAGCACGACGAAGTATCCTAACCTAACCTCAAATAAATCGCGTTACCAGAAAATTTTCTACAGCAATAAACCACAATTCTCCATTGTACTTCGCGTCCTACGACTAACTGCCGATTTGAATTCAAATCCTACGCGCATGCGCAGTGGCGACAGGCCGACGGCAGCGCCACCACTTCCTAACTAAAAAGACCAATGTCACGCTGTCACTAAACTGGATCAAGCAGTGAATTTTCGTATTACTTTACCTTCGTGCGCGAAGACCAAAGGCTTTTGTACTGACGACGGGGTACGTGTTGTATTTATTCTTAACGTGGCGCGAGAGAATAAAGAATAAGAAATGAATCTTGCAAGGAATGCATAAGAACGATTGAAATTAGAATGATAAAGGCCGCACCTACTGGCAGACCCGCCTGCGACTCGTTAAAATCTTTATACTGTACGCTGTCTTCTCGGGTGTCTACCAACCTCAAAGACTATCATCCACTCTTTAGGTTATTCTATCTACGTTCTCCCGGCTGACTCTCTGGTTTGTATTCTCTTGGATCGTTTTTTTTTCTTTTTCTTCCTGCTACGTAGTTTATGCATCATATGTATTTCGCCGTGTAACCGGCAAGACGAGGAATCTGAAATCGCGATGGCAGCTGCACAAACGAGACTCCACGACGCCGCTGCTCTGCTCCTTGTGGCTATAAGACAATGCAATTGCGCCAATCTGTCTGCGTGTAATTACGGTTATTGTTGTTATGATTGCATCGAACCTCAGTAATGAAACGACCTACCGCAACGAGCGTCTAATCAGCGTCTGCTTGAGACATAATCTTTTGTTGTCCATTCAAGAGTTTTGAAATTCAAATATTTTCTTTGATATCAAAATCATTTTTTTCTTTATCGACAAATCACTATTTTTCTATGATTTTAATCGTAACTTAAATTTTATTTTTAATTGTTTTTTTAACAATGGATCTCGCGTCAAGTATTGTAGTCCGTTCGTTCTTCCGGAGGGGCCATCTCTCTTTGACGTTCAAGATAAAAGAGTCCCCTCGACAGAATCCTTCTCGCAGAACGATTGTAACGTATAAATATAACAGCGATACGTTTATAATCTGGCCGCGATATCAATTCCATTTTGAGGGGCCACCACCTTACGAATCAAAACGTAGATAAGTCCCCTGAAAAAATAACCGATGTCGCCTTATTCTACAGTAACTTTACCATTGTGATGTTTAGGACTGTTAGTTTGTGATTAAAAATTTTTCTTTCATTTACTTTCACAATGCATTTCCTATCTCAAATACACGTTCCTCCTTTCAATAACTGATTCTGAGCCAATGCAGATTACCATTGCGATTTTTAAGCCCTTAACTATTCAATTACCAGCAGACTCTTCTCGCATTTAATTTCACTATTTATTTTCTATCTCACAACCCTCCTGTCAGTGATCGGATCCGACCCGAAGTATAATGATAATGCTGTAATAAGGTCGATTCGAAAAGTCGCACGCAGAAGGACGTCTACTTATTGGATATTGTAATTAAGTCTTAGGAATGGCGTTGATTTCTAACCAACAGACGGTAACGCCGATACCATTAAGGACTGCGTAGAAGTTCGTCACATGGGAATTATGGGATAGCAGAATGGAGACTATTGCCCAAGATTATTATTATTATTATATTGGCTCGATCAAAACGAAGCGATCCAATTGATCTGACAGAACTGTCATATTTTATTGTCCTCCTAGATCATTGTCACAATTCAGCTCACGTCCCACGCTGACTCCTCGTCCTAGACTCCATAAAGGATCCAGGATCATTCATCGTGATCATTCAAGGCTGTACATTCCTTTCCTACACAACACCGGTCTTATCATTTCTATTCGATCTGATTACAGATTATGATACAGAGGAGTCACCACCGGCTCCACTTATCGATGACAGTTCTGCCGATAAGGTTTACGTGGGGGAACATCCTCGGGCGCGCAGATCGCTCACGAAGAAGACGTTCCTCGATGGCTCCATAGAGGAAGAGGAGGATCAGGATCTGTATAGGCAGTTTGTGGGGAGGAATGAGTTACGACTTTATGATCCGCACAGGAGTCGTCATTATGGCAGGTTGGTCCATTTTTTTTTTTTAATTCGAACTTGAGGTCATTGAACTATCCAGTTGGGGTCGGGAGGTCTATTGTGCAGGGTTGGACAGTTGAGGTATGAAATGTGAAAATTTGTTTAAAAGTGATCTATATTTTTATACTGTTTACTCTTGGTGCAGCATTTACTCTGCTAATCGTGGCAGAAGCAATTGGTATCAGAGATACACGAGTACGGAAACTGACCTCGACCCGTTAGCCAGTTGGAGACCACGCAGGGCGCTCGCGCAAGAATACTTTATCGAGATACTTCTGGTGGCTGATTCCAAGATGGCTCAGTATCACGGCGAGGAGCTCTTCAGATACATAATGGTGCTGATGAACACAGTGAGTAAAGATTAGAGTAACAAATTGATGTAAATTTGTTACTCGATTGTGAGACTATCGTGAGGTCTCAATTAATAAGGCATTAAATATTAGGCTATAAAAAGTTTATCAGTCTCGATAAGAACAGAGGAACGCACTTGCCAAGCTTCTCTTGGCCGTATCCTTATCGTGGAATTGAAAGAAAATAAGAAGACTCCAAAATCGAAGATTGAAACGTCCAGAGGAATTACGCGAGAGACGAGACAAGGACCACCCGATGCTCGGAACGATCGATCTTCTAATCAAATGGATCTATCACGTGTATTTATATGTTATGCAAATAAGTGCGTATCTCGAATGACTTACCGTGTCTTTCAGAGCCAAAGCAAAGTAGAAAGGGCACCGGAAGGGGCCCTGCTTTGCCAGCTCATCATTTATCATAGAGCGACCACCCGTAACCATCGATATATCCTGTCTGGCGCCACTTTCGGTCGCGCCACTTTCCTACTGCGCATGCGTGATTCTTTGTAAATTTGAAATTAAGAAAAAAATACAAACTTCATGGACAGGCGTACCGGGCATTGAGATTTGCCGAGTAACGACGAAGCGAGGCGACGGGATGGCGGTAAAGAAATTTTTGAATTCACACGAGCGCTTCGAGGCTCTTCATTATCTCTTTACTCTTCCTTTCTTTTTCTAGAGAATTTAAAATCAATGGAAAAAAATTTCTATGCGGCGCTATTAATGGTACGGTCTTCGAGTAATTATTGAATTTCACGGCTCTGAGGTCTCTTCGCGCTCATCGACATCACAAACAAATAATTAGCGTCACAAATCGTCCTGACAGACGCGCTTCGTATTGTAACCGTCCGTTGTGGCGCGAGCAGCGCCATCTAGGATTTCTTCCTAGTACTATAAATCATTCACTCTGACGAGCCGTGACAAATGCACGATCATACCTCGTGAAGCGATTGCTGATGATTTAAATAATAAATTACAATCATGGAAGATCGACTTTTTCTTCCTCGTATTTATTTCAAACTATTCTTATTACCCGAGGCTACGCGGCTGGCGCTCTCGAGCCTCCTAGCGGAATTAACGTGAACTACCAGTATCACTTGCCATTTATCAATCTATCTACCACGTTAGGCAATCAACTAAAATGAAATTTGATAGGCGCTATCGATCTTGCATAATTGAATGATTAGTTTAATAATTACATCAATTAACGTTTACGTAATTTATTACACGCATCGCAACCACACCTCGTGCTCACATTTACCGTTGCTTCCCACATTCACCGACAGACGCCGTTTACTTTCACGAAACCTGCGTCTTCCTCTCGTTACTTCCAGAATTTATTAATTTATTATTACTCGAGTAAACGCATAATCGGACTCTGTCGGCTTTAATTAATTTTACCCTTTCGTCAGCCATATCGAAATTATACTGTCTCGCTATCAATGCCTCATTGCTCGTTGCTCAAAATCAATAAAAAAAAAATAAAACGCAACTTTCATCGCGTATAAAATCTAAATAAAAATAATAAACCACAAGCGTAAGTCTTTATGGCGTGTACACGAAGAAATTTTTTCGTTGGCTAATAGGTTATGTCTCACGAGAATCGTACCAATAAAACCCACAGTATCTCCCACGTAATACATCCGACCGTCGCTGGTCTCATGGAACGAAATTCCAATCAGGAGCCATCGTTTATTACTTTATTACCGTCGTAACGCTCAATACGATTTATCACAACCAACAGCGCATCGATCCTCGAATGAAATTCCATCATCGTCCTCATGGAACGTCGATACAGTCCTCGTGGAATCTTAAATCATCAGAATTGTCGGCGCATAAAATTATGTACGCGCCATTGAATTTTTTTTCATTTTTTCTTTTCTTTTCTTCATACAGACCCTCAAATAAACGAATACAAAATTTTCTTTCCCACCTTCGAATCTTCATCGACGCAACAAACGGCTCTTGGACGTCCGAGCGTCTGCAGAGAAGGGGAGAGGCCATTTCGCACGAGGATCACGTCGCTAACAGGTCCAAGTGTGTGCGCGTCGCAGAGCATCAGGATGCACGAGTGACAGGGACAAGTCAACTGACCTGTTGCCACCGACGTCAATAAATATGGATTTATGTTGCACCGGATAACCCATTTATCCATAACGTGACTCCGTCGCACGAATTCCGTCTGCTTTTGGCTGTATTGAGAGAGAGAAAAAAAAATTTTTTTTTTTTCATACCTCCGATGACCTCGTTCGGATTCGCATAGTGATTGCCGTCACTTATGGTTCCTTGGTTATTTTTATTATCATTAAAACTTTGATATTAACGAATAGTACATCAATAGGCGACGGGGACCAGTTTTCTTCTTTGCTCGTATGATGCAATCCACGTAGGAGTAGCTTCCATAGATATATATAGTGTATGTATATACAATACCTACTGTTTTATATACTACCAGTACATAGGTACTTTTTACGCACCTGCATGTCTGCTGAACGGTACAGGTATAACGACCGCTTAAGTCTGTACTCTAACAGCATAGTAAATTTTGATGTATACCTGTACTTAATGTATTTGTAAGAAATTTTTGAAAATTCATTACCATAATTCATACGCCGCGGATTAACGATGTAGCAGGGCTGTAGGAATATTTTCACGATTATTACGCAAGGAACGCCCATGCGTCGGGACGCCTATATGCTTGTGTAAAAATTACGTATGATAATGTCGACCGAAATTTCAAGTAATCGAAAGTATAAGATTTCAACGTAAGCGCAAGTTAGAGTCGACTAACTGGATCATAATTGGCCGGGTGGGTGCGCACGTGCCGCGGCCTACATCGTCCCGACGCGTCCCGACGCGGCCTTCGCATCGACGCTCGTCGAGCCCTTGAAGTAAGAGCGCGCATTATTTCACGACTGTCATAATTTTTTTTCCCCCGAATATAACCGATTCAGAAACACAGCATGGGAATTGTGGATTGTGAAATTTGGTCTGTATAGCTGATTGCGATTTTTTTTTTCAAAATTCACACGCGTACTATATGTGTATACTTATTTTTAAATTATGCATATTATGTGTATGTAAAAAAAATTTGACTCGATGTTTTCTACACTGTTATTAACCACACGAGACGCCAACTCGTTTCCTACGTTGCTCGTGGGTCGGAAAGTCCGTTTTTGTTTTATTTCTTAAGATTAATGAAGACAAAGTTGAAAGACAGTGCGAGGGAAAAAAATGACTTGATGATTTCGCTGAAGAGTCAATGAGGAATGAGCAATGAGCTACGTCCGCGTTGAACGTTAATGTTGGGTTAGGTTTTCCATGAGTGATATATGCACATTGCTGTACTGCAATTATGGCGAAGTTCTAATGTCATAGGATCGACTCTTCGCTTTGCGAGACTCGGCCGTAATTTCTGCATCGCACTGTATATTTGTACAGTGCGTTGCGCGGACGATACTGGACTGTGTGGTATATGAGGAAGACTCGTAAAAGATAATTTCACGTCATGGTCGATACTTCCGTTGCCGATGGCTCGTAATTATTCTCGCCTTTGCACAAGAAAAACTTGTTACTTGCTCAGTACGTAGATCGTTAAATTATGACAGCGCTACGTGCTTCGGTAACGCGGAATTTCATTGCGAATAGCAATAATGGGGCTGTGTGTTAAGTCAATTGAAACAGTCTTTGTGATATTAGTCGCTGCTTACTGTTCTGGGTCGTTGATGAAATTTTGTACTGGTTTATGAGGTTGGATTTTTGGTTGAAACGAATTCGTTGTGACACGTGCCAATGCGCGAGATTTTGTTCTTTGTCATTTTTTAGTTCAATTCAATTGAATGTTGAATTTAGTTTAAGTCAATTGAGACAGTCTTTGTGATCTTAGTCGCTGCTTACTGTTCTGGGTCGTTGATGAAATTTTGTACTGGTTTACGAGGTTGAATTTTTGGTTGAAACGAATTCGTTGTGACACGTGCCAATGCGCGAGATTTTGTGTTCTTTGTCATTTTTTAGTTTTTATAAAGAATCAGGAATATTGATCATCAGACACGTCTAAAGACGAATCTCAAGTTCGCTGATGAACTGGATGAATTGAATTAGGTCGAGGAAACAATTAACGTCATTTTTTATGCCTTTGACGTTTTAGCTGTCAGTAGTCCGATAGAAGCTACAGCGATGGTCAAAAATATTGGCAGGTCGCAGTCCTGGTTACATGCACTGGATTACGTCGATGACCTTTGACCTAGCGTGTATGTGATTATGGAAGTCAAAATCAAAGTCATCAAGGAGGCTTGTTCGGCAGGGAAAAAATTTTTATAGAGACGAATATCTATGAATTTCATAAAAACTACGTTTTGTATGGACGTCCAGGGTTTTTCGTGAAATTAAATTTTTTTGCGCCACTGGAGTCCAAGAAGCTCTCGCCCACTTCCGATTACATTTGCTAATTCCATTTGCGCCAATTCGTACAACTGGACGACCTTCTTTTTCTTGCACAGGGACCCCTCGACGAGTCTGCGAAAACCAGACAGACTGCGTACAATTTTTTTTCGTACGATCTTAGCCAATACGGTAGAATAGAATTTTGAGACAAAATAATTTTTTCTGATTTCACTTGCATACTTTTTCTTGTTTCGTTGCAGGTATCACGCATTTACAAGGACAAGTCGATCGGCAATCCAATCAGTATCGCCGTGACGAATGTGATTCAAACAAACAAAACGTTTGGAAACAGATCAGGCGGAACCGACGGAATCGCTGCAGCGCAAATGCTTTCCGAGTTTTGTCTATGGCAGAAGAACAATAATCCACATGAATTGTCACCAGAGCATCACGACGTTGCTCTGCTTCTCACCAGGTTCGTAAATTTTTTATTATAGTTTTTTTTTTTGGATTTCTCCCCGATCGATTAATACGATTAACGACGTTTCTTGCTCCCAGAGAAAATCTTTGTCACAATGCGAAACAGCAGCGTTGCGATACCCTGGGATTGGCTGAACTTGGAAAAATGTGCTCGCCTCGTGCCTCCTGCGCGATTGTCCAGGACAACGGATTGGCTGCAGCTTTCACAATTGCTCATGAAATTGGCCACGTGTTAGTATGCAGTATATAAGAATTTGCATATAAAAGAAATTTGATTAAAATTATTTTATTCGCAGACTAAACATGCCACACGATGACGACAACAAGTGCACATCCCTTCGAGATCATTCAGGTGTTCACAATGTGATGTCACGGATGCTGGATGCGAACACCTTCCCTTGGGAGTGGTCCAAGTGTTCCAGTTACTACGTCACCGAATTCCTTGAGTTAGTACATAGTTAGAATTTTGTGGCACACAAATTTTGGACAGTGAAGTTGGTTTGTCGTTTTCAAAAAAAAAATTGTTAAAAATTAAACATTGATTTTTCTCTACCAGGTCCGGCTATGCCAACTGTCTCCTGGACAAGCCAAGCAAGGGGATGTCCAGTCCAGAAGGTGTTCGATTGCCTGGCGAAGATTATTCTGAAAATAGACAATGCGAACTTGTGTTTGGGCCTGGTTCAAAAATCTGCCCTTACATGGTGAGTGATGGTAAGTCACGCATCCGCTTCTATCGTTGTCGTTCTCGTTGTTGTGAACGTGGTTTAATATTTTATTCCACTCTGATAAATCACAGTGGGATGGACTCAGGGACCTCATTAACGCAACCATTTATTACTAACAACGAGTAGTAAACGTACTGGGGAGAATTACTGAGAAAAATAATTAAAAAAGAAAAAAAATCGCGAGAGAATATACAAGAAGACAATTTTGACAGTGTCTCAAGAAGTCACAAAAACGTCTCTGAGACAATTTTCGTTGCGCGTGTCACACTAAAAGATTCTTTTCTCAAAGGTGTCCCTCCAGTTTGTTTTGCTGTCTTTAAAAAAAAAACCTCCCTCCTTGTTCTCAATTCTCTCGAAAGTCTTAAATGTCAAGAAGCTACATTGAAAATCCCAGAATACAAGAAGATGAGGGAACAGACGAGGACGGAGGTAGAGAAAACCGAAGACGAAGTCAAGGTTAGATTAAAACAAGGTAATCTGAGCGCATGGTTCCCTATTGGCCAGGCAGTGTGCAAGAGGCTGTGGTGTACAGCACCGATCTGGGACGACAATCAGCAATGTCACACGCAGCACATGCCTTGGGCCGACGGTACCGCTTGTGCCCAGGGTAAATGGTGCCAACGTGGCGAGTGCGTCTCCCGTAGGAACCTCAAACCCGTTCACGGTCAATGGGGAGCCTGGGGACATTACGGCGAGTGTTCAAGGAGCTGCGGTGGCGGCATAAAGAAAAAATATCGCGAATGCAACAACCCAACACCCCAGCACAGCGGCAACTATTGCATCGGCGAACGCGTCAAGTATCACAGTTGTGGTACCACTGAGTGTCCGCCTGGTACGCCAGACTTCAGGGAGCAGCAGTGTTCCAGGTTCAACAACAACAATTTGAATATACAAAATTTAACCAGGAACGTCGAGTGGCACGCAAAGTATACAAGGAGTAAGGCAGCTTTTCAATTAAATTCTTTGTTCCAGATTCTAAGTCGTTTTCGTGTTCTGTGTAATGATCTTGTTGATTTTTTTTTTTTAGTACCAACTGCCGAAAGATGCAAGCTGTACTGTCAGGTGGGAAGCAGTCAGTATTATATGCTGAGTGACAAGGTCATCGACGGGACACCTTGTGGGGTCAACACTTTTGACATTTGTATAAACGGTCACTGCAAACCTGCAGGATGCGACCACGTGCTCGACTCGACAGCTGAACTTGACATATGTGGCGTATGTCGCGGTGACAATTCAACTTGTCAAAGAATCACTGGATCTTACAATTCCAGCGCTTACGGTTACACGCGCGTTACGAAAATTCCGGCTGGTAGCAGCTACATTGACATACGGCAACATGGTTGGCCAAATTCAAGGAACGACAGTAACTACCTGGGTAAGATTTTTGACTTTGAGCAATGATCGTTAATCATTTTTTGTTGGATCTACAAACGGCATTCTTTGTTTTCCTTGATCATTCATCACAGCTCTTCGCATTGGGGAAGGTGGGAAGTACATTCTAAATGGTAACTTTATGGTGGAGAAACGCAAGATCATTGTCGATCCACAAATCACTATTGAGTACAGTGGACCGGAAGTTGCTGTCGAGAGACTCAACAGATCACGACCTACGACTGTCGATTTGATTCTGGAGGTGAGAGCAGGCTTCTGACGATTTTCAAATTGCTTATCTATTGTTCGTTTCCTTTGATGCTTACTGTAAATTTTCTTGGTATCAACAATTGTCTCGTTCAGGTTCTCTCCGTGGGCAATGTTGATCCTCCGCAAATAACCTATGAGTACACTGTGCCCAAGAGGATTCTTAACAGCTACACGTGGATCTTGAGCAATTGGTCCAGCTGCAATCGTGTGTGCCAGGGTCATAAGTATAGGAAGGCTGAGTGCAGGAGCACCGAACACAAGGACGTCATGTCCGATGATTATTGCCGGGCCGAGGAGAAGCCCCAGGAAGAGACTCAAATTTGTAACAGTCACTGCAAGCTCGAGTAGGATTTTTTAAATAATTTTTTAAACCTTACAAATACGTTTCTGGTTACTTTACATTGAAAAAGATATTTTTTTCCTCTCAGGTGGCACATCACTTCGACATCCGAATGCTCCAATCATTGCGGACCAGGTACACATACGGTGGTCTCCAGATGTGTCCAGACATTCTTATCAGGATCCCATGTACAGCGTCCCATTCCAATTCACGCATGTTCACATATCCAACGTCCTGCCGAACGTCAGTCGTGCGTCGGTCCTTGCGACGACGCCCATTGGAGTTACGACGAATGGGGTCTTTGTTCTGTTAGCTGCGGTGGTGGAATTCAGATAAGAAGCGCCAAGTGCGTTGACGCTAAGGAGGTTCAGGTTCCCGATGAGAAATGCGTCTCCGAGACGAAGATCCTCAAACGCATTTGCGGACAGGACGTCTGTCCTAAGTGGGGCGTCGGTGATTGGTCCCCGGTAAATAAATAATTTAACTGGGCATTCGAATGAAAAATAATATATTGTCTTCCACTCATATGATTGAATTTGAAAAGAAAAATCTTTTTCGTTGCTCGCTATTATTTTTTTTATGTTGGATCTCGAATCTGGTTATTGTAAACGTGCAAACGTTTCTTCTCATTCTTTCAGTGTTCGGTTAACTGCGGCTTTGGTGTACGTAAGAGGCCATACTGGTGTCAGGTGGGAAATCAAGTGGTGTCCGAAAATTATTGCAGTGAATTTAGTATACCAGCAGGTTTGCAAGAAGACTGTATGGGACCGTGCCACGAGTGGCATACAGGAGACTGGGGTCCGGTACGTACATACCAATTATGGTTGAAATTTATTATTGTTTCACGTTGAAATTTATGATGGAATTATGTAAATCTTTATTTTAGTGTTCAGTTAGCTGCGGCGATGGTATAACCAGGCGTATAGTCACTTGCAAGAATGCAGACGGTACAGCGAGCAGCGAGTGTGATGCTTCAAAAAAACCGTTGAACGTCACAAGCTGCACGTACAAGCTTTGTCCAAGTCCAATAGTAAGTTAGACTTAATGAAATCAACTAGTTCGTATGATAATGTAAAATCTTGTGATAACCACGCTGGCTTTCAGGCAACAACGACACCGATAACATATTCTTCGGAGCCCCATAGCGACAGTTTACAGCAAGACAATGAAATCGACAGTGGCAACAAATACATTGACAGGATAACTTTTCATTCGGGTTACAATTGGCGCACTTTTGCCTACAGCGAAGTAAGTGATAATTATTTAAATCTTTAATCGTTAGTCCAAATGAAATTTATAATTTATAACTAGATTATTCGTCGCGTGGATTCTAATATATTTTTTATTTTCATTCCCAGTGTTCAAAACCTTGCGACACGGGATATATGAACAGAGTGGTGAAATGTATATCGAATGAAAATGGTCACAAAGCTCCTGATGATTATTGTGATCCAAAATCACGTCCATCATTGACTGCTCCATGTAATGAACATCCATGTTCCATTTGGAACACTGGAGACTGGAGTCAGGTAAATTCACTTTGTGCTTTTTGGAAAATCTTTCTTGCGGTCCATTCAATTGTTATTTTTTCATCCTTTCTGGTCAACAGTGCGACAACCAGTGCGGTCCTGGTTTTCAACATCGACAGGTTCGCTGTCAAAGTCATCGAGGTGAAACGCTGCCTGACAAAGAATGTCCTGCCAAGAAGAAGCCTCCGCATGCGAAGAGATGCATCAAGTCATCTTGTCCGAACGCCACACTGCCTATTAAGGGCGTTCACAGATGGAGAGTATCGAAATGGAGTCCCGTAAGTCTTTTTAATTTTTTTTTTTTGACACGCTGATGTTAGTTTTCAGGTTTTTCGGTTCTGAAATAGCCGACGTCGATACCGATTCCGATATTTCTTTGGATTTTTGCAAATTGGAGACTGTGTAACGTTACTATTGTTTTTGTACCTTGTCATTCGCTACGCCATTACATAATTGTTTTATGTAAAGTACGAAAGAAATTTTACGATAGCAAAAGAAGTTATAGAAAATCAAACATAGCAAGGATCTTGGTCCTTGTATTAAAATCATATCGATTTGTATAATATAATCAGTTCCAAAAGAAATTTATTTATTTAGTAGGCCAAGAAATATGAGTCGGTATCCGATCCTTATTAAATTGATCAGTGGGAAAATGAGAAAACGAAAAAAAAATAAAGAAATGTAAAGAATATGGATTGCAGTCAGGGCGAATGAATGTTCGCAGTGTTCAAAAACATGCGGCAATGGCGTTAAGACGCGCAGAGTGGAATGTACGATGAGGACCGAAAGCCAAAGTTCCGGTTCCGAGCTTCCGGTTGAGGACGAGCACTGTTTAAAGCGCAGACTTTCCAAGCCGCGATCGCAGAGGCCGTGCCTGCGAGTACACTGTGACTATGCTTGGCAAGAGGGCACCTGGTCCGAGGTAGTTCTTACCTCAAAAACCAAAAAAAAAAACAAAAAAAATGAAAGAGTGAAACTCGAAATGTTTGCCCATCGATTCGTTTTTATCGATGGTCAAATGGCTTTCGAATTTGATATTTTCGAAATTGGGAACATCCTGGCGTTTCGCATGTCGATGGTCGAATTAATCAGCTAATCGAATACTGATATCAGATCAATCTAGAAGATTGGATCGATTTTGAGTTCGGACAGGCTTATCAACTCGACTTACATTAATTTTTTTTCCCCTTTTCCTCTTCTACACGCTACTCGTATAGTCTTCGGAGATTTAAGAACGCAGAATCATGAAATTGTTCACAAGGATCCTTCTTAGCCGACGATCAGAGTTAGCCAATGATATCATAAATGATTTATCAGTATCCGTTATCTTAACCAACAATGATCATCAATCAACAATTTATATACTGGATACCAGTTCATTTTTTTTTTCAAAAATAGAAATTCAGTCGTCGCTCTTTTCTCCTGCGCAAAGCTACTGCGCATCGACGTGATGATCTCTAACCGCCATATTGTAAAAATTTAATCAACGAACGAAAAACTAATTAGCAATCAAAAAATTGGTAATTAAGTACATTCGATAGTCTTAGGACCTTCTACATTCCAAGTTCTACCACCTTGACGGATCTAAAAATATACACATTTATTTATTTATTTTTATTTTTATTCATTTCAGGCTAACTCTGATCATGGATTATTCTTTGTGTGTTTCCAGTCTAGCAATTGATACGCGTTGAAGACTAAGTCCCGTCCTACGTGTAACGTGTGCCTAATAATAATTGCTTTTTGAATGCTGTATCCTACTACTTTGGCGGGCAATTGGTACAACAAAATTTTCGGGCATGTATTCACAGGGTATTCATATACACACCTAGTGTTTGGAATTTTGGTTTTCATGAGTCTGATGCACGTCGAATCTCTCTACCTATGTACATACGCCTATATATTGCATATACATATGTATACATATATTACATATCTATAAGCACATCAGTTGGCAACAATTTATTCATACTTCGGTTTGGCTTCCATTTTCGTACCTTTGCGAAGTACAGGATCGTTTATTTCGTTATCGTAACCTCAAATCATTAATATAAATTTAATAAAAATTTTCATACAAAGTTGCGGGACCAATTGGTACACTTATCATTATCCCATAGTCACACTGTTTGTTTTTTGACGTGTTGATAACAATCATATAGGTACTGATCTTCTATTGTATATTGTATAACTGATTTGTCTATATCAGACCGCAGCATGAAGCATGAAATTTGGTACCCATCGTCTGTAACGTAAATACAAGCACAGACAGAAGAAACGCATAACCTAAAAAACAAAGAATTCTTCAAAAACGTTCAGTGTGAAATGACATAAGATAATATTGTGTTCGTAAAAACTGGCGTTTCTTCTGTCTCATTTGTTTTTTTTCAACTCACAAATATTCTTCACTCTACTGACAATTGCTTTGTGATTTTTATATTGAAGTGTTCAGCTGAGTGCGGCGACGGTATGCAACGTCGTACCGTGACCTGTCACAGGGTCAATCGACACGGATGGATCGACCCGAGTCCAGCGGAAGGCTGCCCGATCAGTGAACGACCAAGTAACGAACAAACTTGCAAGCTTCGCGAATGCAACGACAAGTATCACTGGATAGCTGATTCCTGGGGGAAGGTAACATTGATATTTATTTTTAAAAAATAGTTGATTTACACTGTGATATTGTAATGTTGTTCAATTAGAAGAAAGTGGAGAGTAAATTTTTTTTTTGAAAATTACAGTGTAGCCATCCTTGCGGAAGAAGAGGTAGACAGATACGTAAGCTCTTCTGTCGTGACAATAACGAAAGAAATGTAAATCGCCGTAATTGTCCGCTTCAATTTAAACCCCAACGTAAACGGAAGTGCAATCAACAACGCTGCGGTTCTTTGTCTTGCAAGGATGTCAAGAAGAAATTTAAATCGGTCAGAGACGGAGAATATAATCTTTTTGTGGGTGGGAAGAATATGATGATATACTGTCACAATATGAATTCAAATCAGCCGCTGGAATATCTTACGTTGCCAGCCGGAGGCAATGAGAATTATGCAGAAATATATGACAAAAGGTGATTAATGATTTTGGTTTCTTATAAAAATATTATTTTCCTGATGCGGCTTGTTTCTTATAATTTTGTATGCTTTTCTAGATTGTTGAATTCGGACACGTGTCCTTATAATGGACAAAGGAATGACAGCTGCGCCTGCGTAAACGATCGCGGATCGATGTCCGGAAGGACTATGTTTAAACGTGTTCGATTGGATCTCAAAAAGCTTCACATCGTCGGTAAGATAAGGGCAATGGCTGATTAGGAATGACGGATTTTTATTTTTTTATTTTTTAAGATTCATTAAATAACAGAATCTCTTCTTCCTCAGCCAATGACTACACATTCTCTTGGACTTCGGGCGCGAATCGTGTGGAATTTGGCAAGGCTGGTGACTGTTACAGTTCGGCCAATTGTCCTCAAGGGCGCTTCGGTATTAACCTCAGTGGAACGTCACTGCGACTCGCTCCTGAGGTCACTTGGGTCATTAATCAAGGGAGAACATTCCTGGACATCAATAAAGTCGTGAGTATCAATTAAAGATATTAAATTGACAAAGAAAAATGTATCAACAATCTTTCTGACTTCGGTATAAATATATTCATGCATTATGAAACGTCACTGACATTCTTCTTGTTAAAATCAATCATATTTTTTCAGAACGATCAACAATTCCTTGGAAAATGTGGTGGCTATTGTGGATTTTGCATACCAAAAACAGGTCTGAAGCTCGACATTCTACCTCCTTAGTGGTTGCGCTATAGTGAGTAAAAAAAGAATAAAAAATTAATAATTTACAAGCTCCTATTTAAAACAAGAAATTTCCATTGACACTTCTACTCCCCAGTTTTTTGTACGTCGCAGACGTCAGGCGCAGACGCAGAAGAATGCGTGAACGTAGATGGAGAAGTGGTCCGGAGCGATCCCAGCGCCATCTGACGGTCAAAAGGTCAAAAAGGTAAAGGACACGTCCTGTATTAATTGTCAACGTCCACCGCACGATTTGAAGGGACATAAAGAAAAGCACAAAGCGAATGTCCGATTGGCGAATCTGAGGAGCCAATAAAGGACCAATGAGAAAGAAGCAGGACCGAGACTGGCCAATGAGGAATCGCCAAGTTGATCGTGTACCAATCCAAGCCCGCCTAACCTAGCACACCATTCACTTTTTTTTTTTTATTATACGCGTTTATTACTCTAAGTCATGTTCCGTAATGGGCCCACCTTGCGTTATGCGCACTCTGCTGCATAGATGTCGAAGCTGTTCTTAAAAATGGCGATGAAATTTTTGCGCAGCAGTAACTAAATTGTACATACCTATATCTATAACTAGGTGGTAAATAATTGCGTTCCGGTTCGTTCGTGCGATACATATTTTTTGATCGCGCGAGCGATCGTCGCGCCAATGCGCGCCGACGGGAAAATGAAGCAACGCACGTGCGGTGGTGTCGTGAATTACGGATTGTTTTTCCAGCTTGTTCAACGACAAGAGGAACAACGTAAACAATAAGTTCGCCTTGTTCACGCGAGCTTCTGGTATTTTTACGACACCAAATCAATATAATATGCTCTCTTATAATCGAAGAATCCACGTATCGTCGTCAGCATAATGCACTGCCATAACTTTACGTTCGCGGCGCTTAGCGTCCTCGGACGTCGTGACGCCAGCTGGAATGCCGAGTTCATTGCAATATTCATCTGGGACGAAAGTTTTTTTTTTTTTTTTGCTCGCCGTTTTAGTGGAGCAACGAATCGTCTTCGTCAACGTTTAGCTTATTTTAATTAAGTAATTAGCTAAGTATGGGCACATGTGTGAGGTTCAGTTTTACACGACTATTAGGACAATGTAAAAGGGCACGAAAATGGTATCGACTTTTATTATTTTTAGTCCTAAGATTATTGTAGGCGCTAGCCTAAGAATCTCATAGTATATTGTTTATTAATGACGTACGTATGTTCAGTTGATCGAGAACATTTTAAAGGGATCATTTTCTTTGTCAGAAAAACAAAAATCTATGAAACTAACTGGAGTCGAGTAAATGTTTAAAAGTACATTAAGCTCGTGCTGTAGGGATTGAACATTGAAATTATTGACAGTTAGTGAGTCGCTAGTGAAAAATATTGGTTCTCAAAGTTTTTGGAAGTTAATTTTATTCGATCGAAACAGGAGTTACGCCTTTTGATATTAAGTACGCCGTTTTCTCTCCGTATTTGCAGTATTAATTCGATCGCTCCGAAAATTTTCTTTTTCCCTATTTATCACACGTCGCATTTTATTCTCAAGATCATCGCAACGTTAAATTTTACCGAAACGTCAAGTTTGCCCGGAAACGAACAAACGAAAAATGAAATCTCGATACTTAAAAGAAATTTTACCAAATTCATTCGCACTTCAATTATATTTTACTTAATTTAATAAATACGACTGCGCAGCTCAGTTGAACGTTATACGTAAAACAAAAGATAAACGTACGAATCTCATAGAAAAACCTACAAAATGGAAAGCCTCGTGCAGCCTTACGTTTCCGTTCTATTAAATTTAACTTGTTAATTAGTCCAGTATAAAACAAGAAACACTGTCATCGATTGGCAAGCAGCTCGATCATTCAGACAAATTTCGTTCCCTTCAAGGATCACGTCCTTTTATTAAAAATTTAAATAAAACGGATCGTCGTACCTCGCGAGGAAATTCATCAAATACATTACAGTACGCGAATTTGTAATCGCGACGAAAAATCTTATCGCGCAGTGATAAGAAAAATAAAAAAGAAGCAAACGACCTTTTCTATTTGAAAATTACAAATTCACGTTACGCCAATTCACGACAGTGTCGCCATCGTACGAGCCCGTGGGGAAGCCACAAATATATCGTAAGAGTATAAAGAATCGTTTCGATAGACTGCCATAATAATAATATTATTAATAATAATAGTAATAATTAAAATATCATAATCGATAATGTATAGTAGTAGAAAAGTAACCACGATTACGTTGCATATTAGTTAACTCTCGTTATCATAAGTCGTGTCTCGTACGTAATCGTCAGAAAGGATGTGTGCCTTTGTTCTAATTTTTTTTTTTTATTTTATAAAAATACATATTAACGTCGTACTTTGAATGTTTACGTCGATTTAAGTAACGCGTTATTGTTTCTCGCACTGGACAGTAACGCGTCATATTATTTCTCGTCTTCTTTATAAAGATTAAAATAATCCATCGCGAAACTGCCACTATTGATTATATTAAAAGCTAAGTGATAACCCCAGCGACGCCGACGGCTGAAATTGAAAGTTTTTAACGGGACGGAGAATTTGGCGCCATCTGAAGAGTTTTTAAAAAATTCAATATGGCCGCCGTGCGTCTAACGGTGCGAACGAAGGAAAAAGAAAAGAAACTTAAATAGACTCTCATCGCTGCCAATAAATAAATTTAATATCAGACAAGGTAGGATATGTAACGGAATAACGTATTACTACTTAAATAAAAAGGATTACGAGCAATTGCACGATGTCAAATTTCATTGACAGAGCATTGACAGTTACGGTTTGACATTTTTCTTTTTTTCATTTTGACAACCCATGTGTACATATTGAGCGCAAATTTCATATACATACAAATATCGGATCTTAATGTCTTTTGAGGATCTCTGTGTAATGCTGGATAAAATTTTGTTTCGGTGAAAAAAAAAATTTTGAAAATTCTCACCCGTCGTATTAAATCTTTGACATCGTTCATTGTCATTGACACTTTACGATTATCGTTAACCGTCATCGTGCGAATATTTTGCTAGGTAAATTTTGAAATTATTTCTACGACGTACGGATTATATATAATAAATCGTAACGAGTATTTCTGTATGTGAACCAGTGTACGTAAATTATTATTTAAATATAACAATTGCTACAGCGTACTGTACCGTGAAATTTTTTGTTTTTTTTTTTTGCTATCAGCCAATCTGTAACTCTGCTTTTTTTTAAATTTTAATCAAGACGAATCTTAAATAACACTTGTTTTGATTTATCGTGTTATAATTTACTGTACGCGATCGAAGATTTTTTTTTTCAACTTTTCTAGCTTCGTACGTAACTACGTGATACGTGATGCATCTTTCAAGAGTGGGAATGAAAAATACGTTAAGTGCAACAGTATCTTTCTTATCAGTGAACTGTAAAGGGTTAAGTAAGATTGACCACGTGGGTTTGAAATATCGGTAGCTGTTAATAATTATTATTTGGATCTGTTCGATCAAAAATTTATTTTTCGAAATTTTTGGATAATTTTAGTTTGAATATTTCATTTGATTCAATATTGACTTGAGTTCGGGGATTCTTTAAACACTTGTTGTATGTACGTGACGATAGTTAAGTTTACTTTTGATTATGAAATATTTTTGAGATTAGAATAATGATAAATATTATTCTGTTGATCACATTTAATTGGAGCATTTGAAATCCTTGGAAGATTATTAATTCTTAGAAGATTCGTATGCCTGATAGTGTTATCTCTTGGTACTAAGATTTTGCTTATTTTTCTAGAGTCGATGCAGAACGTGGTTGCAGCTTATCTGTTACGTTTGGATCATTTCAAAAATAAATATTCTGATGTCAGCATCTATTTCTTTTTAGAAATCAGCGATGCATTGTGTACTAATCGATATGTTGCAATTAATATCGATTAAATTTGATATCTGATTTTACTGATAACAGTCGTAATAATCATACATAAATCGTTTCGTTGTTTGATTCATAAATAAAATTACGAAATTGAATTTTATCGATGTCACGTGACTCTGACGATTTTTCGAAACGAAATTTGCTTACGTCCTCTCAAACGAATGAAATACGTGATTCACCAAGAGTTCGTTAAATGGATCAGGATAAAAATGAGTTTTAGATATTTATCGCACGTCGCAGAAACCGGGGATTCCCATTACACAAACATACAGGCATACGGGTGCACACGGTGTGAAGTGATGCGCGTTCAAACTGCTTTATCGTTTTCTTTTTTATTTATCTTCCGTCATAAGTGCAGCACTATATATACCGCTTGAAGTTGCTGGCAAAAGAGCAGTAAGAATTGCAACGTCGAGAAGGTAGCGTCTGTTTGAAGAAAAATATTTTTCACAAGTTTATATTTTTCTAAACAATTAAAAAAATATAATTAAATAATCATGAAGCTGTTATCGGCCATTTTTTGCATTTTCTTTGCCCTCTGCGTTTTGCAGGTAAGACTCTGACAAATTTCTTTTTCGTTTCCATAACGCATCTTGCGCATTGGCTTAATTATGTATGGTGCATTGTTAATATTAATGATAATTTGTTCCTTCTTCATTTTAGACGACACAAGGTGCAAATAATTTGAACACCTATCGTTTTGCTATACAAAGACTGAAGAACGATGCAAGAAGTACAGTTAATACTTTGACACGTTTCAAAAGTAATTCGCAGTATGAACTCAACAGGAAATTGTCCAACTTGAAACTGGACGCAATGGGAAATGTGAATTCGATTACGAATTCTGCATTACAAAAAATTCGTGTAAGTAATAATTTGTCTTCTTTCTTTTTTTTCAATCAGACACGCACGAAGTTTTATCAGTGTCGCTTCATAGATGTCAACGAACTATTTTAAAAAATTGTCCTGCTTGACCACTTGTGGTTACTCCCTACAGTCCGTAGATGGCGCCAGTCCAAAATTCCCTGTTGTTATCAAGTTGTACAAAGTATCGTCGTTTAGCTGCATCAATTGAGTTTAAATTTTAGTATCTTAACGTGTCAATGAAAATCTGTCATATTCTGTCAAATTAGAATGACGTAAATTCTGCCAAAGCGGAGGGAAAGGACGCTGAACATTGTTACGAATCAGGAAGACTGCAGCTTCGCGACGCCAGCCTAACAGCTTTCGACGATTTGGACAAATGTATGAAAACTGGACTGGCGTCCGTTGCTCCAGCATTGAGCAACGTGGATACAACAATTGAGGTAAATATTGTGTATTTTTAATTAATTACTAAACAAGGCAGATACTATTCGACTGTGCAAAGTCATTTGAAAAATTAATGATATCAAAATAAGTTTTAATAGTTTCAACAGTAACTACACATGTCTGATAGTATTTTTACGTTGAGGCAACTCGAAGGTTCTGTTAGTAATTTTATATTGATAAAATCAAAAAATTTCTTTTTCAACAGTTTGGCAACAAAGTGGAGCTGGATTTGGACACAATTTTCCCCAGTTGTTACAACAATAATATGTTCATCATGGAATCCTGTATTGCTGGTAAAATGCCAGGTGCTCACGCATCTGTGCAGAGTCTGCAGAACCAGGCGACCTCGGTTCAGAACTCCGTCACAACTGCATCCAGCACAGCTGTCAACAATGCATTTTCGTGCAATCAGACGCCATTGACAAACGTCCGTCAAGCTGCAACGAGTGCACAACTGACAGCAAGGAGTTGCATAAATAATGCATGAATAATTCAATTTCGAGTTGCGTCTTTGTTTTCGAGAAATTACGTCAACTTTAATGTTTCACTATTGTATAACCTAATATAGACTCACTTTCAAAATTTATTCAAAATACAAAATTGAGACTAAATAAAAATCTCGCAGAATATACGGAGTAGATAAAAGGTGAATTGAAAAATATCATTGCGCAATTTCATTGCGCAGGACTCAGAGAGTGGGAGGAGCTGCGGAGTGGGGAGCGCTCAAGAGGCAGTGCCCGGACTCGAAGCGCTCATTCTTCCTCGAGCCGGTCTCTTATACAGATCTCTTGGATTTACCTCTCTTATCCTTTTCCAAGCTTCTTTCTTTTCTACATTTATTTCTTCTGTCTAATTCTCATATATGTACAACTGTACTTCATATACTGTTTCATTATTCTATTTGTTGAATAAATTAAATTGAAACCCATATACGTTGATATTCTTTTGCCCTCTGCGAATATCCCAGAGTACGAATGAGTTCTGTCTCTCTCTTACTCTCCTC
>JARQSW010000260.1:0-12115 GCA_030142375.1 Calameuta pallipes
TGAATCGATTTTCTAAGAAAAACAGTGGTATTCCATATTATGGATACTATTCCATATTTGGTCACTTTCCTCTACTTTTAAATTACGCGCAAATTTTTAATTGTAAATTTTACAATGTAATCAAAATAAACTATAAGGGACGGAATTGTTGGTGCTCGCGGGCCGGTTCTGGCTAATATTTACACAACACTGGGAAGTTAAAAATGTGAATATGTTATTAATAGAATGTATTTTTACCACTTTTCTAAAAATTTATTGACTTGAATAGAATAATCTTATATTTTGATAAATCGAGTGTAGTAAGTGATATTTCAAAAACAGACCTTTCCATTGTTCCACCAACAAATTCCGCTGATCTCTCGTATTAATCGTGTTAAATTTGCGACTTATATTCCAATTACCCGGTTGAGTCGTGCTCGAAGTCTATTTTATTTAATAGTTCACACAATTCCAACTGTTCATGAAACTTAGACAAAACTAAATTGCGAGGTACTGCTAGATTTTTAAGTCCAATCTGGATGTTACTTCGAAGAGGATCGGAAGGATTCTGGTTCTGCAAGAAATTTGCGTGGAGGCAAATTTGGAAAAAATGGAGAATTTGCCGAGTGGGGGTTTATCTTACAATTAGGCCCAAATCATCCAGAGTAAGACACGAGGTAGAGTTTTATTGGGTACTAATCCTATCGTGGAAAATACTTTGGGCGTTTATTGCTTAGGGATTATCATCTATGTTGTAATGTTTAGATTATGATGCATAAATGTAAGACAATTTTATAAAGAATTTTTAGGGTATTAAGCTACAATACTTTTGTATGCGACAGCCTGTACAGAATTATTCGCCTTACTTACTTTCTAATAACTTTATCAAAAGTTGAAGTTCTCACTTATTGGGTTAAAAAATCATCAAAACATCTGTACGACATTGCAGAAATATTTCGGATATTCTGTAATACCAGTGATAGTTGGTCCACGAGTTTGATGTGTTTTATTGACAGATCAAAAACAATGAAGTTTATAGCAACTCGCACGTGTTGCTGACTCTGTATTCCGATATAAGTACTGTAAAATCTTGCTATACTGCGAACATGACGTCATTAAGGTATGTGACAGTATATAACATACATTTCATAGTATATAACATACTGTGAAGTGACGTCATTTTCACCGTACTGAAAGCTTATATCGGAATACAGGAGGAATAAAATATTTATCACAAAGTAGGCAAATGCATGGTTTTGGGCTAAATATATTTTGATTCTTTTGTTACTTTATGAAAAACTACGTGTGATTTTCTAAGGATTGCATTACTTGCGAACTGTCAAAAAATCACATTGAATTTGTGGGTCGACTGTATATTAAATAAATCAGAGTTGTCAAAACAAAAATAATAAATATTGCGATTTCGTAGATTACCAAAATCTTATCAAGTTAAAGATGAAGGATGACTTTCCAGTGTCTCGCATCGACGATACGATCAAAGGGCTTAGTAATCTCGCTTATCTCACGTGCAATTAATTAAAGAATGTTTTCTTTCCTGTCAAACCGACTGAAGGTTCAATTAAATACATGTCATTTGTACGTTCTAATGAACAATATAAATTTTTATTCGTCCGGTTAGGTGTATACATATGTATATATAAACTTGAGTAAGGGATACTTTTGGGACACAAAAAATTAAGGAGCGTTCACAATAGCAAGCTAATGCTTTTTTTTTTAAAACTACTACTTTGGGACACCACAGCATTGGAGTTCTGAGCTAATTTAACCGAACGAAACATTTCTAAGCCTATCATAAATTTTGAATGCCTAACATTGAAAAAATGTAAGCAAATTGGGTGTGATTGGCTTTATGGTCCTCAAAAAAGTCGCTTCGTAAACGAAATCACCTCCAAAGTATCCCTTAGTAAACAATATTAATTTTTATATATTATTATTTATATATACATATATGTATATATGTTACATACGGAATAGAAGTATGTGCTTTTGTATGGGCTAGTTTACAATGTTTACGTTATGAGATAAGCAAATTTCGAGGTAAACGGGTTTGCCTTGAATTACGAACAAACTTTACTGTCATATGCATTCACATTATCAAGAAGAAATATATGCACACGATATAGTATTCAACTAAATTTTAAAAAGAGTTATCGAACAAAAGGTATTTCATTTAATTTTCTCAATTTTGTGCATGCGATCTTTTGGAACTGGAATGACTGAACAGCTGTAAATGTTGCCGCTTACCTTTACAAGAGATACTCCGTTCGTATACAGACGTCTTCTATCGTATGGACGATAAGTGCATATATCAAATGATTATATTGCATTTTTCAACTTGAATAAGCCTTTATTATCACTCCAACACATAGCAATCTAACAAGTTCCGGCACGTAGTATCCTTATCAAGAGACCGAACTGAAATGATTTATAGACCATTATGAGATAGTGTTTACAGATGATTAGCAAAGTTGAATATGGGATATCAAGCTTTGCTTACAAACAGTTACATTAGTTTGGTTTGTTATGAGAATCAGTAAAACCCAAAAATAGTAATGATTTGGAAAAAAAAGATCAAACAAAAAACGACTTTCCTATGTTATAAACTTCTTTATTGTTCTTTTATCTGGAATCCGTTCTACATGTTAAGATCCACCCTGTAGATACTGGTAATTATCACTGATGATAATTTTTGTTTGTTCTTTTACTTCTCGTATCGTTGATAAAACTGATTTTTATAGAACGTTTATCAGATATGAATTAGTAATATTTATACGATGGATATGGAATTATATGTATAAGGTCATAATAGATACGTGAAGCTCTGCCCGAGGCAATAAATATAGGCAGTAGAGAATTAATATAAAGGAACTATAGTCGATCCACGAGTTACATGTTTTTTTTGGATAAATCGAAAATAATGAATTGCGTAGTAAGTAACACGTGGGTCTGCATAACATTTTTGCTAGAAAGTATGTAGATGTATGTTCTTGCCTAATGTAATAGTACATTAAGATGCAAATGCGCAAAATAGGTGATTCTCTCAGTTTCGAACGTTGCTTGCTCGAAGACTAACGTAAAAATGGGGCTGGGATCTTTTGAAGTCTTCCGCAGAAGATCCGAACTAAAATCTAAGAGTGGGGCGGAACAGTTGGAAATGACATTTTCATTGTTTATCTTATGTTAGACCCTCGGAACTGTGATAACAGCCTATCTGACATCATTGTGGGTTTAAAGAAATGTTTGTGATTATTTTCGACCTTCTTAAATTTATTCACGGTTGTAATTTGCATAATTTATTAATATGTATAGATGACGTACAGATTTTATAACCGAATACCAGTATCATATATGTATATGTGGGTCACGCTGAAAGTTTCTGGTCTACAGATAAATACATACTTTATATTTAATTTTTTTATTTTCTAAGTAATCACCATTATGAGCTATACATGTGTTCATTATTTCAAACCATTTTTGAAAACAATTTATCCAACTCTCTTTAGATATTTGATTTATTACATTAATAATTCAGTGACTGCCTCTTCTGAGGACTAAAAACTTGATGCGCGCAGCTTATCCTTTATACTGGGGAACAAAAAGAAGTCCCATCTGGACTACAGGGAGGGTGCGATAAAAGTTTTATAGGTGTCGGCTCGAAAAACTCCATTGTTCTTGCTACAGTGTGAGAGAAAGCGTTGTCATGGTGCAACAGAATCCCACGAAGGCCTCTCTTCGGTCGTTTCTGTTCAATAGCGTCAAAAATATCTGGCAGACATTTTGATGTATACCACTCGGATGTTACCGTACGTTGATTCTCAAGCATTACACTTGTTAAATATCCACTCCTAGTAAAGAAGAACACATTCATTTTCTTATGGCCATTCTACAATGCAACCGGCACGGGATACGGAACACGTAACACGGCGCGGTATTCAATTGTATTTTTGCAAAATTCCACTGGATCCTCCAATTAAGGATGAGAAAATCGTTTTTAAAACCGAGCGTTTACTAAATCTCTACGATTTTGGCTACGTTCCGTGCATAGCAACGATACGGAACACGGTAACTAGGGTTTTCATATTCTGAATTAAAAAAATGAGCAGCTGCTCATCGGTTAGAAACGTGCCTTAGCTGAGGGGCCGTACCTGAGTTAATGTTAAACGCGTTTTTCTCAAAACTACAGATTTCAAATTTGCTGCAGTTCTAACTCGATAACGAATCATCCGATCGATTGTAGTTTTGTTTTAGCATATTTAATATTTGTTTCTCCATACAATGACCCTTCAGTTTTTCGATTGAATAAAAAATGTAATATTGTCATGAAAAAACCATCAGATTTTTTAGTGAAATTTTATACTTTTTTTTTCAAAACTCCGCTATTTTGTTAAATTTCAATTTTTTTCACAATTCTGGGGCATTGTATAGGCAATACCTTCTAGTTTAACGAACCTTTTTTTATTTCGGGCACTGTGAAAGCTGCAATCACTACGGTAGTGGGGAAATTTTTTTTGGAGACTCGAGAGATGGTGAATAACTTGTTGAAAATCGAATATTTTCATTCATAAAAATGACTATGTTTACGTTATTTATGTAAAAATATATCCTCAAAATTTTAAAGCATTCGATGCAATACTTTTCTTTAAAAAAATTCCCGAAAATCGCCGTTTTTTAGGCAGTCACACACTAGTGGTGCCCCTTAAAAATTGCCGCAGTCCGACTTTGATGCGACGGTTGTGCTCTGAGGTGGCCGTTGTTGATACCAGAATCGTGCCGTTCGCCTGAGCGTCAGCCACACAAGTTCTTACACAAAATATTGAGAATTAAAAATTAGAACCATCGACCACAGGAAATCACATTCCTTTGTCCCTAAAATAAATAAGTGGTTCAGACCTAAAGGACAACTCCATATAGAATCTCTAGCAGCAGATGATAAAAACTCGGATATATTTACTACGCGCTGGTTGTGACATTAGCGAGATACCCAAAAATGATGACAAGTATTTAGTTCAATCCCTGATAGATATCTTAATCGTAATAGGTGACGTAATACGAAAAAGTAAATACACCTAGATACACTAATTTACGCACCCCACTCAACCGAAAAGTAAACGTCGCAGCAAATAACTTAATCGCATCGTTTGAGGCAAACAAAGTCAATAAGATAACCATTACTAACTTCTCAGAAAACAAACTGACATCTAACCCCCTCCAGATTGACAATAACGTAGAGTTCACCAGCAATACCAAAACGGTGCGAATTTTTAATTCGCTTCCAAACAGGCCCTCTTCTGGGCTTGACAATATTCCTTCAATTGCGCTCATACACATATCTTGGAAAATTATGAGAAATTACACAGTCTTATTTAACAATTGTCTGAACAACAAGTATTTCTCAACCAAATGGAAGAAAGCCAAAATTCTCCCAATTCGTACCTCCGGCCTCCATCTCTAAAGATTTCGTAGGTTCGGGTTCGGGAAGAGGGAATAGGGGAAAAATAGTGGACCAGGGCCGAAGGCACGGGGTCCTTTTCGGTTGAGAGCCCGCACGCAAAGGGTGCCCAACCGTCGGGACGCACTGCCGGTACCCCAGTAACTTTGACCGGCTACGGTTTACGGGTCCGCGTGGAGGACACCGGCGAGGAGGATTATTTTGATTTTTGACCCGTTTTTTTTTATAGTATAGTGCCAGTTTTCGGTAAGTACCGCGAGAGCGGTCTTATTCAGAGAATATCTTGCGCGAGAGGATAGCCGAGCGGGAGTGGTGCGGAAACACGGATGCCTAGAGTGGCTACCGACGTCCGAGGACAAACTCCCGAGGAAGGAAGAGCTCGTCTCTAACGAGATCTGTTAGGATCGCGAATCGCGCCGCGAGGGGATTCGATGACTTTGTTTACCTGTATGCAGTTCTGCGAGATATAACGGTCCCAGCAAACACGAAAAATAGCTGTTATGTAGCCTAGACTAGAGGAGGTAAACATAAAAATGTTAAATAATTCCCATGTAAGTGTTATTTTAAATTCCAATGTTACATAAACACAAAAATAGCTCTATAAACTAACCTAATTTAATTTCATTGCTGCTACATTTAACGAATTCTGAATTGTGTCGTTGGAAGTACGCCCGCTAGGTGGCAACGCGTGAAAACAATCAATCTGCAAATAAAGTGTGTCTGAAATGTAAATATCGAAGTAATACTTTCATGCAATATACTTCATTAAAAGTGTGTTAGCGTGAAGGTGCATATTCATTTGAACACGAACGCGAATGAGTTCATGGACTTTTTGGTTGCGAATTGAGAAAATATGGGGAGGGGGGGTGCGCGATGACAATGCTTTGATAGTGGTTAGTGCTGCATTCGTAGTCATAGTTTATTAAAAAATGAGAAAAAGAAAACGCTGATGGAGAGGTAGAATATATCGAACTAGATTAACCGTTCGCAGAAAATTATTTTTAAATGATACGATGAATGGTGGCAGTGTTCATTTTCGAATTTTTACCAAAATGTTTTCCAACGTCTTCATATTTTCGTTGGACTCAATTCGAAATAAATTTTTCAAGAATGAAAGGAATTTTCGAAAAGCCGTTATCGCTGAAGAAAGATTAGCCATAACTTTGAGATTTTGGTAACTGATGACTCATTTACTAGATTGCAATATTTTCTCAACGTATCAAGCAGGTGATTTCAAGTATTATACCGGAAGTATGCATGTCGATAATTGACATATTAATTGAATATATCCTTATGTGTATTACTATTTTTGTAGTCTTAACTATGCATTACATTAGAACTGTTTTAAAAATCACAAATGAAGAAAGTGACTACTGCAAACTGTTGGAACCGACGTTATCTTGTTATTGTTAGATGTGCTCGTTACTTTGAGATGATTGAAGTGGTGATGCCATTTAAGATAAAGCTGGCGATGGCGACGAGTGGGGAGAATAATGGAATGGAGTAACAAAGTGTGAACACGAATGATAAGAAGTCGAATGGCGTTTGAAATGGTATTAGATCGGTTATATCGAGTCGTTGAGGTGACATTGGTGATAGTAATAAAATTTGTATCTGGCCTATTTCCGCTTTAAAAACAAGACCATGGATCTGATTCTGTAATTTTACATGCATTAGATCATAAGCTTTCGTATTTTTTTACTACGATCAAATCCCTAAACATTTCACATTCATCTTTTTTCTCAGTTGTCAATTTTTTAAAAAATATCGTAAATTTCCTGTATGCAGGAATTCTTAATGAGCGTTTTTTGAAGTACAGGATTTTTCGATGATAAAAAACTTTTTTCAAAAAATTTTAACAGGATTTAGAATTCAGAATTGTTATCGCGATGACATCATAAAACCTCAGATTTACTTCAAATATTTGATACAGAATTGGAGGTTATGATGTCATCGCGATGACCGGACGGACATGCGCAGCACTATCAATGCCCAATTGCATATGCGCAATTGCACTGGGATCTGCAATGTTTTGCCAATGGACCAGCGCCTTGATTATCAACCATTAGAGTTTGCGGTACTGAAACATATTCGCCAGCTCCGATTTCTGATAAAAAAAACTTTGCATCCATAGCACTTCTTTTGCTGCGTGGCACATGGCTATATATTCTGCTTCAACGATTGATAGGGCTGTCGTCCGCTGCTTTTTGCTGTTCCATGAAATTGATACATTTCCTAGCTTGATTACGTATCTGTTGATTGATCGTCTATCAGTTTTATCGTTGTTCGCATCATCTGTAGATTAATTCATTTAGATTCATTCATTAGATTCACACCGCTCCAGTGATCTCTGCTTGGTTTATCATTAAATCGGCTCATGTACATCCTAGCAAACGATAGATCAGGCCTTGTTCCTCCTGCTAGATAAAGAAGTCCACCAACGGCTTGTCCGTATTTAAAAGCGTCCTCTGTGCTCATTATTTCTGCTTCCGTTGCGCGACTAAACTTAATTTCAGGAAGAGTAGTAGATACACCTTTTGCGTCAGTCATGCCGAACGTCTTTAATAGCTCGTTTGCGTACCTCGATTGATGCAAACTAAATGAACCATAATTTATATACACTTAGTGTATATAATGCATGTAAGATAGATATGTAACAAAAATATGTATCATGATTACCTGATACTAGAGGAGAAGCGATTAGCAGACTAATGGCGACCGGCATTTATGCGTTACTGTGCACTATTTAATTATTATTAATCTAATTTAGTATACACTAGTATAATGTAGTATACATTTAGTATACACTTAGTCATTTATTACTATATAATGAATTCTTTCAATACGCTCTATGGTAATGATTCTAACACAATCTTAAATTCTTTTAATCTTTATCTTTTCACTTGTACACGTTTATTTGAATGTTTCTATTCAATTCATCCTCTAATTTTCTGTATTTCAGCACTTTCTTGTAATTTTTTTTTTTTTTTTGTATTTCTGCAGTCCTTAGAAGGCATTTTGCCTCAGGACTTAATAAATCCGCATCTATCTATCTATCTGTCTCTCGTGGATTACAAAGTGTGGCGTTGCATCAGACAATTGGATTCATCTATCGGCTTTATGCTCTATGCTCTATACGCTTTATTTCTGCTATCTCCAAATATACAAGTGACAACTGTTTGTATATAACAGCCATAATATCGAAACTACCTGATTGAAACAATCATTCTATAAAACGCGCGAACTTTAATCGACTACTTCTTTCAATACTACACTAAAAACATAATTATTTTATAGCAATTTTGTTTTTTATACATGTGTTTTTCGTGAACGATGTTGCCATTCGATATTCCTAAGTACCTTTATAATAGATTGATTTAGATTAAAATTTGGACTCGATTGGAAGCGGATTAATATTTATCAAAATAATAAAGTTCTGTTTAAAATCTGCCCATAATTAAATATATTTCAAATAAAATGTACACTTTAAAAAGGATTAGTCTCAATGATCAATTGCTTAAAACTGTAATGACTAGTAACATCTATTCCATGGCTTGTAGTAAAAGAAATATTTTAATTATTAATGCCGTCAGTACAGATGCAATTTGGGCATATTATCTCCTAGTACCTTGACTGTTTCACTAAATTCCACAGATGATGTTTCTTTGTAACTTCGTTAACTAGATATGTTATGGCAAAAACAACATTAACGTTGTTCTTTTAGTTTGATGTGAACACTGTATGTAGCAGACATTTTTCACAGAGGATTCGGATAACCTCAAGATGAAAAAATGTACGTGCTGAACTATTTGCTGTTATTTAAAACTAACAAATTATGTGAAATATGAATTCGGTAGAAAATTTTATGATTTAAAAAAAATTTCGGTTACTTTAAGAGATGTTATGAAGAATTTTACGTTTATAATAAAAGTTAAAGGACAAAGATGTGTTTCATTTTTACTATTTGGCCATGATTGTTGAAGACATATGCTATCCTCAATAGGACATAATCAAAAGTCTATTAGAGATCCACTTGTTTTTCAAACATTTGGTAATGCCTGGAACATCAGCATGGGATGGCATCCACATAGCACCTTTACGATCACTTTCTCATTTGCCGGAATGAAAAGTACCGAACCTCGATTGAGAATTTTCAACGGTGATATTTCTGCCTTTCCATTAATTATTATGAGAATACTTGCTGTACTCCTCGGAATAAGATTATACGATGCTCTTCCCGGAGGTATCTGAAATATTGAAAGATATAAATACAAAGACGTTAGCATTGCGATTTCTTTGAAATATAAGAAACAACAGAATTATACTGATAAATATCGCAATGTGAAAACACACGGTAATTTTGACAACAGCAAAGTCAGGTACAGGAGGTCGAAAGATCTCGGAACATTCGTCTTCTCGTGACGGTTGAAATCGTTTGGCTGAACCTGGTTCACAGTTGTACGTTAACATTTCAACTAATGTTGTTACATCTTTAAGTTTTGGTGTCAAACCTGCTCGTACGACATTATCAGAACACGCCATGCACTCTACGCAATCTAAAAATATACAATAGCAATTTATATTGTTGCAAATAAAACATAAATTACAAATTTAGCTACTTCTCGTAGTAGGTACTTCTTACCACCAGAAAGGTAAGCATGTGGCTCATTTGGTCCCAGATACATAGCTTCTCCAGGTTGTAATGTTATAAAATTGAATAAATAAATTCCAAAACAGCCTATATCACCTGGATATTCAGAATGTAACCGCTCAAGCAAATTAGCATTCAAAATTTGTCTAGTTGATTCATCTGAAAAACAATCCGATATATCGAGAGCACAAAAGATACGTTTATTTAATTTTGAACAATTCACTAATTGAACGAAATACTTCTATCATTACCTAAACTCGCTAAGCGATCTAATAATTTTCGTAATTGCAACGCCACTACGCCAGGATCACAATTAATTAAATTTTGAAAACATTTTTTTAGTGCAGCAGGCAACCCTGCTTCATCCATTGTCATCAATTCAAGTACCTTGTCTTCACCTATAATATTACGTAACTCCGGAATGGATTTTAAATATTGTTTTATTTCTGAAATAGGACGGAATCCACATAATGCTTCGAACGGTGTTAGGGCTATTGCTAACTCCGGTTTATGATTAGGATCTTTGTATATATCTGGATGAGATCGATGTAATTGTACAGCATGTTCCTTAAACAAGAAAAACAAATAATGTAAATATAGTTATTTTAGATTAAAGCATATTGACTTTATGATGACAAAATCAAACTATAATTAAATATTTACCTTATTTGGGTGGGCTTGAATCGATAGAGCTTTGTTAACAGATAAAATTTTAAAAAGAAAAGGTAATTGAATGCCAAATTTTTCTTCGACTGCTGCACCCAAAACTTCTTTATTTTCTTTGATATAACTGTCAAGAGATTTATTTTCTTCTTTTAAATACGATGGACCATTGGGATGCGTACCCATCCAAAGTTCTGCATATGGTTTAGTTTCATCTAGGATAAAATCTGTATTTGCAGATTTTATCAACGTGGCAACAATACTGTCGATTCCATGCTTGCCCCAATCATAAGACTGTACCATACATTTCAACTCCATTTTATACGATATCTAAAATAGTTATTTCTAATTTTATACCGAGGTATAAAATAAAATATAAAGCAGGTTTATATTGCCAGTTTTTAAAACAATAATAATTGTTTTATACTTGTAAAAATTCAGCATGGATTTAGTAAACAAATATTTATCTACGTCTGTCCGTTAGATTAAGACCATACCTTACACTACGTGCAATAAAAAATAAAAAGTTATTAACACTGTGAATGGTTTTCTATATCAGTAATATTAAATTTGCATACGTCGATGGCAAAACACAAAAAAAAAACGTTTCTCGTAGATCACTCACCGATTTGCTGATGTACTATTCCTTAATTTTTTAACAATATCTGTACACAAAGTAGGTTTTCGATTTATTCGAGTTGAGTCGACGCCAGCGACATAAAGTTAAGCAATTGTTTACTCCAATTGGTTCTTTGTTGGACAAGTTACACTTGTCAGAAAACTAAGAATCGGACCAATGATGAAGCCTTCAGATTTGTAATTAGTGGAAATTCTTTAATTTGGAAATTTGAGTCAGTCAAGTGTCTAAATTTTGAGTCGAACGACTTGTTTGAGAAACGCTCGTTTTTTTCAAAATACAAGTGTCTGATTAGGTAACAGCACAGTTAAACGGAGTTTATGCAATGAACCGCGTCGAAGAAAACCGGCGAAAGCTGTGTAAATTCCGTGAAAAAAAAAAGTTCATTATTATAAAACATTATAAGGTCACTGTTATCAATACTTTCAATGACTGAGTTTATGTTGACGTAGAGGGAGTTTTCCTTTCACTCAAGTTGAATCGACATAACTTGACTGGAAGCTGTATCATTGACTACATTGGCTTAGTTTCTACCGTGCAGAGTTTAAATAGAGTTATGTATCCTCATTGATCAATGCCATTCAACTCCTATACGTGATTGGTTAACTCTGTTTAAACTCTGCACGGTGGAAACTAACCATTAACGCCCGTTTCCTCCGACATTAATCGGAGTTTAAACTCTGGTTACCCTATCTTAAAACTATATTTAAAAAAT